>VWZZ01002040.1:84926-298764 GCA_013399095.1 Psophia crepitans | reverse complement strand
GCCGTGGTGCGGCGCCGCGATCGGCCGGGGCAGCGACGGCGGTTTGTGTCCGGCTCGGTAGTTTGGGGAGCTGAGATTACTTTTGCCTGAAATCAGTTAATAGCCTGCGTTTTTTATTTTTTTTTTTTTAAAAACACGGTAGGTGATCTATATCTTCCGTCAGTAGGGTGCGCGTTCGGCAGCTCCGGCTTATCTCTTGGGTGGCAGGTGTAACGAAATAAGCCGGACCAGCGAGTCCCATTAGTCGAGCCGCTTCTTACAGAAGACCTGAGGATGATGAGAACAGCTTGCACTGCATAATGCGGGTGCTTATAAATGCGTACATTGATAACATCCAGCCTAATAAAACTTTTATATTGCTATGGGAACTTTAAAGAGCACGTATAATACAAAATTAGTTACTACCCCATAAAAGTTTTTAATTACAGTGTTTCTGCCTGTGACACAAATTAAGGTTATGTCCTCGTTTCAATTATAAATACCAATATTCAGTTTATATCCAAACCATAAAATTTATCTCTGGCCTGATTTTAAGTTTTCAGTCCATATGCATGGTTTTACAATCAAATTACATGTTTTTTTTCTGTTAAACTAGAACAGGAGAAATAATACTTTCACACATTTGAGTGCTTTTCCCTTTCTCCTTGAATGAAGACAAACTTTGGGGGAATTTTCTTTTTCCAGCAAACGCATGCTGTTCGTTAGTCTGTTCTGCAAGCTGGCTATTGGAGTTAATATTGAATTTGAGAAGCTAACAATGTAACTCTGGAAAGCTGGGCTTTAGGCTGTGTCTGGCAATTTTTCATAACCCTTTTAGCGTGCTTTTCGACTACTGTGGTGCCACTTTCAGATGATCGTGGGTGCCGTAAAGCTCCTGTACAGGTCCAAAAAGACATCAACCGTTTTCCAGCTAATTTACATGCTTGAAAACCTCTGTATTTGAGTTACAAGGGATCTTGTGGTTTCATAGATCTTGTTTGTTTTCCTCTACAGTTGCTGCAGTTCAGAAGGTGCGTTTGTAAGGTGTCCCAGCCCATGGCAGGGGGCTTGGAACTAGATGATCTTTGAGGTCCCTTCCAACCCAAACCATTCTGTGATTCTATGATGCAGTAGAAGGGCTTCAAAGAGCACGCTGAAAGCCAATGCACAGTGGCAGGCCTGCATTCGTTGCTAAACTCTCAGCCCTGTGTAGGGGTTGAACCCACAGATGCCCAGCGCAGTGCCTAGTGAGGGGATGGCACCTACTTTAAGTGGAGCTCATCACGGGAGCGGGGGGTTTGCAGGCATCCGCCGTTGCGTCCTTTTGGAGCACTGGGTTTCGCTGACTGGCTTTGAGTTGGAGTATCTGAGATCACGGGCTGGAAGTTTATCGTGAAGCAGCTGTTTTGGCAAATGGTTCAGAACAGTCATTTTGAAAAGTCGTATGAGCAGTATTCAATAAAAACTTACTTTCACGTACTGAAAGCCTTCAAAGTCCATCACGAAGGCCAGCGGTGCCTCGGTGCTGCAGCACCTGTGCGAAGGGCCCTGGGTCGGTGTCCCGTCAGGGTGCCTGCGTCGCGCTACCATCCTGCCCGCTCGCTGGTCACCGACGGGCAGATTACGGACGTTCTAGAGAAACCTGATTTGGATGATGTTCTAAAATGACCAAAAGAAAGCTGGTATGTTAATTTTAAGCTTTGAAAGCTCATCAGGATGCCTTCAAGGGAGTGCGGTTGTTGCCAAGAACGGAAATAAAATATACCACATAGATAGGAAGTACTTCATGGCAAAGAGCAACACTTAAGAGACTTAATTTTCTCTGCAGCGAGAATGAATGTTGTCCTTTATTCTTCTGAATGTAGTCATAATGGCAATTTGTGCACTTAATTTATGACTGAAAATCCACTTTTTGCAGTATTTGGTGAACATTTTGCTTAAAAGTGCAGTAATTAAATATTAATGTGCTGTTCTAAAACGCTTTTTTTTTATTTGTTATGTTCTTGAAAAATCAAAAGGGTATGAAAAGGGATTTCCAGAGGAACAGCAGCAAGCTAATCAATTCTCATTGATTGTTACTTTTATGCTATTAATGAATTTGCTCTCCAATTGATACGTGCTTTGTCTTTTACTTAGCTGTAGCGTAGAAAACATAACAATATATTGTGTCATGGCTATAAGACAGTATTTAACTAGTAAACTGCAGTGGGAGAACATTGTAAGCCGGTTCCTACTAAACAGTAGTTTTTCCCAGGGTGTAGTGATGCCAATAACACTTCTGCTTCCCAGAAAACTACTATAATTCAAATAGTGAAAGCTGAGTACAAACTCAAATAAAAAATTTAAGAAAACATGCCAATCTATGGCATAAACAAAACTCGCTCCTATTTGGTAAGCTTTTTCTGGAACATTTTGTAATGATCTGCCCAACTTAACTGAAGGCGTCATTACCGCTAACACAGTTATCCCAAACACCCGGCACTAATGACTTTGAACCGCAGCCTCATCTCCTGTTTTTCTTTCTCCATGCATTTATTTGTATGCTAGATGTGTAGATTTACTTGTCCAGACTCAAGGATGTGGATTCTCCAGTACCTTATAGCTGCGTACTTGTTTAGACCAGACAAAAAGAGATGGAAAATCTCAGTTAGCAGTGGTTTATACACCTCTGGCACAGCAGAAAGCATGCTACACAGGATGGAAAGCAGCAAATGAGCAGATCAAAGGATGTAATTGGAGTGCCAGGACTAGTTCTGCATTACAGGTGTTTGTGTTGTTATTTTGCTTTATTTAACAAATCTAGATCATAATTCAGCCAGGTCCTTAACTTTGTGCTTAGGTTTAGGCGCAGCCATAGCCCTGGTGAAGATGACATAGTAAAGGCTTCCCTCACATGCTTAGGTAAGGTACATGTGGGGGCTCGTTTTTTTCCCCGTTCATTAAAAACAATTAGCAGATTTATTAAAGCACTTACTGTGTTGTATCAAACAAAATAATTTTAAGTGTAATATGTTTGTTAGCCACAAACAGAACAGTGTTTGTTTAGGTAAATGTAGCCAAGTATATAATTGGTTTATTCACTACTTATCTGATACTTCTGGGTATTTTGAGTGAGCATCAGTTTTGTAAGGGTTGGATAGTCATGTGAAAAATGTATAGCTGTATAGCTTCCAAGTTCAGATCGATATCAAATGCCAGAGTGTAAGGTGGCCCAGTGTGTTTTACAGACCACGTATTGAATTACTAGTTCATTTGCTATCTTTGGGTCTGTTCCTGTTCCATTTGAAGTCAATGAGAGTTTTGTTTGGAAGTTGCTATTAACAAAAAGTGGCCAGACATCCAGCAGTCTTATAAATGAACCTTTTGTAACTTCTTGATCCCAGGTTGTCTCGCTTTTAGTCACTACATTTTATATTTGTGTAGAGTCAAGATTTTTTTCTCACGTTGCGTGGTGTTTACTGGAGACAATTTTAGAAAGCTAATTCTACAAATGCTTCTTCAATCAAAGCAGAAAATCAAGATGTTTATTTTCAGATAACAGTAAGCAGCTATTCTAGGGGGGGAGAGGGGTCACTCCAACTGTTCTCTCAGTAGGGTTAGAGACTGGGCGGACTCACCCTTTTTAAGACAATACACAGCAACAACACCTCCCTCTCACAAATAATGAAGTTCAGTGTCTTCTTTTATCTCCTGTTTCCTTTACAGCTCTACTCCAGCCTCTGTCTTGGACTTTGTCCCTTATTCCTTTCTTTTCAGCTTATGGCTTCTTTCTGCCAGTACCGCTTGAAATCCTATTTGTCTTCTTATTTCTGTCTTTGTGGTGTTCCCCACTCTGCCTTCCATCCAGTGTCAACTCACCACCTTCCCTGGGATTGAGAACCCATCTAAGAATTTGCTCTTTCTGTGATGATTATAAGTTGTGAGCAAACAATAACACGAGTAATAACTATAGACTGTTCCCTTCTCCTGCTCTCACAGCATGTTCTCTCTTCCTGATGGCTGTTTTTTAGGCTGGAAGCCCTTTGGGTCAGGAATTACTTTTGTTGTTGGAGGTTTTTTTTTCTTACAGCACTGAACAAATTGTATGTGCTAAACATTATAAATAATAAGAAGAGCAAGCTTTTAATGGCCATAATACTTTATAAACATCAGCTAAATAATAATATTTTAAAAATACGTCTGTCATGCCATTTGAGCGCTCGTTTGCTAGGTGCGATGTACCACATCCTCCTCATTTGGTTTAAGTCTCCACCGAGTCCAGAGGCTTTGCTAGTTTCGAGCAGGTGAAGATCTGGCCCATCGTCTCTGATTTGCAGTACTCTGTCACTTTTCTAAAGAATAATTATTTTTTGTAACTACCTGCTTTTGTTTTTTGTCCGATAAATGAAATTTTGATACAACAGTAGGACCGTGAGTGTGCTTTCCATCTCTTGCCTCCGAGGACTGTTTGAGCACCCATTCCCGATTGTGTGATGCAGGAGGAGAACAGCCCTTTTGGGCTTTCCTTGTAACACTCAGACTTGGAGATTTGTGTTCCCCCGGGTATTTTTTCCATCAAAAGTCAAAGCAGAAACTTTACTAGGCTGTTGGAGAAGGATTCAGAAGAGGGCATGAGGTATATGTGGCATTTCCAATTCTATGTGAATATTTCAAAGACAATACCACGTTTCTTAAAAATAGTAGAAGAGAAATATGGGCCATTAAACAAACAAAAAAAAAGAGACAGAAGAAATACTGTCTGTGGGAATATCTTGTCATCCATATATTAGGAAGAACATCATACTCAACTCCACAGTACTCTCATTAGAGAAAGCAACTGTTTATTCGCAAGGTTTTTAACCTCATGTAACGAATTAATCTGTTTGCGTCATATTTATGACTAGGAAACAACAAAGTACGGATAAGAAGAGTTCCAGCAATTATTTGCAATGTACGTTCAGAGATACCTTGAACTCTGATTATAACTTTATTAACAATAGGAGTAATAAAGTAAAATCAATAGAAATGAAGAAAAACTGGTATTATGTACAGCTAGCAAATAGGTTAAATTCTGTGTGAGATGGTGTCTCATCTAACAGACTGATCAAGTTGTAACTTTGAACTGACATCCTCACAAAATGAGATTTCAAAAAAATGGTATTTTCTAGGAAAACCAGGTGAAATTTCTTTGTACGTGGGCTGGGTAGCTGTAGGGCTAATTCCAGTGGAAAACCACAAGTTCTTTGTGATCAGCTGAAAGTAGGAAAAAGGGAAAGCTGTGACCAAACTTCCTTGGTTTTGAATAAAACTATCTCTTTGTAAACCCTGCCCTGCTGGGGAATTACCATTTCAGTGCCGCTGCTGGGGGCTGGATTCGCTGGCCGCTCCTGGGGAGGTCGCCGGTCCCCGCTCTGGTCAAACCCATCTTTTGCATCATTTCCAGGGGAACCACTCACTGGTTTTCTGTCTCGTAAAATCAGTCTTAAGACACTGGTTGTGCTTGCTGGCGCTGCCTAAGCACCCAGGGGAGCACAAATGGATGCTTGTAGTTTAACACTCAGGTAATAATCTCTATAATTTCTGAATAATTTGTGCGTAACTACAAATTTACGTTTAGGAGAAAGAGTGAATGAACTGTAGCCACAGTTAAATGAACATGATGGCAATTGTTAATATTCTGTGTTAAATGTTTTCTGTGCCTTTTCAAAGGTAAAAGTGCATAATATAGCTACTTGTGTACCTCTCCTACAGCTCGGTGTCTCAGCTTTCCTAATACCTTAAGGAAACAAGAAGTACGTGTAAGTGACCTAAGTTGACTGTGTTTTATCCTCTCAGGAAGATTTTAACCTGCATGCATGTACCAAGGACCTGGATACGGGCGTATCGTGGGAAATATGACAGCAGGAACGCAATTTAAACTTATCCTCAGAGATCCTTTATGTATTTTTTAAAAAATAAATTAGTTCCAATGCAGCAGTGGTGGTCTCAGCAGTCAGGAAACACTTCAAATTATGCAGAAGGGACCAGAATCTTCGCTAAGAAGCTTTTTGTTGCTATGTTTTGTTTCTCAATAAAGATGATCCACAACTGTAAGTACTTAAAACTGAAAACAAGAGGGTTGTATCTGACAAAGCCGCAGAACATCTTAATGTAACCCAGTCTTCCCGTGTGGCTGTTTTCACGTTTCAGACCAAAGAAAGACTCCTTTGTGGCTCAGCCTGGTTTGACTGAATGGCAGGAGTGGACAAATAGAGGATGGAGGTGGTATCTTCTTACACTGAGCATGTTTTGATTGCTTTGAGCTGTGATCACTTCTTACTGCATGTATCACTTCTGAGATCTGTTGAGGAGAAGCTGGTGGCCCACCTAGTCCATGCATTGCCATGATGATGCAGTCTAGGTGCCAGGATATTATGACGACCTACGGTGGTATGACAAATGCAAATAGGATAGACAGAGAGATCAGGAAGAAAAAACATTGGTGATTGGTGAAGTATGCATTTGCAGGGTTCAGATTCAGAAGCCATCCCAGCAGTGGTCTCTCCTACCATCCTTCTCCCTGTTTCCTTGCTTGCTTTGCTTTGGTCACTCTGAAAGTTTTGGGGAGCCTGTTCTGATGTACGGATGTTGACAGATACCCTAAACCTCTTCTGTGGGGGTTTAGCTTTTGTTCAGATGTTGCTGAGTGATGTCTACCTCCTAGTGATACACTAAGACAAAGTTGATTCTTTCTGTCATTGACCGCTTCTGATTGACCAGGAGGGCTCATCTCTCAGGTCTGTTGATTCTAGGAGGGAATGATGTAATGTTAATGGTTCTGTGCTCCTTTGTCTTAGAACAGCAAGTTAGTAGTTGGTTGAACCTCAGTCCAGAAAGAAATGAAGTTTGTTGGCAGAGATACGCTGGAGATGGTAATTATGTTGATATGCATCCAATAGAAGACACTTTTTTTGCATTTTTTTGTTTCTGAAGTAGTCGGGGAGGGAACCTGTCATGTCATCAACTGTTTTTAAAGGACAAAGTAACCATTAAAGTTAAGTGTGCATTGCTTCGTTTGTGTTTGGCAAGGAAAGTGTAACATTTTCTGCAGGATGATGACCTTGAGTTAACTAAATGTCACCATTTTAAAGAGTAAATTAATGTTACAGTGTGCTTTGTTTGTGGTTAGACCTGAAGACTGTGAGAAATTTCTTAGTACAAAAGGTGATTGTGTGCTACTCCATTTACTTAAGGCTCCCTGCAAGAAAATCATGGTGATCCCACCGGATCTGAGTTAGCATCACCACGTGTCCTTGGGTGTTTGGGTATTCCAGCATGCTTGCAGCTAGCTTGTGGAGCTCTACCCCTTTTCATGGTGTAGGTGGGTCCAACAGGGCACAGGACCGTACAGTTCTCCGAGGTAACGCATTGAGCCAGGCTGCTGCTCTCTCAGGTAAAAGAACCTTTTTCTAAGAAAGAGTGAACTCCTTCAAAACCCTATCATGCTCTACTGTAAATGTGGCAGGGGTTTTGGGGTTGGGGTTGTTTGTCTCTTCCACTGACTGAAAATCTGTTCCAAAACCATAGCATTGGTAGCAAAAATGTACGTATTTCCAATATATGCGGCTTAATGTATCCCTGGCCGTTTAGTACAGTCGATTCCACAACATCTGAGGTAAAATGGCGTTTTCCCCAACGAAGGAAAGCATAGATAAGTGCTCTTGCTGCTGGACCTGCACTGACTTTTATAGGTGCAAGCAGAGTATCTCTTTACAACACTTCAAGGCTTCGCGCCGCACAAGAACCTACTAGCTTGGGTGCATGGCTGCATGAGCATGATTACATATGATGTGTAGAAATGCAACCTTTTTTGTTGTTGTTCTTAGAAGTATGTAAGTAGTGATATCTTGAACTAATTACAGCTGATGTAAAGCACATTTAAGGAGACCCATTAGCGGAGAATTAGAACTAGAGCAGATTAGCTATTCTTTAATGGCCTTGACTGTAGATCTTTTGATGCCTTGGTAGCTTTTCTAACACTCATTGCTCATCTGTCTTGATTAAATGACTGAGAAGCTCCTTTCAAGTCACAGTCTGGTTGTGAGGTGAAAAAAATTGCTGTTTTCAGCTGAAAAAATGATTATCTGGAAAGGTAAACTCTACTGAGTTCTGTACTGTATTTGTTGTTGAGATTTAAAGCATTATTTTACTGCTCAATGTGACTGTGTAATAGAAAGAGCAATCTCTAATATGCTTCCTTGAAGCTATTAATTATTTACCTTCTTGAAATACAGATCATAGACAATTCTACATGACTTCCCTTCTTACAGACTATCTTGTCTCTCTCTTTATTTTTGTATGCTTTGCAAATGCCTGTAAATTCATTTTCACCGAAAGGCGAAATAAGTAGACTATTGCAGCTGTTTCATAATTAATTAATTTCAATTTAAAACAATCAAGTAATGCCCGTCCATTGTTCTGTGTGCTTTTCTGAGGCATTAAGATTCACAATATCAAAATAAGTTCCAGATGGAAGTGCATACTTTATACTCAGAGAAAAAATTCTGGTTTTGTCAAAAACCTGAAGAGTCCTGCCTTGATCAAAACAAAAAGTATTATGCTTGAGCACATTTTTCAAGTTTGAACCATTACATTAAGAATTACTTAAAAGTACCAATTTGAAACATTATATAGGGCATTAACTTATAAATAGAACTATAGAGTGAGAGAAACAGTGATGCAGGACTATTTATTCATTTGTTTCCTCAAATACTCCTGGCATCTGTTAAAATGTAACAAGGCTTAGCACATTTTCCCATTGTTTGCACTCTGTTTTCTATGATAAAGAGAAATATTTAAAATGATATATCATGTCTTTGCTAATAATCAATAAATAATGCATTCTTCTGAGGGAAAAAAAAGGTAAAATTAAATGAAAAAATATTGAGCAGGAGGAAAGGTGATAAAAATGGTATGCTGAGAAATTCTGTATGTTCCTATACTTTAATAAATGTTAGGGCTTGCTGAAGAATTTTAACGTGGCATTTTGCAATGAGAATAAAAACCCTTTTTTGAACATGAAAGATACTTATGTAAGAGGTTTACATTATGTAAATGTTACTCTTATTTGCGATAGCCCATTGTAAAGGAACACTTTATATTCATAAAGGCATTTGCAAATAATGGGATAGATGCAGCAGTCTCTAGTCCTGACTTGGACAACTTTCTCTTTGAAGTCAATGGAAGTTTTGCCTGAATAAAAGTGGCAGGAATTAGCCCATTCATTATTATCTGAATTACATCAAGAGCTGACTGCTAAACAATAAAATCATGATTCATAACATAACAGCTTCACTTAATTCTTTTGTAGTCTTAATATATCTCATTATATGGTACTTCTGTTCTTTCCTCTCTGTGCAGTATTCAAATTAATAACAACCACCTTTACATAACTGATGGTTAGACATGTTTTGCTGCCTTAGTAAGATCAAAGGATTTTATATACCCTTTTTGGATAGATACCAAGAACGGGGTGATCAATCTCGTCTATAACCATTAAGCACAGTGTAAATATCTCAGGGTACCCAATTAGACACAAGTGGTTTGCCAGATGCTGAGAGCATCACCAGTTGTCAAGAACTTCCCACGTCTGTGGGACAGTCCAGAATTTATTAGGGATTAGTGGTGGTCTGAGTTGTCACTCCACTGATTTGTGCTCGTTCAGCTGTGCCCTGCTGCAAGCAGCCTGCGTGATATGTGGAGATAAGGTTCAAGTGACAGACACTTCACTTCCCCCCCAGGCACTTTTGGGTGGGAAGGAGGCAAGGGTGGACGCTGGTGCTCCAGTTCCTCTCCCGCCAATGGCCAGAGAGAAATGAGGCTTAGAGTAAGGGAGATGATAAATAGCAAAATTAGAAGGGAAGCTGGGGAGGGCATAAGAGGAGGAGACTGAAGAGAACAGGGACCTCCAAAAAGGCTTCAATACGAAGCTGGAGTTAACCCCTCACCAGGAAGCCATCTGCAGCCTTCAGACTTTAAGAATTCTTTTTATCTAGAGATGTAATTGCAACAAGATGTGTAACAGCTGCAAGATGTCATGTTTGTCAAAGTAACTAGAAAAATGAGTGCAATGACACACTTGCACACAGTAAAGTAACCTATAGCTAAAAAAAAAATAAAATTACCACATGGGTTAAAAAACAAGAGGAAAATCATCAGTCAAATGAAAGTTGCTGTTAATTCTAGAGCATGGATGATTGGACATTAAACTGCGGTGAAGGTTTCCCAGAAGAGGAAACAGCCTAACTCTTTACCCCAGTAGAAACAATAGTGAAACTCCTCATGTTTCTATCATAACCAGTATTTCACTGATGGACTGGAATGGCTACTGCTCCAGGAGAGTGTGGTGGCTCTGTTATTTTGCCCTTCTGCCAACTGCTGTTGTTATTCTTGTGCATTACCATTGGGCTTTGCATCTGTAGGTAGGGACCCAGATGTTCTGCACTAGGTGCTGTTCAGACACGCGACAAAGGGCTAGTCATGGGACCAAAAGCTTTGCAGAGAAAATGAAAGGCAAAAGAAAATGATAGATATAGGCAAAACTGGTCAGAAAGAAAAGGCAGTATATTTTAATCATCCAAATAAACAGCGGTCGCAGCAAACCACCAGCCTGACTGCGCTGCCAAATGCATGAGTGCCAGCAGGATGGGAAAAACCAGAGCTTTCTTTTCAAGAACCTCAAAAAGAACAATGAAGCAATTTTGTACGTGTTTAAGAGGACTCCTCCCAAGCAAGAGTGACAGCATAGAGACACCCTGAAGGTGTTAGTTGGAAACTTGGAGAGTGAATTGCCCTAATGGGTCAAGAGAAGACTAGAGTCAGCCTTTTTGTAATAACTTTTGGTAATAACTTTTCATAATGATGGGGATAGGCCACGAAGGACCGGGGAGTAATTTTTGGGAGGCACGAGGCATTGTCCTGGGGGCAGAAGGCCACAGGTTGGGTGAATGAAGCAAGCCCCCTGCTCTGGGATCGGGAGGGATGGTACCTGACGAACTGTCTCAGGAGTGTAGGATCTTACCCGGAGATGCAGGTAACCTCTCTCTTGCCTGGAAGCCCTTCCCCAATAAGCAAGAAGAGAGACTCCTCAGGGCCCAGCAAACTGGAATGCTAACTATTGGGTATTCTTCAAGGCACTCCAGCACCTCGTCAGAATACATGTGGCACTAATGGGAACTAATTAAATATACTTACTACAGTACTAGTATGGAGTATTACTCCAGTACTGCTGCTTTGGATCAGAGTGAATCTTGGAGCCCACACCTGAATGCCAGTCAAATATACCCTAATTCCCGCTTTCAGAAATTACTTGGAAACGTACCTCACATTAAAAGCCTGGAAGAAAATGGAATTCTGATTTTTTGAACAAATATGTAACTCAAGTGTTTTCCTTTCCTCAAGTCATATTCACATGCAAAACCAGCTAATAAAATTTCAGTGGTGCTTATACTGCAATTTGGTTGGCAGAAGAAAAGTCATTTGTTAAAGCTGAAGTCATCATAACTCATTAGGTGCTAATGTATCTGCTGTGTGGTAGAGAAACAGTCTAGCTCTATTGAAATGCTTCTAGTTCGCCCTTACCAGCTCACGGTTCCCTCCGGAGGATTGAAAAGTACAAACAAGTTTTCTCACAATACACCCTAAGAGTTTGCTAACGTAGCTGCGTTTGCTTTATCCCCGAAGTCTGTTTCTGCCTGCAGACGAGTACAGAACCAAAGTGAATCCAGAAGTTTGAGTATGGTTCCCATATTTCCTCCTAGGAAGTCTCAGGAGAAAAGGTGGTTGTGTGCGCTCGCAGATGTCCCGTGTACGTGCAGTAAATCCAACATGTTCTGAACGTGCTGCTGGCCTTGCTGCACCTGGTAATAAAGCATGGCAATAAATCAGGGGATCTGCACATGCATAATAAATCTGATGCACCTGAATGCAGGCATACAGGATGGACATGCTGTGCACAAACTGGCCATTTTCCAGGTCTTCTGGATGTCAGGCTTCCGCCGTGACCGCTTGCCTGGGAGTCCTGGCAAAACTGCTGACTTCCTCTTTTCATGTCAGAATTTCCCAGACATGTCCAGCAGGAGTGGGGTGTATGGGAGACTAAAGCTTAAGCATCATTTTTCAGTGTGCCCATACTTGTTCACGCCATGATACCACCCTGACTATAAACAACCCCACACCCACAGAGGTGTTCTTTCTGTCAACTTCGGCATTTTTTGTGACTTATGCCTCAAATTCTTACAAGTTCAAATTTATTCTCCAATTTCTTTGCATGAAATTTTTGCGTGTGTCAGGTGAATGCTCTTACAACTCCAGGGCATCAGCATCCCGAGTACCCTCTCAGTTTCCATCAAAACATTTAATTTTGTGGGAGAGCTTTTGTTTAAGAGCTGTGAACGTATGAGGACCTTCCTGAGGGCGATGGGCAGGGCAAGATTGGAGCCTGATAGTCCCACGCTGTGATTGCATATTGTCCTGCCACCTCTGAGGGTGTTCAAAAGCGGTGAACTTCAGGCCATGGTGGAGATGCTAAAATGAGCCAAGGGTTGCTCTCTGCCCTGCAGGCCAACTGACTCGGCACAAAGTATTTCCACGCGGTGGAAAACAGGGCTGCCACATGCGAATTGCCGATTGGAAAGGCTTCCTTGCCACTTGGCTATTGGAAATGCTAAGTATACGCACAAGGGTTTGAAATTTTTTTTTTTTTTTTTTTGAGTGAGTGAGTGAGAGCAGGAACAAACCCCACTGAGAAACAGCAGCAGAGAATCCCAGCGCTGACCGGATCAGTGCTTCCTTTACCCCCACCTCTGCGTTCGTTTGAGAAGGAAAGGGCCTCATCGCTGTTAGACTAGGTGACTGACTTTATAAAAATGAAAACATCTCCTACTTTACTTTCTCTGGCAAATGAGCCTTCTTTACCATCATGATATGGGCTGCATAGAAATGAAGCTGGGGACTTCACTGCACTCGTGTTTAAATAAGGAGTGTATTCAGCGCAAAGATGCTAGCTTGATTTCAGTAAACCAGAAAGTGTTTGAGATACTACTAGACCCTATTGAGTTAGTCTTGCATCTCCCTAGGACTTTCTCACAGTGGTTTTCTGTGCCAATGCAGGACACTGCCTTTAAGGTAATTAGCAATTCTGAGCAAAGTTGGAGGGAATTCATGTTTTTCTTTGGCTGAGCGACGTGCTTATCAAGTCAGCTACCTCCAGTCTGATACAGCAGGCTGCCAACAGGCTTGTCACAATTTATGAAGAGGGTTTGTGTTGGAGATGGAAAGTATAATGAAAACCACATCCACCAATTAAACACCTACATTTCCTTTTAGAGTCCAAACAATGGACGGCTTTCCTTTTGCAAAGAAGATTTCTCAAATTAAAGCAACTCAGAGAAGAAATATAAATTAGGAAGGAAGTTTTGAGTAGATCTTTAATGAGTCTCTGGTATAATGACATAGTGAGGCGTGACACATTCATGAATATGATCTACTTGCAAAGATTCAGCTCTCAGTAATCAAGCAAAAGGAATTCAACCACGTATGGGACATGTTTGGGTCAAGTCTTTAATGCATGTGATCTCAGTCTTCTCCTGATAGGTAAATAGTACACCTGATGCTTTTCTTAGTGTGTGATACATGGTTTTAACGGCAGAAAATTAGCATCAGTCATATTTTTACTCAAGTGAACAGAAACTGACCTTCTCTTAATAATGGCAAGACACAGAAGATCTTTGAAAATAACTGTGGACTTGTTAAGCAGAAATCAGAGGATGAGGTAGCCAGAGCTTAGATCTGGCACATTCAGCAGTGCTGCAGCTAGAGGGGTAGCAACAGGAGCTCGGGGAGCGATTTTCTCTGAAGAAAATCGCTGGTATCAAAACATTTCATTTCAAGGACACAGAAGAACAGAACAGACACTTCAGAGAAAGGGTGTCAAAATTAATTTTACGTAATTTTACTGACAACACTCAATTACCATACAGTTGATATGGGCCAGATGCATTGAAAGGCATTACGAAAATACACTGGGTGATGATAAAAACAAATTATATTATTATTATTATTAACACTGGGGTTGTATTTACCTCACGTAACACTGTGATATTTTGCATGGGTTGCACCAAACGTCACATCAGTAGGTCTGTACGCAGTTCAGCTGTGTTCGTAGGGAACAACATCTGAGTCGATCAGCTTTGTCCCATGTTTTTTTCAGGAGGAAAGACTGTTTTGGCTTCAGCATCATCTGAGTACAGCTATGCTTCTCCTAGACCAAAGCCTGTAGGGCTGCGTGGTGCTATACTTGAAGCCTCGCTTTGGTCTCTGTTAGCTTGGGGATCGCTGCCCCTCTGTGCTGTGTACACATGCCCAAAGCTTCCCAGAAGATGTGAGCCAGATGAACCTTTTTTTGGTGGGCGTGGGAACGTGACAGGCTTAAAAGGAGAGAGGTGGAACCAGACTTACTTGTGAGGCTGTATTTCCTAAGCATGATAGAAAGTCAGTAGATTGCTCATTGTACAGTACTTCATACAGTGATGTATCTAAACCTGAAGTCTGTAATCTAAGGTGTGTGATTATTGAGAAATTCAGTCAGTTAAGGCAAGAGACATAGTTCTGTTGCTTATGGGGAGTACAAACTAAGGGAGCACAGAAGAATCTTAGGTCTCCAATGAAAAGAAAAAGCAAGTAGTTCTGGAAGGTCAAAGTACAGCAAGTAATCCACAAAGGATGTTTGTTAGCAGGCTGGAGACATACCTAGGTTGGAAGCTGAATGTCGTACTAACGTACCAGCTTCCTATCTATCTGAACCACTGAAAATCACTTTCATTGTATCTGTCATTTAATATGCCTAATGATCGTCACATCAGCCAGGTATTCCTGAGTTATTTGGAGACTGGATTTCATTTTGTTCATTGAACCAAACAGTACAAGTTTATGCCACGGGATTAATTTAGCTGGTGGTGTGCCACCGAAGCAGATCCTTACTTCAGTCTTTGCAGCTCTTAAGCAAGGTGCAACATAGTGGACACACACTGTTTGTACTGCTTGCGCATCACACATTACACAGCTTTGGGATGATAGCACTCGGGGAAGTCAGGATGGGATGATGCCACCCAGGGAATCAGGACTCCCCTTTTCCAGATGAATGTTTCATCCACTTTCCTCCTGGTCCCATGATCCCTCCATTCCCAGACCCATGCTGGGGAGAAGCTCCAGGAAGGGTGGTGAAGAGCATGTCACCCGGAAAAACCTTTGGCCTAATAACTAGGGCACGTTCCTTGAGAGTGAGTCTGGATGTGAACCCCATGCTGGGGAGACACTTGGATCTGGGCTTCCCATTTTCTTATGCTGGTGTTTTAACCACTGGGATGTTAGCAGAACAGTGTGCTTGGCTGTGTCCTTTGTTTTTCTTTTGAAAGAGAGGTGTACCCCCGCTGTCTGACCTAAATGCCCAAGTGAGCACATGGGTAGGACTCATAGTGGGAGTTCTGCTTTCACGGTGGAGTCTAACCATAGCAAAAACATAAGTTCTCTTTGACATTTTCCTTTGGCAGGCACAGCGTTTGTCTCCCAGTGTAGCCTCTGGGTGTTACAAAGCTGGTTGTTGGGTGCCGACTTCTCCCCATCCTCAGTACGAGGGGTTTTGGCACCCACTGCAGCACTGCGAGATCCATTTTTGGAGCAGGGTGCTGAACTGCACCCAGCTGTGCAGCTCATCCCTGTACCCAAGTCTTTTAGAAGAAGGTTTAGATCTTAATGTCATTACATTTATTAAGTTTAATGTTATCCCACCAGATTAACTGAAGCCAGCTGCTTCTCGCTAGCGAGGACTGGTAAACGTTATTTCAGAGGAGACAGGAACATTTGTCCTATCTTTTAGTTTTTCAGAGAAAGCATGTTTGCCTGGGAAATAGACCCAGTTTTGTTGTTAATGCCGAGATGGTCTAAAAAGACAGAAGATAATTCTCATCTAATCTAATCTATTTAGAGTATTTCTGGAGAGCCCGTTACTGGTGTCTGAGTGACAAATGAAGGTCTGGATTGCACCTGCCAGGTATGTGCCTGGGGAAAAGGCATGTGCAGCACATAAGGGTAAAGGCATGCGTGTCCTCACGCTCTCACGCAGGAACTATCCTCTATTCAGTGTTTTATGGTGAGATATGTAATAATTCCCAGTAGACAGCAGGTCAGATTTCTAAAAGAATATCAGTAACTAGGGGCTTGCTTATATTTGAGCAAGCAAAATACATGAGGATGTAAACTGAGTAGCCTGCTGTACAGTCTGCAGGGTGCTGGCATTGGTATGTGGAAAATTACACACATATGTGCAATTATTTAGCTGAGTTTGCTTGTATAGATTTAAAATATAGCCAATGTAATGGCCATACCAAATTCTAGGCATTTCTTGTATGAATGAGAAGTACCACGATATGGTAGAGCAGTCAAAATTAGCAGCTTCTATCCACATTTTGAAGATAGCCTTTATTAGTAATTGGCAACTTCTGTCATAACTCCTCAACCTGGTGCAGACGTGAGCGTGATGCACAGATTTTGGTGTTAGCAGAAGCAATAGGAGATGATTTCCTTCCAGAAAGAAAGTGGGGACAAATAAGCGTCCTGTTCTGTTCCTGTCGACAAGAACATCTCTATCTCTTCCTGCTGCAGTTGCTCATTCCTCAGGACCACTCACACCAAACAACACTGAGCAAACAGTATGGGATTTGACACCTAAGGCTTCATCGGTTCCTCTGCAACCACCTCTGGGCTGTCACAGCAAAGTCTCGAGCTGGTCCAGCTTTCTATTCCCTCTAGCAGTCTTTTACGTAAGCTCCAGTGAAGGGCTAGAACCAAATCTAGGACTATGTTGTGGAGCTTAGGTATGGCCATAGGGGAAAAAGAGGATGCGGTGTACAGGATTCCCTGTGTGTGACAGAGTGGGAATGTGACAGTGGGAAATGAGGGTTGCTTAAGGCCAGGCCACCACATAACTGCCTCGGAGAGGCTGGCAGCCTGCCCTCCTTAGGGGAGTTGCTGACAGCTCCACACAGCAAATGAGCTCAGCTCCTCTCCTGCTGCCCCTGCCCATGCAGGAATGGCATGGTTGCAGAAAGGGGTTTATTCAGCGGAAGGAGAAGGAAAAAAAGCTCCCACGCCCTTCAGGGTGCTGGCAAGTATCGTATCACTTGTCTGACAACCACAAAAAGCAGGGAGTGTAGGGGGCTTCAGGTTTTACCCCTCATCTCTCTTATCCTCAGGCTCAGGAGGGGAAGGAGAGGGTGGCTGCCTGCAGAAGGTTAGTTGTCCCTCATGTCCCTTGGCTATTTGGCCCCAGAAAAAATGAGAGTTTTACGAGGGTGGCTGGAGCTGAGTGGAGGATCTCACCCACTGCTGCTGTGCTGCAGTGTGCTCCTTGTCTCTCACCCCAGTATTGAGTATTTTCTCGTCAGTGAGACGCAGGTAGGGAGCTGGGCAGCAGCAGAGCTCCCTCCCGGAGCTTTGTGCTGTCAGAGGGCTTCTTAGCGCAGCAATCTTTTTTCACGGGTTGTGTCTGGTCTCTCTGAGCACAAAGCAAGATAGGGAATCTGGCTGTTAGCATGTATCCTCCCTAGACCCCAGCCTGCATTCGCGGGCGCCGGTTATTTCTGGAGCTGGGTACAGTGCAACATGTATACATTAGCAAAATCAGGTCCTTATGCTGTTCAGGAAAATTTGGCTCTGAACTGTATAGCTAAAAAAGCTATCTGTCTGAGCTACTTAGAATACTGCAGTTTTTGCCAGCTGAATAAAACCAATAGCATTTCTATGAACAGAAAGCTTTTGACAACAGTCTGAATTATATCAGTGGCAAGAACCATTCTCTTCATTTTTAACTTTTAACCCGTGATGTATAACGTAGCCTTCATTTGAGGATAAGGGGTTAGTATCTTATTGACTTGGCTTTAAATTGCATTTCATTGTATTAAAGAGTATCTGTCTTTTTTTTTTTCCTGTGGAGCGAGATATATTGTAATGTATGAAATATTTGACTTTCACATAGCTGTAAGGCTAGACTTTGGAAAACATTCAGCTACAAAGCTAAGATGGTATTTAGTGAAAACATCCCAGAAAATTATGATTTTACAATTACCTTGCTGGTAGTTTGATTTTAATGTAGTTTTGCTGATAGCTACCTTTGTACTTAAGGATTTAAAATTAATTAGACATACTGCTTCATCTACTCAGGAGGCAGGAGAAGAGCTGAGCTAATAGCTATGGGAGTGCTGTACCAATTTGAGACTGAGGCTAAAATGACATGATAGAGGGAGAGGTTAGTCCTCTCCCAAGGTTGTCACTCCTGGTCACATTTTAATGTGAATTTATTGGACTGAAAGAGGTTAAAGAGGTAATTCTGCACAAGAAGAGAGAATTTTCTAACATAAAATGGAACTCATCAATAGTCCTGGTGTCTATGGGGAGTTGTCAGATTCCATAATATTAACCATGTAATTAACAGGATATATAAAGTGATGTGCTTTCAAATAATTTATATTTCAGATGCCTTTCGATGTGCTAATAATACCTCTCTTTTTTTCCTCCAGTCTCTTGGAATCACTGCATTCCCTTTTCCCCCCCCCCGTATCTGTATAAAAACCCTTCACATCTATCAGAGAGTTCTAACTAGTGCTCATTCCCAAGGGTGACTTAATGGACAAAGTATGGATAAATCCACATGACAAATCCACTTTACAATATGGCACAGCTGGCATTCTCTGCTCAAGTTCAGCTCACAATAAACTTGTACGGCAACTGCATCGATGCAGAGTACAGGTCAGTGCATATTGCTTCATTGTGTCCTGGAAATGACCTCTGATATGGGTGGTGGTGATGCACCAACTTTTGCATCTCACTTTCAGACGAGCGGAGGTGCGAGGGGTCATTTGCAGAGTACTTGGCAAGAGAGTGCGTGCTTCTTCTTGACGTTTTTGTTGCTCTTCAAAAAATCTCATTTTTCCTTCTTTAGTGATTGGGCTTTGAACACTTACAAGTTCTAACTGACAAGTGTTAGAACTCAGTTGTTGTAGTTATTATCATAATTATTTTATTAATTATTATTATTCAATATCAATCATCTAAGTAGGAAAAAAATCTTCCTTGAGCAGTGGAATTACCAAAACTAGACCATAGTTTTGTTCTTGTAACCCAGGAGCCCAAGTGCATAAACTCTTTGCCAGTGATGGAATCTCCCTCACACTCCCATTCATTGACCTGGAGATAAAACACCGGCGGCTGGGATGGTTTCAGAGCAGCTGGTGTGGATAAAGGACCGAGTTATTAGGACTGCATAAACAGCTGCTGGTTTTCAGTAGGACTTTTTTGAAACCTCTGTCAGATTTGGTTGAAATCGATTAGCAGGTTCAAAGTAACAGCCAGGGAAGAGGGAGCAGATGATGGGGAGACACCGTGGTCAGATGGTTGACTTCTTTGGGAAGTCCCGCTGACCGTGCAATATGTATCAATCCGTGCAAAAGACCTGGTTTACAAAGATTTTTTTTTTTAAAAAAAGAAATCATTCTTGTTTCAAAACCATATTTACTTGCTAGATGGACAAAAAAAGTTCAGGTTGAATATCTGGCACAGAGCCCAAAACACATACTTGCAGGAAATTTCCTGCTGGAGTAAATGAGGTCTTTCTGGAAAGGCAGTGGGGGAGGTAGCTGCAGTCTGTGAAGGGCAGTCGCTGCGCCTGCGCTGGACCTGGTGCAGCATCTCACAGCAAGTGACTCCTGACCTCTGGTATTTACAGCTAAAGTGGTGTAAAGCTACAAAAAGTTGAAGGGGAAAGGAGGGTGAAGCCTGGACGTCAGTCCGAGACAGCTCCACTTTCCCAATCCATATTCAGCAACATGACAAGGGCCAAGCCAAAATCTATACCCACAGGCTCTGTATGTCTGAATGGAACACGCTGGGTTTATAAGGTGACTTGGCTGCTGGATGGTCTAATGATTATGTTTCGCTGTGATTGAAGAGGAAGATGCCTGATCTAGTTGCAGGATGCTGGCTGAAACGTTGTCCCATGTAGGAATGTGTATCTGCTTAAAGGGTTTCAACCTACTTTGCCCTGCTATATGTAGCATACGGGAAAAATTACTGTTTCCATGATCACTTACCGTAGCAGAAACATTTCTCTCTTATATCCTTAATACTTAAAACTGATAAACATAATGTAATGGCATGTTAGACATATTCTAATAACTGAGTGTATTTCTATCAAATGTTATCAAAGAGCAGTATTTTATAGTAACATTTACATCTTATCAGAAATCAAAGTGTTTTCTCCTCCCACACGCTGACCATACTATTGTGAAAATTCACTTATACAACCACGTAGGACAACTGAACAATAAACCATTTCCAGTCACCCCACAAGTTCATTTTGTAATAATTTAAAACTGCCTGTTATAACCCAATAACTTTGGTGCTGGAAACCAGTACAGCAGTTATAAAGTCCTGGCATATAACTTTTCATGGAAAGCAGTGATTTTTATCACAGCCATGAAGGCGCAAGTGACCTGGGGCATAAAATTACTGCTCAAAAAAAAAAGATCTATCTCCAGAAAATGCTCAGTTATCTACTTATAACAATTACAACAATGATGATTTCACATCTGTTAGGCAGACAGTTTTAATCTGTAAAAGGTTAAGTATTTGACAGTTACTTGTTCTTACATACAGATTAGCTGCTTGAAGGTTTAACCTTTAGATGTACTTAAGCAACTACTCTTTAAAATTTATTGTGTAAAACCACCCAAATAAAAAATTGTCTCATCACTTGTAACTAAAGAATACAGAAGGTCCAGGATACTTTTCCCTCCCTTCTTCCCTCAGCTCAGCTAGCTTTCCTTCTTCCTTTGTGCCTGGAAATATTTACAAGCACGCTGCTTTAATTTCAACAGGCACCGCTTCGTAATTAGAGGATAAAAGGAGGATTTTGCGATTCAATGTGTGGACTCAGTTATTTTGACTCAGTAAAGGAATCTGCTGAAGAGCATGGTTATTCCTGCACGTTGATGCACCCTGAAAAACTGGGGAGGGGGAAGAGGGAAGGAGGGGATGAATCTTCACGTGGCCTTTGCACTTCCCTGGAAATGGAGGCAGAAGAATTATTTATGTAGTAGCAGAAAGATCTCCTGCTTTCTGTAGGCTTTTATTAATATTTCCGAAGTATCATAAAACACGGGATGTTTTAAACCTCTCAGGTGGAAATGAATTAAATTAAAAACTAGCATGTGGCACTTGGATCTTTTTGTTTTGTTTTTTTTTTCTTTTCAGCTCCAGTGTGTCAGTGGGAAGGGCTTTCCCATTCACAGAAACACGGCTGCCCAGCCCTCACTTTTTCCTTGAACAGGCATATCAGACTATCTCAGTCTTCCTTTCATGCTTCTCACACTCAGGAACTTCTTGTTCTCCTGAAATGGCCAGAAATTGAATCCCTGAGAATCTGGCCTTGGTGACATTGCGGGGACAGTTTTTATGAAAAAAAACCAAACCAACAAAACACCCAACAACACGCCACCTTTCTGAACAAGGCTTACAACGCATTTGGTGCAAATATATAATTGTTGCTTGTATCAGGCACGTAAATGCTCTATATCTGTGATTTTAGGAGGATGGGGAGAGAGACGACAAACCCTTCTTGGGGAGAGCGCGTCGCGTTCCCTCTTTTCCCCCTGCATGGCGTGCCGTGACGCAGGCAGGTTACCTCAGCACGCAGTGGCTGCGCGCAAAGGCTCACGCTTACCGCAGAGAGGGTGGTTACAGTATGTGTTGGGTAAGTGCTCCGTATAGGAAGCCGTCATGGTGTGGAAGCAAGCCCCAGCACACGCACTTGGCATTTGTGAGAGCCTCGGCACCACCTGCGGTGCACTACAGACCTGCTCCGCTCCTACTCACTGCCTACACACTCTTGTAGGTCATCCATGCTTGTGGAGGCTGGCCCTTGGCTGTGTAGAAACATCCGTAAGGATCCACGCTGGAGGAACTGGAACAATTTTTTTTTTTATTCTTGCAGTGGCATTAACCATTGTGTTTTTATGCCCGACTTCCCTTGCGTGGTTGTAAACGGGACTGCGGTAGGTCTGCCAGCCCCATAACACTGTAGGCCATTTCAGACCCATTAAAGTCTAATGGATATCTAGTGACTGCAAGTGTGCTGTGTGCCAATTAGAATATTTAAACTGGGCAATAAAAAAGGAGTTAATAAAATCACCTTAGAACTTGCAAATATGATTGAAGGCAAGGCATTGTTTTTTCCTGCGGGTACTTGAACAATAAGAGAGTTTTTAAAAGAAAGAGGGCAAGGAACACGCAGAAATATGTCTTCTTTCCCTGTTTTCTCAATATATTTTACTGTATGTTTAGCAGCCTAACAAGTCTTTTCCCCCTCACATTATAATGAACTCTTTCAAAACTGCTAACTAGTGGAGTCATGTGCTTAACTATAGGTTTCATTCCATATATAGAGCAAGAATTTCACTAAAGGTACAGAATGCCAGTGGCATGAATATTTAATAGTTGCACTTTTAAAGTTTTTTCATCCTTCTTTCTCTCTCTGGGATTGCCAATCCCATCTGTCTGGCCTCTAAACCTGTATACAGGTATTTAAATTAAAAAATAAAAAAATATCTTAGGTGCAGTTTCAGAATTTTAATATGAAACTGGGGAATGCTCACATTATTTGTTAACTGGAAGGTAAATAGAACAATTTCTTTCCTGTTCTTTTGCATTTCTGATGGTGTGCAGTATATTATATTTCAGCTCAATGCAGAGATGCAGTTGGTGGAGAGCTGCAGGCCAGGGTCGCACTGGTATAAATTGGTAGAACTCCATCGACTTCAATGGAATCAGGCCATTTGGTTGATGGTAGCTAATGGCTGTGGCCTACATCGTCATCAGAAATCCCCAGATTCATACGTTAGCTATAGTTGCCATGTGTGGAAGCTATTATTTAATTGAATTAATTAAAATAAATATTTATGTTTTAAGCAAAACAGTTTATGTTCTAATAAGATAACAGACACATTTTACACATCCTTTTCTTTGCTGGATTTTCTTCCCTACAGATAATGATCTTTCAATCTCTGTTCCATAAATATGCATGTCATGTTCAGGTTTCTATTTAATGCATGCATGAGTAAGTAGCGCTGAATTTGATTAACTTCATTAATGATAAATAATGAAGAATACTATTTTAACTATTTTAGGACAAACACTTACTCACCTGGGTAATGTTACTTGCTTTAGCAACCTTCTTCATCCTAATGGGATTGCACATAGGGGTAAAGTTACTCAGATATGTATGTGTAGGTTCGGTCTTTTATTATGTAGCAACCTTTAGAGCTTTTACTATCTGGCAAGCAATCATTTATATCCTTTTTAAAAAATATTTATGGCTTCTTTGACTAATTGCTTCTTACATGACTTAGAGCCTTTTGCATTGGTACCATTTGTTAAAACACATCCAGAAGCAGGCAGAGCAGAATCATTTTTCAACTTTTTAGTGTCATTTTTATAGACAAATAACACTTGTAAATGATGGATAATAGCCAGCAGAATGCTGTGTTGTATAAAATGAGCATGAATTATATTTGCTGGGAGATAGAAGGTTAACTTGTCTGTGAACTAATTGAAGAGCCTCATGGTAAATGCAAAGTGCTGCACGCACGTTATAAACATGAGTTCAACTAGCTGAAAGGGGGATTTAGGTTAATTCAGTATTTCTTCTTTTTTTTTTATGCATGCTACCTGGTGTTTTCTTAAAAAATAACCCCTAAAAGCCCTAGCGAATCCTAATGAGCCCGTAGGAAGCCCAGAAGGAGACAACGAGCAGGTGTGTTCAATAAGATGAGACGTTAACCTGTCACAGTCGTGGGGGTGGATCTTGTGCTCCTTTGAGTCCCGTGCAGGCTTGGTCATTTCCATTTGCAGTTTTGACCTGAACATTTGTTTCTCGTCTTTGTGAAATACTGCTTACTTGGCCAGTATTTGAAAAAGTCATTACATTTTTCTGTGTTCTGCAGTTCATAGTTTACACTTATGCTGTGTCTTGTGGCAGAAATCAAAATAACTGCCTTTCCTTTATCCAAGTAATACATGCAGTTGCCTATTACAAACGTGTGCAACTGAATAACTTTTTTATAGAAGAGTGTTTGACAGATGCCAGTTAACGTCAAGGGGTACAAATGCTCAGTGCCAAGTGATAGCAGGATATACAAATCAATCTGGTTACAAAATTTTTTTCTGCATAAGTAGTGCAAGGCAGTGACCTAAGAGAACCCTGCACAAGTGTTTAACTTGATGCACAGGAGGAGTTCCAGTGATTTAAACAGAATTATTCGAGTATTTTAAATGAGTGTGCTTATATGTTCACGAAATGGGAACTACATGAAGTAAAATCAGAGTTTGGGCTTGCAGGTTCAATACAGACCTCTGTAGATGTTCTTTACTCACCCTAAAAATGCAGATATTAACAGTCACTTTCTTTCTTATTAGAGGGCCTGGATCCAATTTGTCAGTACCCCCTTTACACTTTGTCAGATGTTGCTGCAGAGCAGAGATAGTCACCCTTTGGTCTGTCTGCTGGTTAGAGGCTCTTCAGCTCCTTTTTTTTTGCAGCTTCTTCCTTGCAGGCTGTTAACCTACTTCATTACATTGACTTCTTCAGGTATGAGAGTGGAGAAAACTGTAGACCATCGTAACAGTTTAGGTGGCCTACAGCTGGCTTCTGTCTCAAGAGTGGTCAGCATCTCCTCCATGATATGATCAAACATGCTTTCAGCGTAGCCAAAACTAAGAGAGTGAGGAGAGGAGCTGCGTGGAGTCCTCCCATGCCCACCCCGGCTGCAGGAGCAGGCACCACTTCTAGAAACTCAGTCATCGCAGGTCCTTCCTGGGGCACTCTGTGTGCCCTCTGAAGCCCAGCTCAAACAGGGAGTTTGGGATGACCTCAGGTCTTTAATTCATGTTCCCAGAGCATTTTCCAGTACTTTGGTAGGGCTAGCTTGCCCTTGTGGGTAATTGTAAATACTTAACATTGTATTTACACATCCTGTCTTTAATTTTTGAAATGGTTTCAATTTAACTTTTAAATAAATATTTAGGGTGGGGATAGAAATTAAACAGTTGAGCTCTTGCCAGCATCCATTTTTTTTGTCCTTTTTCAAAGGCACTCATGAGACTCAGATGTAAAACTCTGGATAATATCCTTCCAGTTATGGCATCTGGCTTCTTGGCAGCCTCTTCGAGAAGTTGGCAGGCTTGGTGTTGCCTTTAGATCCAAAAGTAGCTCTCTGGTAATTTTTTTAAGATGCTTTCTCCCGTTGCTTGTCATTTTTGCTTGCTTTACCTTTGATTCGGAGGAATTCATGCATTATTAGAGTCCGTGGTGCTTGCCCAGTTTTCAGTGCTAGCCAGAATCCTATGGTAAAAAGAGGTTTGATAATGGTTTTAAGATGGGTACATATATCTATTTTAAAGTGGCCTCCAACTGTGTGCAAGAGTCTGTTGGTTGGGTTTTTTTTTCTGAGTGAATCAGGAATAAAGGTGAACTTAACTCCACTGGACAACGGTAGCCTGGAAGTTGTGTTTCAGTAGCTTCTTTACCACTGCAGTAGCGCTCAGGTCTATGTTTTTGAAGTGTTAGCTCTTTGGAAGATAACATACTAGTTTTAGTAGAAACCCATTTGTGTAGGGAATATTTGAATACAGCCACTTTTTAGGTATTCCCCTCCCTTTTTTTTTTCTTGCTGTTTCTTTTGGCTTTCAGGATCCCTGCGGACCCCGAGTATATCTTTCAGTCTCTTGTAACTCCCATTTTTTTAGTGTTTCTCCCCCTATTGTGTATAAACGTGCAGCTGCACACGTGTGCGATGGGCCTGTGTGCGCGTGCGTACGGAGCGGCGCTGCCTCAAGGTAGCTAGCGAGCCTGTGGAGGGGAGCAGGTCTGTGCACACGCGTGCACGCTGTGGGCTGCTGCTGATAGCACCAAGTTGGTGTAGTCCCCGTGCGTTGCAAATATGCCAGAAATCAGTGTCTTTATTTTAGTTTGTGCTACCGCGCCGCTCCTCGATGCGCACCCTTTACCCAGGTGGGTCTGCGGGTGGGGAGCTCAGCATGGCAGTTTCACCCTGCTCTCGGAGAGAGAGGGGCTTTAAGTCTGTGATGTTTCCCTTCCCGCCCAGGGAGAAGTATTGCCCTGCTGAGGTCAGTACTGACTGAAGCCTTTTGCACAACAGCGGCAGGAGCGAGCAGCAGGCAGGCTCCCTGGGCAGCGGCCTTGCCTTTCAGATAGCGTCGGATCACAGGCACGGCTTAATGGAGTCGTCGCTTATCCAGCAGCCTCAAATTGAGGATGAGTGCGTTTCCCCTTCACGCTCTGTATCTGGGACGCTGGGTTAAAATATTATTGCTTTCTACTAGGACTAATAAAGAACATATGACTGTGTCGTGTATTATTTGGCTGTTCGTGGCGGTGGGTTTCCGCTGGATGCTGTACCTTTGGATCACCCCCTTCTTTTGAAAAAAGCAGTCAAATCTCAATCTTTTTTTTTTTTAGGGGCAGGAGGAGGAGGAGGAGGAGGAGAAGAGTGTAAGTGCTGGTTCCCAGCTGCACCAGCAGGGCAGAGTGCCTGGGTGGCTGGGCAGAGCTGCCATTGATGCGCTGCTTCCTACTAAGTGAGCCTAAGTGAAATTACCTGGTTGGTGTGGGCTAACAGTAATCAAAAAGCTCTCATCTGTTTGCAGGGCCAGCACTGCAAACGTTGAGTAAAATACCAGGCTTTTCTATGGGCTTTTGTGTCAAAATATGTTCTGGTGGAGCAAAAAGAGTTAGACCAGGGTGAATATTTGGTCAGAAAAGCAGCATCGTTGCTCTTAGTCGGTTGGTGCACATAGAAAACCTCTTTTGGGGGATCCATATTGAACAAGCCTAGAAAAAGCAGCCCACGGTTACAGAAAGGTATAGGTCAGAGGGAAAATATTAGAGTGAATCAATATGTTTCTCTTTACAAACTAAGATTCATCTGAAGTCTGCTTAATGCAACACCTACAGGTCCCTTTTTAAAAGGCACATGCCTGCCTTGCATGTATATATCCTAGCACTTAAGAACTCAGATTCATTACAGCTGCATGTACCAGACAAATACACGTATTTCTGACTTCAACAGAATAAGGCAACCAGCATTATTTCAGTTTTAATTGATCATGCCTCTTCCCTGCTGTTGCAAAGAGAGCAGCCTAATTACAGAGGGAGTAACAACATACTGTGGTCAACTTTTCCTGACAATGTCCCAGCAAAGGGATTGTCCCATCTCATCAGTTTCTTCTTTGGAAAGAAAAGCCCCAAGATTTATAGTAATCCAAGGTTTCTGAAGGCAGGGATATTTAAAACCAAGACACTTGAAGAAAGGCCAGGACTTGCTTGTGTATGGGTTTGATTATGTTACAAAACACTGATTTCTCCATTTTAATTACTGACTTTATAATAAAGGCACTGTTCAGAAATTTTGACTAATTATATTCCATTTCAATTCTCATTTCTTTTAATTAGTTATGACTCAGACTTGATTTGTTATTTTACCCTTCCTTATTAAAGATAGTTAGCTATTAGAAATTGCCAGTGCACTTCATATAACCTCCCCGTCCCCGCGCCCCACATGTAAATAAAAGAGAAGGTGCTATTAGTGAAAGGTCAGAGATGGTGTCCATTAAGTCATCCTTCGTTATCAGTGACCAAGCGGCATGGATAAAGGCAACATCAGAGCAGAGGAGGCATTAAATGCGTGAAGTCAGTCTGCAATCCTTAACGCGTGTTAAACCCCTACATGAAGGTGCTTGGTCTGGTCTCAAGTGATCTTACATCAGTGCAGTTGATCCCTTTTCCTCTCGGAGGAAGGATAAGCTGCCTTAATATATGTTCATCTGGCTGGGAACTGACTTCATTCCCTCAGTTGATTTGCCTTGACTTTCCTGGGGACCCCTGTGAAGACAAATCTTCAATTGCAGCAGTATTTCTCTCCTCTTAACCTACAAAATAATTGCTTCAGCTGAGATAGGTCTCTGTTAGCTTTTTTTAAATGCTGACTTTTTAATAGCAGCTCTTTCTGAATTACATCAGGCTTTCTATATATACACTGTTTTCTTTTCTGCGTTGCAGGGGATTAGAAGAAGGTAGGTCTGTGATCTTTGGCCACACAAGATACTGGCTTAATTCTTCTTAGAAGTTTAAATTTTCATCATTCTTGTTACCGTCTACACGTTAAAGAGAAATTTAACTGGGAATGAATTCCCTTTGTGGTGGAAGGTATGAAATGTGACCTAAGCAGTCCAAAGTGTGATCTCCTAAATTCATGTATTTGGTCATTATAGTAGCACTGCTGATGCGCGGAGCTGCTGCAGATCGTTCCACGGGCAACGGTTGCCCCTGTTGAGGCAGTGATAGCCCTGTCGTAGCCGCTTTGACGGCATCAGCTGCACTCGTTGAATGTCGTACGACTGCTGCGCCCATGCAGTGGCAGTGAGATAGTACAAACGCGTTAACCTTGATGGCCGAATGAGGCAGAGAGCCTTGTGATGTAGAACTCATTGGGGTTTCCCACAGTCTTGTACAATTTTATCTTCAGTTTTATTTTTCAGAGTACTGAATTTTGTTGTAAGTACTGAAATAATGTTATTCAAAAGCAACAGTATGTTGTGCTACCTGCCAGTATCATTTACATAGATGAAGAGCAGCAGCTATCAATTAGAAATGTAACTCTCTTGTGGTTTGGGATTTTTTTTAATCCCCACTTCAGGTTTAAAATGTAATACTAAGAATGAGCTTCAGGGATGTCATTTGTAAAGAATTTTTATGGCTCTTCTTTTTAATCTGTGAGAGTGGATAGCTAATAGAACTTTGACTGGAAAAATTACTGAGAGAGTCATATTTGTAAAGGATAATGACATTAATTTTTTTGTTCACAAGAAGTTTAAATTGCACTTGGTTTACAAATTTGCAAAGCACTGTGTAATACGTAAGACTAGCTCTAGATATCCGTGGATGAGTATCGGTAGTAGTTTCACATTGTGCGGATAACTGAGCGAGCTGAATGCTTGCCTTGTATTGATTCCGAGTTTATGAATGCTGAAGACGGTTCTCTATGTCACTGGTTTAAAATCTTTGATTAAAACAAGCGGGCTCATTGTTTAAATAAAATGTCATTCTGGTAATCTGCAATTACTTAATAAGCATTAGCAGAAATGGGAGAAAGCAGTGAGGTCACATAGAAAGTGATACCCAGTCACCATATGTATTTATTAGTGTCACCTATGAAATTTATGAGGCAAAGTAGCGCTGAAAGAATTCGCTGTCTTTCTAAGCAATGCTCATTTGAGGAATTGCCTAAGATAAATGGGTTTGGCTAATTGAATCATACACTTTCATAGTGTGCTACACATAAAACTAGACTAGGAAATAAATATAATTAAAGTAAACATGCCCTTCTAATTAGTAATTGTTTCTGCTGTTTTAAGCAAATTTCAGTGGCACAAAGTAGCTGTTCCAGTGTAAACCTAATAACGGAGGCTGTAATAACAGGTGTAAATTAACACAATGGAAAACGTTTACAGTGTAGCATTCTAAATTAAAAATGACATTAACAAGTCTGATTTTTAAAAAGCTGTATAATTAACATTTATTCAACCCCTGACAAATTAGTGCAATACAAATACTAGATGATTTTATTTATAGCTTATAACATTTTTCATGTTTTATTTTTGTTAAACAGTAAATGGAGCAAATGTTCATTTTTTCAAGAACATTTCATATAAGGACATCGACAGAGGAAAAGCAAAGAAAAAGAGAAAGCAAAGATATTTACCCAAAGGCATTCTTTTTGTAAGTGATGTGCAGGAATTGTTTGAATACTTAACAATATCACCCCAGTCAGTGTTCTTGGTTATGTATGCTCAGAAATAAAACATTGTGAATGGTTTAAGTTTGGAGGAATGCAAGTACAAACAGAATAATATCCATTGTACAATAAAATACTTTGATTCCCCCAAGTGCATCCTCAGAAAAACATAATGTAGTGCTAAGTGCTTAGCATTGATGTTTGTCTCTACAAATAAATATTACCAACAGTATTTTCTTTTTATGATGGCACCTAATAGAATGCCATGAACATGTAAGTAAAAATATCCAAACTAGTACTAGGAAAAAAAAAAGTTTACCTTAATTTGTGACAAATGATTCCAGAATTTTCACATTATAGAAAATGTCTCGTCAGATCCTGAAATAGGGTATAGTATATCTGCACCATACAGACAATTGGTTTTCCTCTTTCTTGATTTTTTTTCCAAACCTGTAAGAGTAAAAACAGTTTCCTGATGGGGGGAAGGGGAGATAGTTGTAATTTCTTTCAGCTTGCCTGTCAAAAGGAAGTCAACATTGTTTAATTTATTTTTTTCTACAGTGTCTTCTGATGTGTCATAAATTGCAACACATGGTAGGAGAAATCACATATAATGACTTCCTATTCCAAAAGTGAGTTTGTTGAACTTATAGCTGCAAATCCGGAAAGAAAGTGAAAAATAGTCCTTTTAGTGTATGATCTATAGTGAACTTAAGCTCCAGGACTCAGATTATCTTCTTGCCGGCCGTGGTTTTCAACCACATATCCTGGGTGTCCCCAAAGTCCATGCTGATGAGAATTGTCCTGAATTATCTCTGAATGGCTGGTGCCTAGCGTTTGGCTTTATATATATACAGTCAGGAATAATTAGATCTTATTCCATTCTTATGTGAAATAAATTAAAATAACACTCTTGACCTGAGTAGAGTTATGCCATTCACGTTGCCTGAAGATGTTAGGAGTTTGAGGTTGGTGACTGAGGGAGCAGTTGTGACGTTTGGTAAGAAAATCACCTTGTTTACCCCTTGCCTTTCCTGTTTTTTTAAAAGAGGATTCAGATCTTTTGGGCACCACAGAGTTTGAGAGATCAAAAGTAAATTTCTAATAGCAAATACAAGCTGCCATGAGTAGCACCTCTTCTGGAATTTTTAGTGACAGAAATTAAGTTCTTGATCACCAATGCAAGATATTTTGGAAAAGCTCTGTTTGCTTTTTGCATGTCTCCCTTTGCATGCCCAGCATGTCTCTGTAGCAGCTAAGCATGACTTGTTTGGAGATGGTGGGAAAGATGTTCCTGCTCTTACATCTTTACAAATCAGTTTCTGAATTTAGTGACTGAAGAAAAGAAAATTTCTCTGCCCTTCTGCTCATATATTAAAAAAAAAACCACAACAAAAAAAATATTCCAAATGCTGGGTGCATAGAGCCCTTATGCCATTCCTTGGCTCTCGGGCAGGAGAAGCACACCTAGGTCAGCCTGACAGATCAGAATCTCACCTTTATAGCACATGCAAGTCCCTCAAGATTGTGTAGCAACTGCATAGGGACTTCCATAGTTCCCTAGCCCAGAAGTAATTGGTGTTTGATGCATGTTCCTCTCAGGAAAGTGTCGTCTTGGTTGGGGAGAACTAGTCTTATTTTGGTAAGTGCTAATAAGTAGATACTTATGGAGGAGAGACATCCCATACAATGATGTAAGGAGGCACTGTTGCTCATCTGGAAGGAGGGAAGGGAGTTGTGTTGTTCCGTGTATGAAGATTTCCTATTCTTGTTTATTTTGTATATCAGACCTGGCTGAGAAGGAACAAACCACAACAGCTGTCTGCTGGTGGGGACAGGGTCGGGGGAGGACTGACCAAGCTATTCTGAAATAAAGGAGTCATGAAGGAGGCTATGGAGTAGATACCCAGCCTCTTCCAGCCCTTCCTTTTTAAGTTAGATAGCATTTCTAAAATCATATCTAAATCTCCTCTGCTGCAAATTAAGTTGCATGACCTGGCAGAGAACACAATTCATCATTGTCTGCTCTGCAACAAGTTTTTATAGGTGGGAAGATCATTATCATGTGTCTCCCAGTCTTCTCTTTTCTAAACCAGACAAATCCAATTTGTCCTTTTTCATACCTCACTCCTTTATCCATCTGTCTCTTCTCTTCTGGGCTACACCACCTCTTTCCTACAGCAAAGGTCCCCAGGCCAGTGTGTGCATTTTCTCAATGCCCAGCTGCAGTTCCCAGTTGGAGATGAAGTTTGTTATGAAAAATACATGGGCAACAGGAATGGAGTGAAAGGAAGACCTGAAGGATAGAAGTTTTGTGTGCTTGGGTTGCTAGAACGGGACCCAAATGGGACCATGAATCATTCAGCTGGTTCTTCTGGGTCATACCAAGTTCGGGGAACCTACTGCCTTATGCCTCCTCCCAAAGACCGATCTAGTTTTTACATGGCTGTTGTATTTCAGCTAAGTTCTGCGTGGCTTTGAAGCCACATTGCAGAGAGATTGCTCCTCCTTGCAAACTTTCCTGACAATGAACATCAAATAGGCTACACAGTATGATGGTTCCCACACTGGAAGTGAGAGGCTGTTGACTCTATAAATTGCCTTCCAAGCATCAGCTAACATTTGAGGGTTATACATCTTCACAAGCATTTGGACAAAGTAGATTCGTTAAGGATGAAGTTCTGGAATTTCTGTTTTGTTTAATTTGGCCCCAGGGAGATACGCAGTTTTTCTGGTTTGTGTATATCGAATGAGATACGTCAGAAGATGGTAAACCCAGGCTTTTAAATTGTTAGACAACAGATTAATGTGAAATGGATAAGTTTAAGTAATATTATCTCCAACTTGATACTTAATGTCTACCTAACTACTCAATTCCTTTTAAATCAGTGCATTATCCCTTTCATGGTTTCTTTCCTGAGATTCTAATAAAGACTCCTTTTTCTTTCTCATGGTATGTCATTAGTATCGAATTAGGTAGGCTAGGTATTCCCACGTAAGGAACAGCAAAATCTGCTTTAGGATTACATAAAAACTCAAAAATCTTTGACTCACCTTTGTCATTGAGTTACTAAGAGACTTTTCATTCACAACAAAACAGAACATGAGTATTACAACTATTTCACAGTTTTCCAAGAAACGGTCCCAAATTTAAAACTGAACAAATTCACTGGGCTTGAGATCTTATACTATACTATACTATACTTATTTTCTTATATTAAATACAACAGAGTATCTTTACATAAGTTTTCTGCTTTCCATTATCTAGAAGGCAATAATTCTCTGCTAGTTCCTATGTTACTGAGAAGCTATATCAGGATTCCTGCTTAGGGAGTTTTGAGGAAGGCTAAATGTAGTAGCAGTTTTCTGCTTAACGCGGCATACTGGCAACAAAATATTCTCTTGCTAATAACAGCTTCTGTTTATTTTTTGCACTGGGATATTCCAGTTACAAAGTGTGAATTACACCGTGCTTTGTTTGGATTCAAGTAAAAATCAAGTTCACCCACAGTGGTCTAGTTTTGCGCTCTCTCCCACCCTCATCCATGTAATTTTTTCCCCACAGTGGGCCCATCCAGCAGGGCTGGGAGGGGATGGCAAGCAGCTCTTTCACCTTTCTGTTCAGTGCTATTTCAGGTTCCTGCCAGCAAGTAACACTGATGGAGTAATTCCACCGTTCACTTGTGTTACAGCCCACTCCAGGAACACCACCTCTCCGACATACAGACATGTGCTGTCTTTCCATGGGGGAAACATGTGCTGTTAGATCTACCAGAGTCATCCCGTGTCTGTAAAATGTTAAACACCTTACATGAGGTTCAAATGTTACTTTTTCACAAGAAGTTGGGTATCTGCTGCGGGGGTTTTGATTGTCATCACTTTTAAGACTAGAGAGCCTGAGAGCATGTGAGCAGCTAAATCCAAACTTCATGATCAGCATTCTTACAAGTGCTGGCTTTCTAGCAACATGAGTGTGAGTTTCGGTGAACTTCATCGATAGTGGTCAGGGCAGACTTTGCCTTGTCTTCAGAATCCTATCCATTCCAATCCTGTCCCGTTCCCAGAGGACTGTGGGATCTAGGTTGATAATCTGCCAATATAAAGATGCAGGATGCGTTCTTCCAGCATCCGTATTTTTTTCCCATTGCGGAAGATCTCCTATCTTAAGCAGCACCGTTTTGTTGGCTTTTCTGAACTGGACAATCAGGGGAATTTCCTTCAGCCATGTTCCCCCCTGCCTTTTTTTTTAAATGTGTGTTTTAACTCGTTTTGGTTATATTCTATTGCCCTAGTGAAACAGGAGAAAATGAAATTCTGGCATTTTTTACATACAACCTGTCAGAGAAGGTTTACTCCTCCTAAGCTGTTCCCATGAAACCAGCTTCAGTGGGCTCTCTGGGAGGGCACAGGAATTTGATGTTCTTGAACACTGGAATGAGGGAACATTAGACTGAAGTCCCATGTTTTGAAACATTTAGAAAAATTGCAGGAAAAAATGACCCAGAGATTTCTAAGGTTCCTAGCATAATTAAAGGGGATCTCTGCTACAGAATATTCAAATCGAAATATTGTAGACATCTCACAAGCCCATGATTTTAGAATAATTCATACAATTTAGATCCCTCCTCATGCTTTTACAACAACATATAGAATTTAGATACCTCTTACCACTTTCAAAATGAAACACTGAATAATTTTACACCTTACAGGTAAATGATATCCTTATAATTTACTGTGACATGAATGTGCATTTGTGAACTCAGCCTTCAAAGTAAAAAGAAGTATACAGTAAAAATACATAAAAAATTACTTAAAAATAAGTATACAGTAAAAATAAAACATTTCATAGAATTTCTCTCTTGTAAGCTTCTGTTGTTGTTGCTTAAGCCAAAATGTGCTGAGGAGAAGTAGTCAAGGTGAGGCGGCTGTCAGAGAGCGAGGGGATGATGTATCTGACTTCGGCAGAGCTCTCGCTCCCCCACTTTGGAGGGCAGCAGGCTGATCCCCTCCAACAGACAGCATCTGCCTCTCTGGCAGCCTCCCTGCACGGGCAGCTCGGGAACAGCTGCTGCATCTGTTGCCACCATTAAAGCTTCTAGGTAATCTTTTGTCGTTTTAATGTCGTCTCCTTCAGATCTGGAAATATTTAAAGAAATTTTAACCTACTTGAAATTGAGGCACTTGGACAGTCATGCTATTTCTGCAAGTTAAAATACAGAATCTTATTTTGTACTTTGTTATGTTCAGAGTTTTGTATTCCTGACTTGTTACATTTTGGTTTGGATTTGTGTCACCACCACTCTTCTTAATCAGAAGCAAGGGTGGCAAGAGTGTCAAGATGACTTTGTTTCAATTTTTTTTCCTATAATGAGATAAAATACCTCACTTCCCATTGCACATCACTTAATGAAAGGAGTGCATGGGTGCTTCTCTCTGCAGCACTGAAGGTGGGCAGCGTGAGTTATGATGTAGTTATGATATAGTCATCTTCACAGGCAGAATGAGTTTGGGACTAGCATGTGTAAGAAGCTTACACGAATTACACCAGTCACAGGGCATAAAAGTTTTAAACTTTTTCCTCATTTTAACATGTATGCATTTTTATTCATGTATGAACGTAGATTATTCTTTCATGCACTGGTGTGCTGATTTTGGCTACCTTCACTGCATAATTTCGATTGCGTATTCCTAGAGGCCACATGTCAAAATATGACAGAGCCGCACAGGGCAAGCAGGAGATAATGAATAAGAAAGTAAAAGTCATCTAGTTAGTGTGCTGCGTGCTTTTCTTGTGCAGGTTCCAAGGGTATGTGGTGATGCAGTTATTTGGTCAGGCAGAAATCTCAGGTCCAGTTTAAGTTCTCCATTTTCAGAAGAACTGGGAAGAAATCTGCATTTTGCTCGAGTTTAAATGTATACGATGTATTTTAGAGAAGCTGGTTAGCTCTATGGTGCACTGCGATATGTTTGGCTAGTACTAGTTTCTTGTGAAAGGAGAGTGAAACATCCTCTGTATAAGCATTTTTTTCACTGTTTGTAGCTTAAAGTTATATATAGATCTTATACTCTTAGGTTCTTTAACCCAGATTTCTTACAGTGGTCGTTTTTGTTCTATGAAAGCAAGCTGTCTATGTAGGCACTAGGTAGGTAGATAGATTTAGATAGTGATTCAGGTTTAGGTTCATTTATATATATATATCTTGTTCCATTTTCTAATTATTCTACCTCAGTTGAGCAGAACGAGTATGAAACCTCATAATTCCCCATAATAAGATTTTATGCTTACAGACTCTGATACAAACAGGCTATTGCTAAAAACAATCACAATTTCTTTGTATAGTGAGCTACATTTCAGGTATTTGTATAAGCAAAAGTGCGGAGTTTAGTGGATTTATTATTTGGGCATTTACAGTGACTGATTCATTTTGTATCTGTACAGCTGGCATAGAGTTTAACTACTTTGGTTGCCGCTTTATCTGCATGGGCAATTATTATAATCCAAATATATTTTTATCATGTAGACATGCTAACATACATCTGTTTAAAACGCAGTTCAGCCTTACCTGTGTATAGTGATGGCTTTTCTGTAATATATAAAAGGATAGAATAAGGTCTCCATCTATCTATAAAATATGAAAGATAAATTAAAGCAACACATCTCAAAACATATTGATTCTTTTTTTGACAGAAACCAAACTCAGTGACTGTCCGCTGAAGATCCCAAGAAGTGATTTTCTGTGAATACATAAAATCTGATGACTTATGCACTTTGTTCATAACTTTTTTTTTTTCCCACACTGGGGCTGTTGTGTGGTTTCCATAATGCTGTAAATCATGATTAAACACATAAAAAAGATTGTCACCCAAGATACATTTTAAGCCAAGTGAAACATAATACAATATAAAATTTACATCATTTTCTTGATTAACCCTGATGAACCTTCAGTCATTATCCATTATAGTAAGAGCAAATTGGAAACGTTGCTTTGTTAATAAAACATGTATAGACATTTTCATGAGTCATAGATTTGATGGTTACTAACCGCTGACACATTCATAATGAAATACTGTACTTCGGCTTTCTGTGAAAGCACAAAACTGCAGAAGGTTGCAATGCTGTGTCCTGTACTTCAGTGCTTTATTTTGATGCCCTTTGGACATCGGACAGCTTTGAATGTTGAGCTAAAATCAAGTGCACAGAATGTAAATATAGGTAAAAGTTTTCACAACCTTTACATTTAGGTACTGAATCTCTGTGTGTCTTTCAGTCATGTTTCTTAGGGGTTCTTAGCAGCGTGGAGGACCTAAATTAAAACTACCCGTCTTTGTCATCCATGGAAGTCTGCTAAGTTTTGCTCCTTTTGCTCCTGAGCCAGGAATGTTTTCTAATAGAGGCTGCTGTTATCTCTGTAGTAGCAAACTGCTCTTAGATCTGACCTTAATGCTTCATTACAGTCCTTGCTTTTGCTGCTTTAAGTTGTACCGGAGTGAATTGCGTGATAACATTTTTCCACTAGTTACAGAGCTTTCCATTTTTGTGTGTTATGTGACATATACCTTGGTGTACTTCTCAGTCCTGCAATTAGCTGTGGGTAGATGGATCGCTGTTCAGAGCCCCATGGGAAGAACTGGCTATTTAAGTTGCTAGAGAAAAATGGGAGCAAGGAGGTGGTGGTTTGTGGTTGTTTTTTTTTTTTGAAAAAGACCTTTTTTCAAGATAAAGATAATTGAGGCAAAACATAATTTTTCACAATTTTCAGGATACTTGTTTTCATTTTTTTTACTACTGAAACTAGCACTGAAGATCTTTATTGACTGAAATCCAGTTTTCAGCAAACACATCAATAAGAAGCTACCAAACATTTTGAATAAAGTATTAAACACTTGCTGCAAAATGTCAAATAGATTTTTAAAAGGCCAGATTTTTTTCATTACATTCAAAATGCCCAGAACATCTGTAGAAATCATGCAATGATAGGAGTAAATTCAGTTTATTGCAATATTCTGAGCTGTGATAAGTCTGAGTCTGTAAACTCTTCAGGTATGCATCAAGACTGTATGAATAATTTGCCTATGTGTGCACATCCTCGACACAGAGGAGCGGGTGGCTGATCAAAAAAAAAACACCCTATCATTTTTGACTAATTATGACTGTAAGGAGCCTAAGGAGGAAGTTTCAAGGAAAAGAAGAAAAATCCAAAAACCATACAAGCTTGGCAGATGATAACTGGGACAGTTTCCCTTGCATAAGGATGCCGTGGAAAGCAGAAATCATCGTGGAGAAAAACAGACAAGTGGGGCGTTGTGTCTGACATCTCTGGCAGGGAAGCAATGTGAGAAGAAACTGGATCAGATATAGGCATCACCAAGTTAGGTAAGGCCATGTGTGGCAGCCCAGGGAATTCAGCAGTGTTAGGTTAGGCAGAAAAAAAAGTTCCTTATTGATCCCCTCAGCTGTTCTATTTTTGAATTACAACATGAAAGTAACATTAACAAAATCAAATGCAAGGGCCTCACTGCGCTTTGTCTGGTTTGTGCTCTTCAGTCTTGGTATTTTTTTTCTCTCCACCTGGAAAATATAGGTGAGGATACAAAAGGAATACTTTCCCCAATCGCACCTACAATATCTGTTTCTTGACAGCTAAGATCTCCGTTTAATTTCTGGAGGTTTCAAGTATCATTTTGGATTGTGGAGAAAAAGAAACACCCATTCCAGGTGTAAGATTATTAGTAGTGGTAAATTTGTGACATGTGAATATACTTTCAAACAATATATTGTTAGAGTAGTGCAAAATTAAAAGTCATAGTGATGTTCTTTTCCTGGCTTGGCTAAGTGTCGTTATTACATCTTCATCCATCTCGGTATTTTTGCCAGCAGTTTTAGGGTTATAAAAAGAGAGCATCATCACTTAATAGCAAAAAGAAAATAGGCATTGAATATAGAGTTACCCATTAATACTGAATGGTGAATTTTTGGATATCTACGTAGGTATGGACTGGTAGAGATTTATAATGTGATGAAATTATGTTTTCCTGAAACAAACAAACAAAAAACCCTGGAATTATGTCTCAATTTCTCTCATTGGGCAAAACTTCACTGAGGGAGGAGAACGTGCATGTTTTATCTGTAGCAAGGCTGGAAGAGGTGCTCTTGCACAAGCAGATGTTGAACTAAATTGGATTTTTTTTTTTTAATGTTTCTCTGTTGTGATGTTTACTGCTCTGACTCAACAACCTAGTTCCCAGCCTCGGCTGCTGCCCTAGGTTTTCTCAATATTTCAGTACATATTTAAAATTCAGTCAGGTTGCATGCAAAGCACTCGCATTTTGCAAATGTCAGATGCGAGCTGCCTATAAGGTAATAACTGCACCCACAATTAGTCTTTCCTTGGTTCCTTCCAGTTGCCCAGCCTGAGCTCAGAAGACCTGCCTTGAACGCTCGGATGCTGATTTTTGCAGATATGATATATATATATGCATTCGTTTGGTGGATGCGATATATCTCCCCAGAAAATATCGCTCCTGGTTTTGGACTTGGAATTTTCAGGAAGATAATTAAAGCAATCTTGCACTTTCCAGCCCGCACCTGCCACCACGCGAGCGGCCGGCCCAGCTCAGCTCCCCCTGATCATATTCATGTTTGGACGGCAGTGTTTCATGGTTAAAACAAATCATAAACAGGCTGTAAAAGCTGAAGCATCGATGAATCCTAGCTTTCAAATTGCTGGAAGCTAAAGTTTTAAAACTGATACTGCAAAGTGAAAAATGAAATTTAACCAGGCATTTTGGTGAAGGAAAAATAATTTATTGGATGTAAGATGAAAAGCTGTGAGAGTAAACATCAATCTCATCTTAGACACATGTCATTGATTGATGTTTGCTCTGTGCTGCTGCCTGGAGGTAAACTCTTTGAAATAGCAAAGTAGGTACTTTATCTGTCTGTGGATAGGAGCACAGTTTGTTAAGTTACTGCTTTTTTGAGACCCTGCTACATCTTTATGTTCAATCAAAGTGAAAACAGTAAATCAGAGTAATTGCTTTACCCCACGGCATTCCTGTTCGTAAATGGGAAAAAATACTGTAAAAATCCTCAAATTAACTTCTGCTGTTTAAGCTAGATAAAAAGTCTAAAAAAGTCGGTTGCAACCTGGAAAGGTGTTTTATTGATTACGCCACTTGTTCATCAAAGGCAGCTCCTTTGTTATAATTGCATTGACAGTTCAAATGTCATTAGGGAAAACATTTAATGCTCAAAAATTTAAGATTGCCATCTCTAAGAGCTCCCCATAACCCATTAGCAATTAGTTCCCAAACAGGCATCATTCATAGTTAGCTGAAAATGGAACTGGTACTAAGAAATTGGCCAGTGAAAACCACGGACATGAACAGTGAAATAGAAAACAGGCATTAAATGATAGCACTTCCATGTTAAGCACAGCAAATCAGCAATCAAAATAACCTGAATTGTTGTAATTAAATTGTCAGAATTAAGACTGTTTTCTGAAAATGTTTGGGGTTATTGCCTTTACGAGGTCTATGGCTGGTTAGTCCTTTTGTGTTTTAAAATATTGCAGATACACAGGAATGACGGCACGTTTAAATTCAGAATCCAATTTCTATTCTGAATTCAGTTTCATAATCAGTGTCCCGCATCAGGGTTGGACTGGTTTTGTGTTGTATAAGTTTTTCCTTGAAGTTAATTTAGCTACGTTGGCATAAATGTGGTAATTCAGGGGAGAATTAGACTATTAAATATTTAAGAAAATGTCCTCACTTCAGACTGAAATTTAGTATATTGACTTGTGTGCCAGATTACAATTTGTGGGGAAATGTTGAGAATAATCAGCAAACCATTTTAAAATTTATTTCCTTGAAATATTGCCTGTTTTTCATGGTTTTGAAGCAGTTCCAACTTTGTTCATAATTCAGAAATGACCGTGTGCTAAAATTTAATTTCAAAGATATATGTGTCCTCACAGAAAACTTGTTCACAGGCCTAGTTTTATTCTTGAAACACATCTATAGTCGCTTACGGTGTGGGTTGTGGTTTTGGGGTTTTTTTTGGTGCGTTGGGAACATGATTGGTTCTGTGCACTCCCAGGGGATATTCAGGGACTGCACCTGACGGCTTGGGGATGGTATCGCTTCCATGGCGCCGGGAGCGGGTGTTGCGATCCGATGGTGTTTTATATGGAGCCTCTTAATCTGGTTATGGAAGAAGAAGGGTCAGTTTGAGCACAGATGAGGAAATCTGGGTCTAAATTGACAGAACCTGGGACAGAAGCTCCGCCCTTGCAAATGGAATTGAGGTCTTCCCTAGCGAAGGCCTGCCAGGAGCTCACAGGAACTGGGTTTTTTGCCAGTTTAAGAAATCATTGCATGTTAGTGTGAGGCATCAGCTCTACTTTTGGTATTAATATGTCTAGACTCCAGATTCCGAAAGTTTTGTGTGAAGGTAGCTGCTGGGGTGAAGGAGATCAGCCTCCTGGGTCAAAAACATTGACTACAAATAAACAAGCTACTCCTGCTAAATTTATATCACAATATTTGTGTGCGTGGGGAGGTAGAAGGGAGTGGGGGGTGAGTGTGGGAGGAAGGTATTGCAAAGCCCTCACAATTCAGAGAATCATGAACTAAATCTTTGGACTGGAAAATGATACTGGAACGTCTGGAAAGGCAAAGGCGAGATGGCAGGGTACTGCGGACTATAACGAATTCAGGAATTGTCTCCAGGTCTGTGTATCGCACGGTAACGCCTGCCCCTGCCGTGCCGGCAGAGCTGCCCCCTTCCTTTGCCAGGAAATAAACTGATGCGAGGGAAGGGGAGCACCCGCCGTCTCGCCCTCAGTTTGCTTGCCCATGTCTTTTACAGCCTCAGAGATGCCAGCTGTTACGAGGATGATGGTCTCGTAGCAAAATAACAGTATCCTTCCTGAATCTCCCCACGGTGATGCGGCAATTTCGTGGTTTCTGAAAAGGTCGAGCAGCACTGGTAATGCACACCGTACGTCTGCGAAGGCGTGCAGTCCCTCAGCGAAGGTGCAGTGCTTCGGTTTGTGGAAAAGGACATCTTCTTCTCAATGCAAAACTTGGGCGTTCCCTGAGACTGAAGGGCAGGAGATGTTGGTGCAGTCTCCACCCAGTTCATCATGGAGATTAGACCTTTTTATTTCAGTTGTTTCAAGTAGTGATGTCTGAGGAAGGTAAATTGAGTCAGAAATCGTGTGCTTAAAAAAGAAAAAAAAAAAAGAAAGAAAGAAAAGGAGACTCTTCAACACTTAAAACTTTAGGCTTTTTATATGATTGCTTTCAGCCTGAGACTACATAACTCTTTGGACTTTGTAGGAGATTAAATCCAGTCCCAGGCTCTTCAGGTAAGGTTATTGCTCTGCTCCCAGACTGTCCCCTGAGCTGTCTCCGTCTATTTCTAATTAAGGACTAAAGGAAGCAGTTCCTTCTGATGTCAGGAGTAGCGTGAAGAAAGCTACGAGCATTTCTGTCAGTACCGTGGGGAGGCTGGTGCTGCAGCCGCCCTCCCATCAGGCACCAATGCATCTATCTGGGCTGGGCTCACAGAATCACAGAATCACAGAATCACAAGGGTTGGAAGGGACCTCGAAAGATCATCTAGTCCAACCCCCCCTGCCAAGGCAGGGCCACCTAGAGCACATCACTCAGGATCGCATCCAGTCGGGTTTTGAATGTCTCCAGAGAAGGAGACTCCACAACCTCTCTGGGCAGCCTGTGCCAGGGCTCTGTCACCCTCACGGTGAAAAAGTTTTTCCGTACTTAACCAACTCTCCAGGCTGGTCTCATGGGGAGCCATGCTCACCTAGTGGCCATCAAGATAATCTTCCAAAAAAGCATCACAACACATGGAAATTTATTAAACATATCTACTCTGAGAAGTTTGGCAATCCGTCAGAATTCTGATCTATAAAATATCTGAGAGTGAAATTATTCAAAGTATCCTAGAAGAAGCTGGGAAGGTAGGGCTGCTGTGTCCGTGTGGTGGGGATGGTGTGCTGAAAGTGCTTTGAGCCTGAGACACTGGAATTTAGACATAATGCATTGGTAAGTCCAGTATGTTTCTTGGCAGATCTCAGGGTTGGGATAAATCAAAATGTGCTTTTAAAGCAGTATGCTAAATTCAAGATAGTGTAATTTTTATAATACAACGTTTATTCATATATAACTTTTGCAACTGTTTGACTTGTTACTCATGCTTTAGTTCATGCCCTTTAAGCATGAATTTGAAACAGATGCAGCATTTAAACAAATAGCAATATACCATTTAAAAACTGCTTAAATTCCTCCTTTTGGAATTTGACCTGTATGAAGCAAATACAAATGACGCTGACTTTTGAGAGATGAACGGTTGCATGTTCTTTGATTTCCAGGTCTTGCAAAACTACTTCAACATTTTGGCCCATACTAGCAAAACTCTTCATCAATAAACTGATGCGCAAGCGTGCATATAATACATGTACATACATACATCACCCACATATGCACACGTGCCCCAGTGAGGAAAAAATGTTGAGATTTTCATCAACTTGTTCTTCATGGCTTAGCTATGGAAAAGACACGCACTGTAAATGATGGAAAAGGTACATGTACATTTGGGATTGTTTTAAATTACAAATTTTTAAAAAAGGAAGAAGGAAGAAAACTATTAAAAAGAATAATTTTCCATTAACTGAAGTGTTTGCAGTTAAGACAATTATAGCAGTTGGCAGTGTTCTCCTCGAACCAAAACAAATAAATACATTTGGTGACATACGTTCAAGGAAATGTGATTTTTTGCAATGTTCATGCAAATAAGCAGCAGCCTCACAAATGCTAGAGATTTTACCATCTGGTATTACCAAAAGAATACAACTCTCAACTTGTAGCTCTTCCTAATTTACTGCTTATAGATGTCATATTAGGCATTGTCACACGGTTTTGCCATTTGCATAATCATTCTGAATTACTGCAGGTTGTGCATTGCATTGCCAACAATGAAGCTTCTCATTTCAGAAGGGGGTTCAGAGATCTAACGACTTCTATGTCTTCATCAGATATACCCCCATCAAATAAAGGGATAAAAGTGCCCCTCCACTTCAGGAGTATCACACCAGTGCATTTTTAAATTTGTATGAGGCTTAATGAAGAATGTTGCACTTGTTTACTTCCTAGAAACTGGGTAGAGATCAGTATTATAATTAATCTCAAGAGAGCTGCCCATCTCTATTTGACCACAGGCTGAAGTCCAAATGCAACATGTGTCAAAGAGTCAAGAGGTCCTGGGTGAAGAAACATGGCTGACGATGAAGTTGCAGATCCCTACAACTCCAGGAAAACCCAGCCACAATTATTCAGGGTGACAGAAAGTCTACTTTAGACACAGAGGTGGTTGTTACTGATGGGAGTACGCTCAGCTGGCACGATGTAGTAACTGAGGATCATTGCTCACATAGCAGTAAATGACAACTGCTCTGCCTCCTGGCCTCAGCAGCATGTGCAGTAGATGATCTCTGCTCACAGGGACCCCATGGGGGGGCCTTCACTCTCCCCTTTTTCCTGGAGGAAGGAATTTCCATGCCCAAAACAACCCCTACAATTGCCTCCTCATGACACTGCTTTTCGAAGAGAGGGTGTTGGTGTAAATGACATGCATTGCTCATGAAAAACACAGGATGAACCCCACAAAATTCCACTACCTGTAAGTGAAATAAACAAACTGGTGGTTGGAAGCTGTCTCCAACCTGCTCTACTGAAACCCTGTGTTTCACAATAAAACCATGCCTTTGAGAGCCCTGCTTGGCATTTGGCACCTGCCCTTGGGTGCCCTCAGAGCCATCAGAAGGGTGCTCCGCAGTCCGGTTCAAGATAGCAGCATTGACGAGTAGACATCAGAGTTTGTGTCTGTTTGGTGAGTGCTAAGGCGTTGTTTGTAAATACTAATAATGTCTAACATATCCTAGGTATTTTCAGCTCTCTCAAGTCTTGAATTAGAGTCAGATAGCTGTTGGCCTTTTTACTGCCTTGCCTGAGGCGTACGAGGTAACGTCATGCGGGTAGCCGATGCAACATATGTTTTGCTAACTGGGAAGCTGGTTAGCAAGACAACCTTCTTTCTATTAACACATGGTGCACTTACATGACATTAATATATATTTCTACTTTACAGAGTTACAGTGCCAGAAGAAAGGCATTAGCTGAGCTAAGCTAAACAGGCAGTCGGCATACTCGTCACATTGTCCTGAAATAACACGTAAACCTTATTAGACACATCGGTTTCCTGTGTGAGACGAGTAAAACATAACAGACTGAAATGTGCAAACCTGTGGTGTTGTCGGGGAAATGTGGGGAAAGGATTCTCTAGTTTATGTTGTCATGCGTTAAACTGGAATTCTGGGGGAGCGGGGAAAAGTTAATTTTTATTCTGGATGTCTACATGGGAGAGAGACTAGTTAATTTCTAAAAATTAGTACTGTTGTGTAATGCAGTGATTTTATTCTCTCTCCAGCTACACTCTACCAGCCATACATACACTGTCGTGCCAGTATTCATTTATTCATGCTCTGAAGTTGTGATAGTGTCAAATCCATCAGCAAGAGGAATTGTTTCAGTACTAGTTTCACCACTTGGCTGATTAACAGAGATCAGAAGAAGCAGCCTAACTGTGGAAACCACTACAGCATGTAGTTTTAACAGCTCTTTAGGGAGCTAGTTAATGAAAGAATCACTACAGAAACACATCCATGTGAAAAAAGGAGCATTCTCATACAACACTCAGAGGATATGTCATAAGTGGAAATATGTTCATAATTTCTATTTACTCATAGCTGTAATTACCATCTGCCTTAAGAGTACTTTCAGTCTTTGTCAAAGTTGCTTAGATATTTCCTTTGTCACATTTCAAGCAGAGAAGTTCTGCACAGACTAGATCCTGCCCTGTGATTTCTTTTTTATTCTTCTGTAAGAATTTAATTATCTATTCTCTGTGTGAAGAAAGCACCAGTGTTCCCAGAGACCTGAGCCTCCCAGCCTGCTTGGACTGGCATTCATCTGATTCATGTTCTTGCTTATTTTTGCCATCTGTCTGCAAACCAGAGTTCTTCACTTTTAAATTCACACTGGTTTATATGTTGCCCGCTAGTTTTTAACTCTTAAAAAACTATTCCTCTTTTTTTTTTTTTCCGCTGCAGTGTCTATGAGCCGGATAGAAACGTGCTGCGAAGGAAAGAATGGGAAAGGAGAAATCAGGAGGCCCAGCAGGAGGATGGCACGTTTAACACGAGTTACTCCCTCTTCAGTGAACCGTACAAGGTAGATGCTTCCCAGCTGGGTGGCTTTTTATTTATTTATTTGTTCCATAGTACAAAAATGCAGCCCGCAGAAGGCATTGTCCAGGTTTCAGCACCCTCCCACAAGTGCTAGCCTCACAAAATTCACAGAGAACGTTTACAGTTCATTGAGAATCATATTTTATATATATATAAGCTTCTTAGAATGTTCAGCAGTACATGAGAATTAAGTAAACTAGAAATATCCTAACAATATTTGAGATGGAATAAAAACTAGGAGGTGAAGGTGACGCTGCCCTGTTTTTGCAACACTTAGAAGAAAACAATTGTGTTAGAGTTGTGTGTGAAGGTCAAGCAATACAGTAAACATTGTGTTCTGGCCAAGGTTAATGCAATGAAATATCTTGGTGTTTGCTTTTTTTTTCCCCCTATAAGCATTCCGAACAGTACTTGTCTGCTAGACATGTTTTACCCTCACCAAAGGCATATAAGTCTTTATGAGTCCCAACTCCCTATTTTATCCCTCATGGTAACAGTCGTGTGATGAGGCACAACCGCCTCTCCCCACCTTCTCTTAGAAGGGTAAAGGAGGATCTTCTGCACTTAACTGCTGCCTCCAAAAGCCTGCAAACCAAGCCCTTGTGAACACAATGAGAGGGTGGTATCCCGTGGAGGCTGTTCCTCTCCCCCAGCTAACCCAGAGACTTTGCCTGCATGTGTCAAAGCATCATTGTGTATCATCTACTGTGCCCTTCCAGTAATGCCCAAGTTACTGTTACAACCACCACCTCCATGCAGCATCACTTGTCCTTGATGCTTTGGGTGCTTTAGTGCCTCTTTCCAGGAGTCCTATTTGGGACCTGGCACTTGGCTTCTGCACCTGACTTCAGTGCTTCCATGTTTCTACTCGTGCCCCAGGGTCAGCTTTTAGCTTGCTCTTCTTCCAGATTGTTGTTTGTTTCTAGTCCCTAATAAAAAAGAAAGATCTACCACTTTCAAACCATGTCCCTTGATGGAAGACAGTTCTGTCTGCCTTGAAGCTGACCTCCAGCTGCCTGAATTTCAGATTCATTACAAAGGCATTTAGAAACCATGGGAAATGTCTTGAACTCCTCCTCAAGGCTCTACTTGCAAAAGTCTACTGTGAGACCAATCAAGGGCTAATCCATGGAAAAAAAAGCCTGAAAAGCTTAAGTCAGCTGTGTCTTGGCATTTAGTGCACTGCTGAAATGGGACCTAATAATTTTCCATTTGGTAGGTCCAGTCAATTAGATCACAAAAGGGCCTGTCCTTTTCCTGGGTCCCTGATGCCGTTTGATCTGTGGTACCTAAAGTTGGTAATACTGAGACTCGAATCACTTAAAAAGTGGTAAATCACTTATGAAAGTGGTATAGTTGGAAAATTTTGTACACTTTGGTTATTACTCGTGTGCCAATGTACTGATTGTCATGGCACAGACTTCATGCGTGGTGGACACACTAGTAGTTTCTGAGTGATTATGTCTGAAGGCACCTCTGTGTAGCCACAGTAAAATTCCATCAACTTTAATAGAAGTGGATGAAAACTCATTGCGGTGTCTAGAAGCAGAGAGGATACTGAGTGGATATCCTATGAGGAGATCAGAATAATGGCTCCATCCATGTTTATCTTTAAACATTATGTACCTAGTCTGGACAAGGATGTAAAGAAGCTGGCTTTGTCAAAGAAACATGGAGAAAGGCAAAGCCCAGGACAGCCATATAACTCACCCACAGCTCCGCTGGACTGCCAGTCACTGCTGCTTGGGATGACCAGTCATTCTGTCAGTACTGGACATCAACACTTCAGCAGTGGCATCCTCTGAATGTCATGTCTACACTGGCAATGGGCCATTGCCCTGTCTGAGCTCGTGCAAGCGTTTGTGAACCTTCAGTGTGGGAGTGCAGAGCTGTGGCTTGGGCTTTTTGATCTTATCATGGAGAGAGGCTGACAGCAAAAGAGGAAACCTTTCTGTGAAAGCAAAACTGAAACCCACTCTTACTGTCTTTAAAGATCGTGTTCAGGTTTTAGGTGTTTCCAGAGGGGAATGAAGTTATAGCAGACATTCACGGCAAGCTCAGATTAAATCCAGTATTCCTCTGCACAGCTTGAGGAACATGAGCTAAAGCCAAAGGATTTGCCATTCAGAAGGCCATATCTGAAAATCAAAGGCAGGCTGGAAATCTCTTAAATCTTATGTCCTCTCTCACCTTGACATGTATCATTACTCCTGTAACATCAGATTTTCTGAAAAATCCTTACTCTTCGGGTTGCCCCTTATCCTGTTCAAAGTATCCATAGCAACCCTTTATGAAGGATTATGGGAAATCCAGTACCTTTTACTTAAAATGTCTTTTACAGGGGGTAAGAAGTAGGAGTTTAATTCTGGATATTTCCTGAACAGAATACCTTGTGTCATTAACCATAGCAGTATTTTTAAAGAAGACAAAAATTCTGATGACCTTCCGTGCAACCATCAGGTTTATTTTTAGAAGTGTTAAATTTTGCTGTCTTCAGATGCACGGATACATCTTGCATTGCAGGAGAATGTCAGAGCACTGTAAGTTAGAAATGTTTGCATGGGATGCTTTTCCTACTTACTCATTTTGTGATCATTTTCCCTATATGAATGATTAAATAAGGCCAGCAATATTTCAGAGCAAATAATAGGACAACTGTTACATCTAAAGCTCATAACAAGTTACCTCAGATCTCATTCCCAAGAGGATGTAGGTGAACTCTTCAGGATGAGATCAGCTCAACACAGTAACTTCTCACCGCAGGGTGTCCCCGGGGTATCCAGAAGGAATAAACAACACCAACTAGTTGCCAGCATGTGCCATGGTACAGGCATTAAACTGACTGTCTGCAATTATTCTTGTGGTTATCCAGGATTTCCAGTGTGAGGAATCTCTGTGTAAGCTTCACATCACATCTGTACAGAAGACATTCTACTGATTTCTCTGGACTAGTGACAGCCTACAGATAATCTGAAATTAGGCTTTTATTTACTTCCCATCCAAATGTCTGCCATCAGAAGAAATGGACCTTCTGTTAGGGAATTTGAACTTTCAGGGGCAAAACTTTCACAGTAATTTTCTTACATTCATGGACCTAGAGGCAGCCAGATGGAGAGCTGTCCCACAAGCTGACTCTGCTGCAGGAGACTTGTGTGTGTCAGGGGCCCCATTGCATTTGGTGGTCCTTGTTGCCGTGCTCCTGGCCTGGAGGGAAACCTCACACACACAGGCTGAGTGCAGGCCCAAGGGCAGATCTCACTCCCTAGAGAGAAGCTGGAAATACATCTCTCTCTAAAAGGTGTCTGCACAAGATAGAGGATCCACTGGAAGCACAGAAGAGATCCATGGGTAAAATGAAAATTTTCTGTGCCTTCTGGAAAGTAATTCTGGTCAAGGAGATACCCAAGAATAGAAGTCATTTCATTGACACCAGGAGACACATGAGTGTATCTCCAGCCTTCTGTCTTTTCAGATGTATGTGATGCTTTCCACTTTTGAAGCCATCTTAATAGTTTCCTCTTCTCTAGGACATCAATGTGATTCCTGTGAAGTGAAGGAATGCCCCTTTTTTCTCGCCACATGCTGTCTGTGAATTAATGCTTCATATTTCTTCTTGTAGCAGGCTGTTGTCCTTGTGACAACAAAAGCTGCATATGCAGAGAGAAGATCAACCTGTAACAGTTGAGCCATCTCATTCCAAGTTTGCAAAGCAATGCGACACTTCTGAGTTTTTCCCTTCTCACTTCAATATATATTATATATATACGTTCAACTCTGTTAGACAGCATTGTAACAATTGCATATCAGAAAACTGGCTGTAATGTATTTTACGTAGTTACAAGGTGGTGTCCTTGAAATTTGAGGGGAAAAGTTTCAAGCAAGACAGGACTGCTTCTACTGCTTGACTTAGGAATGCTTCCACTGTACTCCTCTGAAAATTAGCATGTAGCAATCACTGCACTCATTTACTGGACATTTTTGTTTGGATTCTGGGGGTTTTTTTATAGGAAACTCTAAAAAAAATCCGAACAATGGGAGTTTCCTTTACATTTTTGTTTGAGTGATTCAATTTTATTTTGAAGGCTTAAAACAAAAATACTGATGTTGCTGCTACACTTTTGTATTTTCTATATAACTTTCTTCATACCCTTTACTCCCTTCTTTTTCCTTCTTTCTCTTTTCCTTTACACCAGAAAGTCTTTAGATTATAGCTTGGCCTTTTGAAGCCAATGGGAGTTTTCCATCCAGACCCCATGTCTGGAAGAGAGGAGGGAGACCACTGGTTCATTGCTGTCTTCCTCTGAAAACGTAACGCAAAGAACAGCATGCACCTGAATCTTGGCAGGGTTCAGAAAAATGTCAGCTGCATAAATGTTAATGATACACCCTTTTGCTTACAGTGGCTTTTTAAAGTGAGACTTTTCAATCTTTTCCAGTATGTTTTCTTTGCTTGTTTTATTTCTTTCTGGAGCTTCTGCCTCTTCAGTCAGGAAGTGGACGACTTTAAAGACAATGATTAATCCTAAAGGTGAGGGAGGGTGACTATGTCCCCTCTGCTGCACACAGCAAGCACTGAGCATTGTGAAGAATTTGTGAGGTTCTGCTCGCATTTTGTTTTTCAAAGAGGAGAGTGCCCTGGAGCAAGCATCCTCTGAGTATTTTCAAAGAAGGGACATAATCATCTGTAGTTTTCCCATTGTCCCATGAGCTGTCTTCAAGTCACCTCAGAGTATTTGTTTGGCTTAGACTGGTGAGTTTGTTCAATGCCTACACTGGATGTTGTGTGGCTTCCCAGCTGCAATTTGAAAGCTTAAGCGGGCAGAGAAGGAAATTGGGAATGCAGTGTTTTCATTCATGGTTGTAGGAGAGCTCACACTGGGCTACAGGAAAAAGTTTTATCATGGTCAGATTTAATCCAAACCATTCAGGGTAGTTGCAATAATAAATTTTCTAGTTTCCAGGTAATATACTTTAACTACAGCATGATACCAGTGATAGATTTCTTTTTTTATATACTCTAAGGCCCTTTATAGCTTTTCCAGTTCAGGGTAGATTTAAGATGTCGACAAGTGTCTTCAGAGACAATAAGGATTTTTGATTTCATCCCTCAACACCACTGCTAAATAAGGCAGTGCTACTTCAGTAAGGATTTCAGCAGAAGCATGCAGGGAATTTTGTTTTTCTTACGTTGACTGTTGCAGAACACTCGATTTTTGTTTTGCAGACTAACAAAGGGGATGAGCTCTCAAACCGTATCCAGAATACGCTGGGCAACTATGATGAAATGAAAGACTTGTTAACTGACCGATCAAACCAGAGTCACCTTGTTGGGGTTCCAAAACCTGGGGTTCCTCAAACATCTCTCCCCAAGCCCGATGAACATCTTATTGCAGACTCCAGACCGTTGCCTCCTCCTTCCATTTCCAGCACTACTTCTTCCACACCAGCAGCCCTACCTGCACAGCAGAGCAAAATCACCGCAATGGGTTGGCAGAAGGCCGGGCACAGTGTTGCTTCAGATGGCCAGCAGAGAGCGAGCAAGCATGGGCACCGGTCGCTGGAGTCACACAAGGGTGACTTCAAACTGGCGAACCAAAAATCCGGTCTGGAGAAACTAAAACGCTATGCATCGAGTCCCACTTCTTCCTCCTCGTCCTCCAATGCTGCCCAGCAAAGCTCACTGAGGGCCACACTGGGAGACAACATCAACAGAGTGCAGCAGCCGACAAAGCTCAATTGTAGCTCGGAAGGAGGAGCTCAAGCGCAAGAGAGGCCAGCAAAGCATGGTGGCGGGCACTGTGTCCAAAACTTCCCACCCTCTCTTGCTTCAAAGCCCAGTCTGGTTCAGCAGAAACCCACAGCTTATGTCAGGCCAATGGACGGTCAAGACCAGGCTCCTGATGAGTCTCCAAAGCTGAAGTTACCAGCAGAGACAACCAAGTCGTATAGGGGAGTGCCTTCTAACAAGCCTGATTCAGCCAGGACCAAGTCAAAGATAGCCAAGTTCAGCATTCCTAAGCAGGAAGAGGTAAGTGAGTTTATGCTTTTTATGACAACCCCCTTGGATGGATGGATGGATGGATGGATGGATGGATGGATGGATGGATGGATGGATGGATGGATTATGCCTCAGAATGCAAACTGCATCTGTCTCTTTACACATTTTTAACATATTAGTTTGCATGTTGAATTTACTTTTTAACATTGACATAATATATTGCAAATAGCAGCCTCACAGTAATGTAAAGATGTCTCAATAGTGAAATACTCACTGTCTTCAGGACCATAACACTTCCTGCAATGGCACGTTTTCTAGTAGTATATATTTTTTCCTGAGTGTCCATGTATAAAGTCTGGATATTTTTAGTTCTGTTTTTTTTTTTTTTTGCTAGGTAGGTGTACTGTATCTAACTGTTCATATTTCATTGACTTCTTTCTCTTTGGCGATGATTAAATAAAGTGCTTGTGATCAGTAGTTCTGCCATCCTCAATGATGTCAAAGTAGTTTTTCAGTCTAAGTAAATTAGTTAATATGAAATTTGTGGAATAGATAAGAATACAGGAATGAGACTCTGCTTTTAGTTCATAGTATCTGTTTCTGTTTCAAACCAATTTCTAGGAGGACTGACGTTTGCTTCCTAAAGAATCACCATCTGTAGAAACTCAGCCATGCTACAAGTATGAGAGCATGTCTGAAAAAGCTTCTAGACAGCATTTCTGTTATCGGCAGTAGATATGAAAGTTTTCTCTTTGGACTTATTTCATGTTCCTTTATTTCACATTCCATTTATGCCAGTAGGACACCTTACTTTATCACTTACACAGCCTGTGATTTTCTGTTTGATCTTTTTGGATGGGGAGGAAATGGTTGGTTTTGGCAGAATAAAGGGTGATCATTTTTTTTCTGGGGTGTATTCAGAGGCCTGTATACCAACACAAAGATGGTCACATCATCCTCTTGTGCAAATTGGTAGATCTCTGTCGTGGTTTTACCCCAGCCGGCAGCTGGGCACCACACAGATGCTCGGTCAGTCCCCCTCATCGGAAAAGGGGGAGAGAATCAGAAGAGTGAAAGTGAGAAAACTCGTGGGTTCAGATACAAGAATTTAATAAGCGAAGCAAAAGCCGCGTGCACAAGCAAAGCAAAACAAGGAATTCATTCCCCACTCCCCACGGCAGGCAGGGGTTCAGCCATCCCCAGGACAGCAGGGCTCCGTCACGCGTAATGGTGACTTGGGAAGGCAAACGCCATCACTCCGAACGCTGCTGCCCCCCCCTTCTTCTTCCTCCCAAGCCCCTTATAAACCGAGCATGACGCCATATGGTATGGAATGTCCCTTTGGTCAGTTGGGGTCAGCTGCCCTGTCTGTCCCCTCCCAACTCCCCGCACACCCCCAGCCATCCCGCCGGCGGGGCGGTGCGAGAAGCAGCAAAGGCCTTGGCTCTGTGTGAGCATCGCTCAGCAACAGCAAAACCATCTCTGCACTATCAGCGCTGCTTCCAGCACAAACCCAAACACAGCCCCACACTGGCTGCTGTGAAGAAAATTAACTCTCTCTCAGCTGAAACCAGGACATCTCCCATGACTTAAACAATTTGTGATATTCATAGGACTAAACAACTATTTGGCTGAGTCACTGTGACTTTCTCAGAGCAGAGACAATGATTGTTTACTCTTATTTGACAGCTGTGGTGTGTCTTGAGATGTTTTCAGTCTTAACGTTTTTGTTTCTGGCATTGTTAAAGGAGAGGAAAAATCTAATTTTTGGTGGAGTTCTCTGGCCTTTTAATGCCTGTTTTTCAGAAATTGAATTGACTGTTGTATTCCCCCTTTGGTTCAGTTTGGGAAAGAAATCTCTGTGGAAGCAATTACTTCTCAGCTCTTTTAGGCCTGATACCCATGTAGTTTTCCTCTAAGTTAAAGTTCCATCAGTTCCAAACAACACGTAGGTGATAAGTTGTTCCTGAAAAGGGGTTGTTTTAGGCTGTTAAGTCAGATTTGATAAGCAAATTTAGCATGCACAACCTGCTGTAATTGTGCAGATAGATCAGGTAATGGCAGATACTAATATCCATTTAGCTATTATTACCTCTTTCAACCTCATGCTTCTATCTGCAAGTGGGAAGTATTATTAGAATTAAAGATGCCTGTGGCAATTGTCTGACTCTTTCAAATTTTCCCCCTTTACATGTATGCAATACTCTTAGGACTAGTTTGGAAAGGAGTTTTGATAGGCAATCATTTGTTTGTCTGAAATTCAGGATTTACCATTTGCATTCCAAATTCGCCTACCTCAGGAAAGAAAGCTTTCATTTGTTGTATGTAATCTATGCCAATGCATGAGGGTAAATTTATACTGCAGTTTCTGGACATGTAGATGTAGTTGAAATTGCTTTAAACTAACTTTCTTAGATACTGTTGGCAATGTAGGCTATCATAGGAGAGAGTGGATTGCAGGGTAGCTACTATAGTGTTCACCAACTTCTCACAGATTTTGTGGGATGCAGTATTAATAAAACAGTAACTGATAACATAATATAAACATTTAACTGAAAGTGAAGGGGGGGGACAAAAACTATTGTCTGGTAGGTTAAAAAAGAGCTAAGTATTTAGAAAAAATGATGGACAAATTACTCAGAAGAAAAATAGTAGGTACTATAGGGGTTGGAAACTGAAGCTAATGAAAGACAGTGTTTAGATCTCATGTTGGAGGGATGAGAGTCCTGGTGACATAAGTGCCCAGCTTTTTTTCCTTTATCCTGACATTTCCTTTGTTCTAACATTTTCCATCCCAAGTGGCACAAGATGAAATTGGTAACCCACTGGTATTGCTACAGGGAGAAATATTGACCAAGACTGAAAGTTTTTTCAGTAAGTGTTGCCTAATCCACCCTCCCTTTAATTTTCAATCATACTTCTTTTTATTTCAAAATGTTTTTCTGTTCTTTTTATTTGTATCATATGTCTCCTAGTACAGTTTTGTAAGAATTTCCATGCGCTTTTTAAATTTCTGCTTCCAAACTCATAAAACTTCTTTGCATCAGATGTTCTCTGTCCCCCTTAGGAACAGAAGCTTTAAGCTGCTCTCAGAACAAAAGCTGTCATGGTCCTGTGAACATCTGCAGGCAAAACAAAGCCTTTCTTGTTCAGGGTGGGGCTAAAGGTGATGGCCAGGAAAGACCTTGTATCCCTAGTGGCCATGAGAACAGTACAGATGCCATCTAGGATGATTGTGAGAGAAAGCAGGATGACAAGTAGCCTACAACAGTGCCTGGGAAGCTGTATGGAAACAGAAATGAGAGTGGCAGAAAGCTGCCTAAGAGCAGCAAGGAGTATATGGGAAGCACGAGAGGGACAGAAAGCTTGGGGATGGGGTATCTAGAGTGCACATGGTGGAGTAAAGCTTTACGTCTGCTAAAACAAAAGATGTGTGGCTGAGATGAGCGAGGTAGGGCAGTTAGCGTGCTCTGGGGGTTATTGTAGACAGCACCATGAGGGGTTACTGGCTTGTGATCAGCTTGTTGTCCACCAGGACCCCCATGTCTTCCCTGAAGAAGTCATGTTCAGCCAGTCAGCTCCCAGCCTGTCCAGCAAATGGCTGATGCGTCAGACCCAAAGAGTTATGGTAAATGGGGTTACAACAGGCTGGTGGCCAGTCACTAGTGGGGTTCCCCAGAGATCCACTTTAGGACTAGTTCTGTTTAATGTTTTCATAAATGACTTGGATGTACGACTAGAAGGTGTTCTGAGCAAGTTTGCAGGTGACACTGAATCGGGAGGAGCTTTTGGTTCTATTGAGGGTGGAAAGGCCTTGCAGAGAGATATGAACAGATTAGAGAACTGGACAATCACGAACCACATAAAATTTAACAAGAGCAAGTGCCGGATCCTGCACTGGGAAGGGGCAGCCCTGGCTGTACATACAGATTGGACGATGAGACACTGGAGAGCAGACACACTGAAAAGGACTTGGGGGTCTTGGTCAACAGCCAGTTGAACATGAGCCAACAGTGTGCCCAGGCTGCCGGGAAGGCCAACCGTGTCCTGGGGGGCATCAGGCACGGCATTGTCAGCCGCTCTAGGAATGTGATTGTCCCACTCTACGTGGCACTGGTGTGGTCTCACCTTGAGTACTGTGTGCAGTTTTGGGTGCCACAGTACAAAAAGGGCAGAAAACTATTGGAGAGTGTCCAAAGGAGGGCAACAAAGATGAAAGGTCTAGAGGGAAAGACGTATGAGGAGAGGCTGAAGTCCTTTGGCTTGNCCAGAGAAGGAGACTCCACAACCTCTCTGGGCAGCCTGTTCCAGTGCTCTGTCACCCTCACAGTGAAAAAGTTTTTCCTCACATTAACCCGGAACCTCCTGTGCTCCAGCTTGGACCCGTTGCCCCTTGTCCTATCGCTTAGTGAGGCCGAGAAGTAGGAGCGAAGGGGCAGGCGCTGATCTCCTCCCTCTGGTGACCAGCAACAGAACCCAAGGGAATGGCATGAAGCTGCAACAGGGGAGATTTAGGTTGGAGATCAGGAAAAGGTTCTTCACCAAGAGGGTGGTCAGGCACTGGAACAGGCTTCCCAAGGAAGTGGTCACCACACTGAGCTTGGCTGAGTTCAAGAAGCATCTGGACACCGCTCTCAGTCATCTGCTCTGACTGGGCTGGTCCTGTGTGGAGCCAGGAGTTGGACTTGATGATCCTTGTGGGTCCCTTCGAACTCGGGTTATTCTATGATTCTATGATTCTGTGGTGCTGGGGTTATTCCTCCCCCTATTCAGGAGTTTACATTTCCCCTGGCTGAACTTCTTGAGGTTCCTCTTGGCCCATTTCTTCAGCCTGGTGAGGTCCCTCTGGATGGCAGCACGACCCTCTGGTATATCAGCCACTCCTCCCAGTTTTGTATCATCTCCAAACTTGCTGAAGGTGCACTCTGCCTCATCATCCAGGCCATTAATGAAGATGTTAAACAGTATTGGCTCCGGTATTGGCTGTAGGGGTACACCACTAGTGACTGGCCTCCAGCAGGACTTTGTACCACTCGTCAACACTGTCTGGACCACTTTTATGGCCTTCACTTTCTGTCTACAGGCCTAAATTTGTTACTACATTTTTTTTTCTACTTTCAGCTCTTAAAATGCGTTCATAGTGATACCACAGTCCAAACCCTATGCTTTTCAACTTGGGCTAGACAAGTTGTCGAGCTGCTTAACTAAACTCAAAACTGAACTGCAGGAGTCTGTAAGGGAAAACAATGCAAGTAGGGGAAGCAAGATGTGAGTGCAGGATGTAGGTGTGAGATAAAAGATTAGACTCAAAGGAGAAAAAATTGAGGGGCAGGGAAGAAGCTGCCTGGCCTGACCAAGTGGAGAAGTGAATTGTGAGAAACGACCATTTCCCCAACTCTTGCAGAGTTAGGGCACATGAACTGATGAGCACTTCTGTGTGACGCTTCAGTTTTATTTTGAACTTCACATGTCTACAGGCAACTTCAAGTTCCACAGAGAGAACCAGGAAACAAGAATATATTGTTATAAATCTCTTAATTTGCAACTCCACTTACTAATGCATTCAGGCTGAGTCCTCTGTTTCCATGCACTTGCATTTGCCTTACAGTACTTTACAGAATTTATCAGTATATCTAATACCTATGCACTTTCATTTGTGTTTAGCAGTTTGAAGGAATCATCAGTGGAAAAACGAACACATAATGAAACAAAGTTAAGCCTCCCTGTAAGAACTGAATAATAAGAAGCAATGTCACACGAAGTGTGTGTGTGTTCAGCAGGATACAAAAATTCTCTTCTGCACATCCCTTGAGGTTTTCAGAGGAACAGGGCACAAAGTTGGCTGCAGTACAATTATTATTCACTGGAAATAAAATCACTTGAATACAAATTACAGACCATTACCTTTCAATACATGAAAAAGGTTGATTTTTAATGTAGTTCAATACATCATTTAATATTTTTAATCAGTTTTGGAAAGCCTTCAATATCTTGACACAGACTGAAGCTTTTTTTTTTTTAATTGTTTTAATGAGACTAACTTCGATAGACCTGTGTGTAGCAAGGTAGCAGTTACTCATTTGGGAATTTAATCTTTAGGAGCCAGGTTCATCAGTGTTAATTAGAATCCATACCCAACCTCCTGGTCCTTTGAAAATTATCATACAGCTCTGTAGAATGATAGCTCGTCATCTCAAGTACTACTATTTCACATTTTGAACTACTTAGAAATTATATTGCTGTAGGTAAAACCCCACTGTATTGGATAGAAGGGAAGAGAAGTGTGATACCAGGGTATAGAGGAAAAGAGGCAGGAAAATCAAGTGCCTCTCTTTCCTAAAATTTTGTTGAGTGAGACAATAAGAAAAACCTGTGATGGCAAATCATGTTCTTTATATCTGAGTTCTGTTCTTGAATTTCATCTTATAGGCTGCACGCTGCTTTTTTATTACATTGAAGAAGCTTTATCTATTGTCCTTTGCTTACTTTTCTAGGGGTTATGGAACAAGGAAATCGAGGTTGTATTCAAGAATGACTAGCAGTCTAATGGTAAAAAAGATAGATTTGGTTCTGTTAAATTTGGGAACACTTTTATGTGAGATGTAGCTAAGGTCATCATGAGGACATGTTCTTATTCCACTTCGTGGAGTACTTCCACAACTTCTGCAGCAGCAGAAGTAATGCACAATAGATTAAATGCTGATTTTTAATTTTATTTTTTTTCATTTTTGCCCTGATCTTACTCAGATCAGGCAAATAGGAATTTGCCTTGGTAAGACACTCTCTGCAGTCATTCTCGTTTGAGTGGCTATATATAGCTATCAGCATCTGGCAGACACACTAGCAAGTGTTCTTTAAATCTGCAATCTGGGGGTTTTTTTGCCTATCGGTTCTATGCCCATATATTAATGGAAAGAAAAAACTCTGAGAATTCTTTCCTCCCTCTGAGAAAACCCTCCCAAATATGGACTTAATGTCACTTATTTGTTCAAAACCAGACTTTTTAAAGGAGAGCTTTGGTGCATAGCACATATAATAAGTAGTTCCATTCCAGTTTAAAATCGAAGGTGGAAGTTCATGTGTGAAAAAACAAATGCAGCTACATCTCACTTGACAACAGTGGCTCCACTGTAGACTAAATGGGGAAGATGGACACGATCAGTGCGTGCTTCCCCTGGAAAAAAACACATATCTGGATCTACAGGAAAGTAGGTAGGAGACAGTGTCTCACGAGGAAAGAAAAGGGTTTAGTGGAGATCCGAGTAAATGCTTTTCCTCAGAGGCACAATGCCACTTTCCGCTTGCTGCTACGGAGCTTGTTGAACTGTTGCACGACTAAGAGTTGAATCCGGGTTTTTCTTCTCTGCTTCCCAGGGTGTTCAGTTCTCTCCCAGAAAGGCAGAAGTGAGAATAGCAGAGCATTTGGGGATGCTTTTAGATAAAAAGGGAAGGAGAGATTGAATGCATTAGCAATAAGGTCCAGACTTCTTCCGGCACCGTTCTAGGGCGTGCCCAAAGAGGCTGGAGCCATAAGCACAGAATTAAGTGTGTTGATACTCCTCTACCATTTATCAACTTTATTGAAGAATTGCAGTGCTTGAGAAGCTAGTTAGCAATCAGAGCACTTGAGTACTGTAAGTATGAGCCAGTTGTAGCTATTTTCTTTCCCAGATGTTCATGGGAACGAGTTAGCAAGCTGCATTTACAAGATGACACAGCTCAATTCATCCCTGTAATGGTACCACTGACCTTCCCCAAAAATAAAGGATGTTTTCCCACGTTAAACAGGAAGAACTGGACAACAAGAGCAGTGTGGTGCAAAGATCCCTGCTAGTCGTAAGTTATTCAGGACCTTCGAGTGTGTCTGTGGGAGGGCTGTACATTACTGCCTGTTTTTATGTAGGAGAGTCCAACAGACTAGGACTGCAAAGAAAGAGTGTATTAAATAGGCAGACTGGTGTTTGAAGCGCTCTTAACAAACACAGCAGAGACCACAATGCTCAAAGATGGGTTTTCGGTATGGTTTTCAAATTGTGACACAAGTCTCTGGCTTTCTTGCCTTCTGCAGTCGCCGAGGCACACAGGGACTGCGTGTGCGGGCAGTTCCATTAAACACAGTGAGCCTAATCTCTCCGGTTATTCTTGCATGGCAGCCCTTGCAGAAGGAAAATAGTGTTTAGATACTTTTACTTGACTTGTAGAGCTCCCTAGTTTTACCGTTTCTACCCTCAGTGAAACAAGTTTCTTTTCCCTTTGGAATGAAATATTAAAATCTTCTTCTGGGGAAAGCACTAGCTAAACTTATCTACAGGTGAAAATAAAGAATTTATTTACATACAGCCTGAAGTTTTCTGTATAGACTGATTACCATATGGTATGTGCTATGCGTTTGTTGCTATGGTGAATCGCTTGTTGTTCCTCATTGTTTTTCACTGGTAGGATGACTATCATCAGAGAAAAATCTCTGGAAACTGGATGTAAACTTACGATTCTCAAGGGAATTCCTTAATGTATGCACCTGCATTTTTGCAAGTTTTCCCTGAGGCTGTTTTTTTCTAATTATTGAAGAAGTCGTCTGAGCAGTTCATTGCGATGTCTCAGAAGTCAATTCCTCCCTTTGATAAAGCTGGTCTTTCCATCTTTTCCGACGTTGGAATAACACTCCACTTTTGGAATAAGGAGAGCTCAATGGATATAAGAATATGATCCATTGTGAGAAAGGTATATTCCTCTTACCTTTTTTTTTTTCCCCTCCAGAGTGGATGGTTTAGTTTATGAATCAGCTCTGGAGTTGATACAAAAGTGCATGCAAGAAAATGTCCACAACCCTGCATAATTGCTTCTTTAGTTCCTTTTGGTAAGCACTGGAGTTATTGATGTAGGAAATAAGATTTCTAGAACTATAAAAAACAGTTTTTAATTGCACATTTTGTCTGATTTTTTGGAGCCCATTGTAGTGCTTATGATGATGATAACTGGTTGTAATAAAAATCCTCCCTACCAGAAACAAAGTAGTCTAATAGACCTCCTTTGTGAAATGCGCCTCAGAAGATACATGGCATTGCTATCGCTTTTCCACCTTTGGCCCCATTAACATGGATTGCTCCCAAGCCTGTAAGGGTATTCAGCAGTTGGAGAAAGCGGTCCTTTTCTGGATGCGGCTGCGGGAGCTATGTGCTGCGGCACGGCGCTCCTGCAAGCGCAGGAAGCTGTCCTCAGCACAAGGTTTCGGCTGAGCATCTCCTCCCCGTCTGCTTCATGGCTCCTTAAACAAAGGAGTGCTTAGAAGGGGTTAGGGTACGGACGGAGAGCACGGGATTTCAGATTGCCAGTGAAATACTTAGACACACTCTGCTTCTCAGACCTTGCATTGCACAACACTGGAGCGTTGTAGCACTGTGTGCAGTCAGGTGTGGAGTCCGAGCCCTCGGTGCTCCTGCAGAGCAGTTATCAATGCCAACTCACATTCTCCTTCCCAATAATTATAGCAGGGTACAGCATTTCTGTCTACTCCTTGTCTTCACAGCAGTCTGCAAGGGATCAGGTAGGATGTAAAGGTGGTTTAGGATTTTATTTTATTTTTTTAAATATCCATGAAAAATATTTTACTGCTTTGTTCTGTAGTTTCCCCAGTCTTTCATGAATCAGAGTGACATGAAACTGTCACCACTGAACATACTCACGGGGGTCAGTTACGACTGATGAGCAAGAGAACCAAAGGAAAATGTGGCAAGCTTCACAGATCACTGTTAATTCCAGCTAAATAAATAATGTATATGTACCACTTGATGTGTAAGGTTAAAGAGGTCAGACCTCCAGTAATTGTTGTAAACGATCCAGCCAGGCCAGAAGTAGTTAAATGCTTTATTGTTGGTCACATATTCACTTACAGTAAATGAAGACAAATATACCCTTAAATATCTGCATGTAACATACTTTATTCACCCTGCACGTCGTAAAGTTGTCATTTCCGTAGCACTTCTGAATATGGAAGATCTATCCCTGTGGTATCACAAAATAGCTTCCTAGAAAAGTAATTAACAGAAGGCTTTTTTTTCTTTTTTTTCTTTTTTTAAGTTCAGAAAAGATAAATAACGTAGGCGTCTGTTTTCCTGTCACTCTTGGTTAACTTTGTATGAAAATGGATAGCTTCCAAATTAAAGCAGGCACCGGCCTGTCTGGAGAAAAATGCATCTGTAAAGAAATGTGTACATTACATATTCATGTAGTTCCAAATCTCTTAATTGTATTTTATATATAACAATCGCATGTTCTGAAATGCGGTACCTTTTTAACTTCATGAGTTAAAACCAGCATGCCAGAAAGGCTGAGGTTCCTTCTTACACTGTTTAGGATAAGCATTTCCTTTCCCAAATTCCCTCATACATGCCCCACTCTCTTGCTTCCCCACCGGCATGTTTCTCTGAGTGATGGAGGCTCGGTGTGAGGTAGTTTTACACCATATTTTACTCAGAAGATAAACACACAAAAAGCATTCAGGCCAGTGAGCCACAAGGTCAGGAGTATTGAGATCCAGCATTTTCTCTCAGAACCAAAAATTGCTACTCATATTCCTCTGCCTTTACTGCCAGTGACTGTAAGGGAAGCTTGCGTAGCTAGAAGAGGAGGAAAACCAGGAGTATTTCTTGTTAATTCTTATCACTAACACATGTGTAAGACAAGATGGGATTTAAAATGCTCTCTCTGCTTTGTAACTGTTTTGAAATGAGATGTTGAAGATGATGAGATTTTTTCTTGCACATGCTAGAGATTATTAGTATTCAAATACCAGCAGCGTAATCTATTGTTAATAAAATTTTGCATTTATTGAAATCTAGTTGAACAACTGCATTCAGATGCAGAGGCAGGTACGGCTTTATGTGACTGCTACAACTTCTAGACTTGAAGTGGCAAATGGGAAGACAGATGTGAGGTTATTGATCACAAACACAGTCAAAACCAATATTAATACAAAGTCTATAGAATGGTCATGATTTGAGAGTTATGAGTTATTTTCCAAGAGGCCTTCTCCAATTTTAATTACAGTCTGAGGGACATCTGATACCAGAAAACATATTATCAGCGACATCTGATGTAAAAAACCCCCATATTAGCTGGTTTATTTCTGATTTCATGGAAGTAGCAGTTCAGAACAGAAGCATACTGTCTAGAAAAAAGGCATGGCATAGAGGATCAAGTGCAATGTGAGAGGGAAAGTAAATCCTAAATCGTAAATGTTTAGTGTGCGGGAAAAGTTAAACATATATAGATAGAGAGGCCATGAGAATGAGCTGGGCCCCATGAAAGTGGAGGAGTCTGAGAAGAGAATAACATGGGAGCCTAAAGAGAAATGAATGAGATTATGCTTTGAGAAACCCACCGAAAAGGAGAGGTTAGTCTAAATCTTTCTCCTCATGGGAGGACCAAGTGCAATGTGAGGTGGACATTTTGAAAGATACCATAAACAGCAGTTGTAATATATGATAAACTCTGCATGCAAGATCTTTCAGTATGTTAGAGATGGCTGAGCCATCCCCAAAACTTTAGGTTTTTGCTGCAGTGTATTTGTTCCCATGAGGAAGCCTCTGGGAGCACCCTTCCTTACCATGCTGTTCCTGCTCCCAGAAGGGAATGGATCTATGTCCAGAGGACACCCCTGACAAAAAGCTGAACAGCACAATTGCAGTTAGGAGGACAAAAATTTAGACGGTGGCCATCACCTTTTCATAGAAGTGATACTGCCGTCTTGGGAGGAATTACCCATTACCCATCTCCTCCACAAACACAGTATGGCAATATGCACAAAGCTGGGCTTGGGTGTAGGTGTAGCTTCTGTCTGAGGTGGAAGAGGTGAAACCTCATGCTCGCACAGGATGTGCCGGCTGTCTGTGAACAGCCTCTATGGAGAGCTGACACCCTCTGCAACACAGCAGGGGTTTTTTCCCCACTCAGAGGGTTTACAGCTTCCGATAATACCCTGTTGCATTCTCATCAATAGATGAAAAATGCTGTGTCTTTTACTACCGTAATCTCCATTCAGGAGTTTCAAGCTCCTCATAAGCATTAATGGCAGCTCTGAGAAGAACATGTTAAATCTGGTTACGGAGGAGTTAGCTGAGGTGCAGGCAGATGGGGACAGCCTTTCTCAATGGCAGCTCCACCACAGACCAGGCATGCTCCCCTTGTCCCCATTTGCCGGTGGTCCAGGCTGAGGAACCAGCTGGTGGTGATGCAGGAGGCAGAGGACAGGATGGCACACCTTACCCTGTCCCCAGACCAAGGCTGGGCACACTTGCGGCTGGCCACAGGCGCCGAGCAAGCACAGCCAGGGTGGGTGGCTGTCAAAGCAGAAAGCAAAACTGAAGAGACCGAGCTCCGAGTTCTGTGCTCAGGTGTTTGCCCTACACCTCGCCATAGGGCAGAGTGACGCATGAAACTGCTCCGTAACCTTTGCATTGGAAATTGAAAGTTATGCAGAAACATAAGTAAAGGCTTCTCGCTAAACTCTGAATTAATGTTCCTCGCTATATTTCTTCCTACCATTTAGGTCACTTGAGGCAGAGACAGTTCCTGAGTGATTATGTCACTTATGGTTTACCACTTCCATCTGAGTTATTCACTGCTCATGCTCCACTAGAAATTAATAGGAGCTTTGCCGTTGCATTCAGTGGTAGCAAGATCAGGGTTTGACAGGGATGAATATTTCTTTTCTACATTGTATGAACTTCCTTTGGTCAAGAAGATATTGCTTGGGGGAAGACAGTCTTTTTTCTTCAATGTTTTTTCTGTTTTGTTCCAGAAATGGAGATGTAATACTTGTGGTTGTTTTTTGACATCGTTATTACTTGGAAGAAAGTCAGCAATAGTAATACAGAATAACAATCGGTGGCAGAAGGTGGCATTTCAATTCAGAAATGCTATGCTGCATTAATCTATTAACTTCAGGACATATCTTTAGAGCATCAAAGGAGCTTCTTGACCAGTCTGAGGTGCTTGAGTAATTTTTTCCTCTCTTGTAATTAAAGTTTCTAGCTCCCTGTTCAGAATCAGTTTCCTCACCAACTCTTCAGTGAATAAATCTATGTGAGTGATTTCCTGACAGTTGTACATTAGGAATTATGGCATATCCCTGCACATAACTTACAGAACTATCTCAATACACAGAGAAGCGACCATAAAACACGCCGAACGGGGATTTCTCAGATATGCTAATTGCTGCTATATAAAGAGCACGGGATGAAGAGCTGACACAGAGGAAGTTCAGCTAAAAAAGTACCTGCCACAAATCTTTGAAGGTTCACGGAGGAGCGAATCCTGCTGCTGCCACTTCACGGCAGAGCTCCGCTGAGCGAAGCCTTTGTAGCTCAGTGAGCTCAGGCACGGAGGGCTGGCAGCTCCCCGCAGGCCAGCGCCGCGGCGGGGCAGGGGCTGGCACGGGGGGCTGCCACTGCCAGGAGCTCCTGCTGGCATCAGGGGGCCAGCGGCGTCGGCAGCGTACTGGCGTGGGAGCAAGTCCCACCTTCTCGGCTCTTTGCTGCCTGGGTGCAGTGCCCAGGCTGGGTTCACATCTGGCCTAAAATAGACCCAAATGCAGGCCTAATTTATTTCTCTTGAAATGGGCTGGATTGTGTTTCCTGCTCCCATCTTCTTTTCTATGAGCTTGGCTCTCAAAATAAAGCTGCTGTTTTCTTTAGAGTGAATTTTCGCGTATTAAGAGCATGGGCTGGTCTAACTAGCGGACATCCGCTCCCTCTCCTGTGAGGTTCAGGTTTGCCATTCAGTGACAGGAGGAAGCTGTCCACATAAATGATGCTCCACATCTTTTGCAAAATTTGCACTAAATTGACATCTGTACCAACCTGCGTGTTTGTAAAGCACCGCAAAAGAATTTACAGAGCAGAGGAGGGGAGAGAGCTCAGCAAACGTGCTGTAACCAGGTGTGAGAAGCTTTTTTAAATGCTACCTTTTATGCATTGGGTACAGATAGATATTTTTGCACTCAGTGGAATGGGGCTGGATCACTGAACTCGTTTTAAGTAGGCCATTAAACATCACTGCTTACTACTGATTTTTAGCTGTTGCACTTGAACCCTTTGCCTTAGGTTGACCCAGCAGACAGAAATCAAAAGTGCGGTGCCCCAGCAGCTAACTCTGCTACTTCTACCGATACACCTACACACTCTTTTTTTTTAAACAAGTTTTTCTGCACTATCTGTGAAACGTGCATCCTACTAAAGATAATAATTAACGTGAAAAGAGGAAACCAAATAGTCATTATACAATGATTTTAATATAGAATACTTTTTTAAAATAGATCAACTAGACAAATCAAACAGTATAGAAATGAAATGCGCCTTTGCAGGCCCTTTGGGAAATTCAGCTAATGAACTGAAGAGTATCAGTTTCTAGACAGGCAAGAAAGTCTGCTTAATTTAAATAAATAGATTCAACTATTTGCCTCCTTATTTTAAAATCGTGGTTTTGGGCATGATCACGTATTACGAACAAAGTAACTTCAGTGCAGCCTGTGTGGTTTGAAACACCAAGAAAATACAATTAACTTTAAAATGGCAAATTGTAATGCTGTTAAGAAAAAATCTTCTGCCTTCTGGGTTTGAGTATCTTTTAAGTGTGGTGATGTCACCCTGCGAGCTGTTAAACCGTTATCAATGAGCAGGCTGTGTGTTTTCTAATGATTACTGTGGAGCTGAAAAAGACTCTATAATGTTCCTTCAGTTTGTTCATCATTTTTGTTTGATAATTGTCCTAAAAATCAATGACAGCTACTGAGTACAGAAATTTGATTGAACCAAGTATAAATATAGGCAGCAATTTAGGCTGTTCTTACTCAATAGGAAAATGTCTTTGGATAATAAGTGGATTCCTATCTAAATTCATGAGTTCTTTTATGACATTTTGGGTTAAGCCTGAAATAGATTAATCTTTTTCTGATAAAGTTGCATAAGCTGTGATTTCTCCGGTGACCGCATTTAATTGGATATTAAATAAAGTGCTTATCTTTACACCAACAGGTTTTATAGGCTGGATTTTTTTTTCCCCCAAACTGTATTTCACAGATTAAGTAACAAGTAGTAGGCACACACAAAAAATTATTGATTAAATGGTGATATGCTCAGATTAAAAAATAGACTGTCTTGATTCAGGTAGGCTTTTAAGGTGCATGACTGCAACTGAGGGTTAAATGCACAGGATGTAGAGGGGAAACTGCAGGATGGTGCCAAGAGCCGTGAGGACAACTCAGCTCTGCATATTCTTCCTTTCCCACGTACTCTTCAGCAAATGTACAGCGGAATGGTTTTCTGTTGGGTTTGACAAGAAGCTTAAATTCCTGATAATGTTTTTGAAAAGCCTGAGGTCAGGATTCATTTATGCAAGGTGCTGCACAAGCACACAGCGAGAGGTATCCTGTGATAGAGCCTATCATCAGCCCTGGAAAGGCAGAGGAAAGGTTAACAGAAGCCTGGAATGTAAATTAACCTCTCGTACCTGAAGAAAGGAGATAGGGACACTGCTGAGAGAAGTACCCAAATGAAAAAACATAGATGGTGTTTGGAAGGAGGAAGTCTTAATAGGGTGAGCAAAAACCACTCTTGGAAGAATAAGACAAGGAGGAGAGGATGGAGAAGGTGAAGCTGAAAGTGCAGTCTGGCCAGTATGGGAGAGGTTTGTCTGGTACTCTGCTTGCTGGAGAAGGTAGACCAAGAAGAGGGCTCCAAAGGGGAAGAAGATTAGATAGGACTAGGTGAATTTCCTTTCATGATAATGAAGGGCACTCTTTGGAGCTGAAAGGACACTTCTGTCCCAGAGAAGGGCAGCACGTTGAAGAAATCCGGCTGGATGGCTCGGGCGTATGTGTGAGATCGATGGAAAGAAATAGAGCAGCTGTGCAGAATAAGACAGGAGGGAAACCACCAGTGTGAGCTGGAGGCTTTGCAGGGGGAGGAAATATATGAAGACATTTGTGTTGAGTAAGCTGTGCTAAACCAAATGATGTGGAGCTCAAGCTAATTGCCATTTTTTTCCCCACTGGTATGACATATTGTGAATGTGAGAACAAACTGATGCCTCCCTGTGTAATCAAACCTACTTTTGACTTTCTGCTCGTGGAGCTGGCAGCCCTCTGATAGCATTTTGTTGGTTTTCTTCTCGTATATGGGACAAGAGAATTGCAGCAGTGCTCTGCTGCCGGCTCAGGAGGTTGGACAGCCCTCTCACGGTGGATTTAGACTTTGGCAAGATGAACCAGGAAGAGGTGCGGTGTGTTTTGGGGTTTTTTTCCCCCCTAAATAAAATTTACCCATTGCACAAAGCATGTAATTGTTCCAGAGCTGATGTCAAACCTGGCAGTAGTAATTGCTCACTGGAGGCAGCTCACGTCCTACAGCGCGTCGGCAGAGGCTGGCAGCGCTACAGGTGCCGTTGCCGCGCAGGCTGCGGTGACTCCTGGCTGCTGGCATCGTTTGGCTGAGATTCAAGGCACAAGGTGTTAAAAATCCCAAGCGCGTTACTGAGAGATAAAAATGGAAAGTAGTTCCACTGAGTAATGGGGACGTGCATAATGGCCTTGTGCTAATTTCAGCCCGGGGTCACTGGGCCCTCTCTTTTTTTGCATAGTTGAAATAGCTGTGTCCAGATGATAAAGATGTTGACAATTATCTTCTCCATCCTCCAGAGACCACACAAAGCTAAGCCTTTTCCTTTTACTTTCTCCTCATTTTCTTTTATTCCTGCCTTGTCATGACTTTTGACATTGGCATGAGGCTATTTTCTAGAGGAATTTCCTCTGCCTTCTTGTCTTTTGGTAATGTAAGCATTTTGTTAAGAATTCGTTCTTTGAAGCTGTATTTTTAAGACTTTAGGATGGTGTTCTCTTTGCTGCCTCTCACAGAAGTCACCTAGTAAATTAGCAGCCATTATTTCCCCCTACGCTTCACAAAAATGGTAAATTACTGAAAGTTTTTCTCTGACTTGTTTTATTTCCAGTAAAACAAGCATTTCCAATAAAACGCCAGGAAAGGGATGACAAGCTTCAGAGCTTGTGTTGGTTTTGGAGGCCGAGAGCTGGGTCAGGGGCTACATCAGCCCACAACCACGTACACTGGTTTCTGCAGCGAGGAACTCTGAGCCCAGAAGCCTGGCGGCGGCCACAGCCTGCCCTCAGAGACGAGCCGGGATGCATCCCAGTGCGCCGCTGGGAATTCCCAGGGGTGTCTGCAACCTCTGCTGTTAGCAGGCCGGTGGCAGCGCTCCCTACGCAGTCAAGGCGGTAGGTAGTAAATTGTTAGTGATCAGCTTGGAGACTCTAGGACTTTTCTTACCAGAGTTGTATCTGTTTTTAAACCTTGTACAAAAACCAGAGTACGGTAAGCTACGTAAGCACATAACGTGCCCTTAGAGGCATGGTTTCCGAGGGGGCTGTTTGCATGTAGACCTCATTCCTCCCCTAATAAATAGACCAGTGGAATTGTTCAGGGGAAGGCAGATTTCTATAAATGTCGTTACCTTGTCAGAATAGCAGTGCTGAGATTGAAAAGGCAGTATCTAGACTACCTCAAAATGTATGCATGTATGTTAGATTTGTACATACCATAGACCAAGGCCTCTACAGGCGTAACTTGGCCTCATCCCACCAGCGCTGGCAATTTATCTCTTTATTTGCTGGTCTCTTACTAGATGGAAAGAAAACACCCAAAAAAGTTCCCAGTGTCCATGCAGTCTAAAAGTAGCTTAATCTCTGGTTTGACAGAGGGTCTTTCTAAAATTCCTGTACACAGATACTGCATTTCTAAATTGCCAACACAAGAGCAGAAGCTTAAGTGCAATTTTTATTCCAATAAAGATGTGATGAAATTATGCCTAATGGTCTGCAGACTGTACTTTTATATGCACTTGCAATGCTCCCATTGACTTCAACTGCTGTTGTCAAGGTATTTCAGTACTACTGAGCTAAGGATCATTACCCTGTGCTATTACAATACATTAAACTAATGCTACCATTTTTCCATTATAACAACAATACCTGGCGACTGAAGGCTACCTCCGACCCAATAACTTGCAATCAAATATTTGTTTCAGATTTCAAAACGCATATAAATTATGAGGCTTGACAAAAACATCCAGATTTGACGAGCCCATACCTACACCCTGGTCTTTAATTCTTTGCATAAACGCAGAATAAACTTGGCACTGATGAACAATTAATAGGTATTAATAACTTTAAGAACATGAGGATTTTAGTTTATAAGTTGAGTAAAACTACATTTGAACCAAGCTTTCATTGCTTTTATGCCAACAGCATTGGAATCATATATCTAGACTGTACATGTCCCAGCTCCCAAGGCTTGTGTCCTTCAAAAGCAAAATGATTCCCTGACTGCTGTTGATGCAGAATGCACCAGGGAATACTCATACAAGTGTCCTGGAGCTGAGCTCAGTTATCTGATTTCTGGTATTAAAACCAACCCACCAATTTTTCCTGAGTCTTGTTTACTCTAATATACCAGAAAACATTGTACTTAAGTGCTGTGGGGAGATTGCTTTGCAGAGATTACTTTACTGGTTGCTAAGAAATTAATAATTTTAAATACAAAAAGGAAAGCAAATTCACTGATTATATAGCCTTCGCTACACTTTCTGATCGTTTGCTGCTTCTTTATCTTTTTTTTTACTGCTTAAAAAAAGAAAACAATAAAGAAAAGGAACAAACACAAAAGGCTTGAACAGTTGACTGATACTACCTTTATGATAAAGTGGACCACAGACTCGATATAAAAAAAAAAAAGAAAGAAACCATGACCCTGAGTTCCCTTGGAAACCTCTGCAAACTTGTCTTAAAAATGTACACACAACGTCTGCCAGACAAACAGGAATGAGGACTTGATAACCCAAACAGAATCCAGATGTGCACAAAAATGGGCTTCTTGCTGTTTCTCCCATGTCACTTGCACTGCGCTTCTGTAGCTGAGACGTGCAAAACAATAGCTGATTCATGTGGCAGGTCCTTTTGATATTGTTTACTCCCCAAAATCCTGAAGTTACTTGTTCATTGTTATGTGTTGTCATTAAGATGGGAAAGGCCCTTCACCATATCTAAAGTTTTCTTGTCCTTTTAAGAACGAGCTTTTAAGAGCCAGTCTTCAAGATGCAGATGTTGTTATGAAAGAACAAATAATAAAGTTATGCACAGATCTGGAAAACTGTGTTTTTCAAGGTATCAGTACAACAAGTTTCATTGCAAAGGTATTTTGTGGTTCAAACACAGGGCTCGTTCTAAAACGCTGAAGAATTTTGCATGTGGAGCAGATTCAGCCTTGACTGCGGAAGTCCTAATTTGGCCTTTTTTTTCTATGTGTGCAAAGTTACAAATACAGAATCACCGGCTTGTGCACCTGTGCATCAAGTCTGATGCCCATTTATTTTAAGCGGCAGATTATTGGCATGTAAGGTCTAGTACCCTGCACACCAGTATTGTCATCATAGATGTCTTCAAACATAACATTACCCAGACAGTGTGGCACCTCTCATGTCCCTTGCTGAACAGACAAGTAAAACAAGAAAAAAAAAGGGACTGGTTGGTGCAGGAACGGTGTAGTCCTGTGCAAGAGGACACTGAGCTGCAATGCTGGTAGGTTCAGGAGACCTGGGCTCCGTTTCCACTCCTGTTATGTTCTGGTGGGTATCTCCTACTCCTGGCGGAGGGCATGGCCAGCTCTCCGTATTTCCAGAGAACAGGAATAGAAAGTGGTCAGCTGCTATCCTTGGGGCTGCACAAATCGCCTCCTCAGCGTTGCCACCCTGGGTGAGAGTGGTAGAGGCAGCTGAAAGGTTAAAGGCAGTATCTTGTATTATCTGGAGGCACTCACTGCAAAACACGAACAAACTGTACATGGAAAAAAAAATGTATGTATCAGCACCACCCTGCTTTCCTGGCTGTGTAGCTCCCACATTATTAACAGAGATTTCATTTTAATTCTTTGCACACTGGTTTGCCTTTAAAATCTTGACATTTACCATTTGCAGATAGTTATATACTTCGGTGAAATAGCACTGATGATGCAGTGGCATTAATTATTTGCCTTATAAAGGTGTCCACTGCCTAGAAACTCCTTCTCAAGCAATAAACTTCTTTTGTAAGCATGCAAAGATGTCACTAAACCATGGAGAATTTAAATCCCACTGCCTGTAATACACAGTGTATCAGCTTGTGAAATGAGTACCAGAAGAGGACTGAGGAGATGGAGGTTTGAGTACCTACAGTAAGAGCTGTATTCAGACTTTTCTGATCAGGCGTGCACCTGTCTGAAAAATAACTGTGCTCCAACTCAATCATCTAGTTCTGCACAATACTTAAAATAAACAAATTAATTCTACAGAAGGATTTAAACTGAACAAATGTATTCTCCAGGGAAAGCATAGTGGCATGACTGAATGGCTTAAAACACATCTAAGGTGAAACTGTTCTTCAAATTATTAAACAGTCTATGGACCTTGATAATCACATTCTTTCTTTAATTATCACAGTTTTACAGACGGGAAACAATTCCCGAATACTGTTATAAGAGTTTGCATAAAAGCAGCTAGGTTATTTAGCTATGAAATAGCCATAGCTCAGAAAGATGTATCTTTGGAGTCAGGAGAAGAGAAGCTAGAGCATCTTTTTGTGTTGTTAAGAGAGGCTCTCAAGATGTTGCATGCAGCTTCTGATGGACATGTTGCAGTTGTGAGGGTTCAGTCACTGTTGCATTAATAATCCCACCTTACTTTCACAGGCATGATGCTATACCCTTTTTACTTTAGAAGGATTGCATTTCTTCTCTACTAGATGATCCTTATGTGACCTTTTAAAATGTGTAGATAAATGAAGGAGCAATAAATTTAGTGCATGTCATGATTAAAAGAAGTCGTTCTTACATTTTCCCCTTCTATATCTTCTTTTAAAAACATGTCATTCACAAATAAAAGTGCTAGAGGACAGTTCAGAAAGTGAATTGAAATTGTATTTTATTGGACATGATAACAAATTTTGGTATTGGATTGCACGACTGAAATGTGGACTTATTAGGTATTAGTATTGCATTATATTTCATATACTGACTGAATGAGTTTGATGAGCAAAGACAGAGGATTAGCATGCAAACTACCCCCATTGTTTCATATTAAAAAGTGAATATTTAAGAGCTGAAAATGCAAATTTGGTTCAGTTACATGGCGCACATTTTTCAGTATGCAAATGTGCCACATCTGTGTATTTGTTTTGCTGCAGACACAACCAGCAAGAGTTTAGTGATGAAATCTGTTCTTAATTATGATAGCAGCTGTTGGAGCAGTAGCCATTTTTTTCCTCCTGATGTGAAGTTGCCTGATTTACTCATTTTTGTCTGCATTTGTCAGGGCTGCCAGTGCAGAGAGAGAACTCTTTGTGAGGGGTTGCAATTTGTTTTCTGTGCGAGAGCCAGTGAAAATTGACTAAATCTGCACAGCGGGGTAGTTTTATCTTTTCTTTTCCTGCATTGCAAGCTGTTGTACCTCTGCTCCAGCACAAGAGGCCTATAAAACTACCAAACAAATGAGGGAGCTGTTAAGTGTTCCAGCAAGTATCTTAAGCAGCAGTTCGTGTAAACGAACTATGCCTTAATGAAGAAGGAAAAAAAGTCTGACATCATAGCTGTGGGACAGATGGCATTAATAGAACGTATTGATAAACACTTTGGAAGCTTATTTTTCTTTCCTCAATTATTTCATTTCCATATATGAGCCTAGTAGATTACTGAAGTTTGTAAATTCCAGAGAGTTTAATATTCTATTTCCTCAATATTTTGATAATAGGAAGAAAGAGAAAGAGTGTGGGAAGTTTGTAAAGGATGGTTAAAAACCCTCCCTTCTGAATACATGATCTTTTACAGTAATTTGTTAATGAGGCAATGCTGTTGCAAATCAACACAGAAAACAACCAAGAAAGCTTCATAGCGTAATGAAAAATTGGCCAAAAATTGCAGTGCAAATGAAAACAGAATAAAAAGAAGACATAAGTTATTGATACTAAAACTTCTGTGCTAAGAGCCTATTGAATGAAACATTTACAGTCTCCCTACAATCACAGACTAATAGTCTGTTTCACACTGGATTGTTTCCACACCAATATTTTATGCCTTTTTGTGTTTTTTTTAAATCTAGGCAACACTAAATTTAAGCAGGTTTCAGCCCTACTCCTTTTTTCAGTTAACTTTTTGATGCCTTATCCTGCACCACTGAAACCAATGCAAGCTTGGCCCCAGAATATAATGAGAGCAGATGTAGGCTTTAAAAGAACATGCAAAATTTGGCATTCTTCATTGAGATAAGCAGTTTGGTTTTGCTTCTACAAGCAGAAAGAGTTCAGTGAATTGTATAGCTCCTCGCTTAAGAGAAGGATTCTCCCTTTATTTTCTGCAATTCAACTTTTCCTCTTTCTCTTTTGACCTTTAAATATTTCGTTTAACTAAAAGAAATGCAAGATCATGAGAAAACAAGAGGGCACAGGTAAACTTTACCTTACTTACAAGTGAAGGATATCTCAAAGTGAAGCTATCTGAAGTAGTAAATCTGTAAATATAGACTGAGTTGACTGATGGATTGTTTCTCAGTAGAAGAATATGCTTAAATATCACAGGGATGGGCATACTGGGAATAAATGTATGGGCAAGTAGATGCTTATTTAAAAAAAAAAAAAGAAAAAGAGGGTTCTGGATTCTAGTGAGGAACTGGAATAGTATAAACACGTAGTAGATAGGCAAGATGACATAATGCTTTGTCCAGTGATGGGTAAAGTGTACCTCGGTAGGGCTCACCTTGCGGTACCACTGCCTGTCTGCTGCCAGTGCAGCCACCTTTGTGGTAGGTTACTGTGGAGCATTGTCACTGGAATAAATGGCATGTCTTAACAATTTACAAATTCCTAGTTTACTGTATTTTTCTGAGCTTCCAAGATGCCTGTGCGTGGCCAATTTTACGCTTTCGAGCTGCACAGATTGTTCCCATTAGCCCAAGTGTTAGAATGCAGCCATGAATCTCTCCAGTTCCCCATATTTTCTTTTAAGCATGACTTCCTTCAGAAAGGTACTTGATCTCCTGTCAGGAAGCCCAGGTGCTATTGCTGCTGGAATATGAAAAGGATTTTTTGGATTTCTTGTCTACGTCACATGCATGTTTCCACGCTGCATGCTTGTTTTCATGAGAAGGAGAGTTGAGAGGGCAGCAAAAGTCATAATTAAGTTACTGGAGAAGTGAGGAAGGTCTGGATTTTCCACTGAAGTTACATGTGAAATATATCTTCTCTGACTTTCTGTTCTGACCATTTTTTGCTTCTGGGTGGACCTACCATTAGATGTTTCTCGCACAGGCATGGTCATGTGAACTAGTGACTCAAGGCTTCCGTTGCACTCAGTCAAAATAAATCGGCTATTTTTAGGTCCAATTAATCTGACCTTCCCAAATGTCCATTTAGAATAAGATAAATCTTTAAAAACATATAACCCTCTCGATCAACCAGCAAGGGAGCGTTAAGAGCAGTTAGCTTACATGTAGGTGTCTACACTTAGTCAAATAAATCCCGTGCTTTCTGTGTCTGTTTTCTGTTGCTGCTGTGCCAAGCATGTTGCATACCTAAATAATCACTGTAGTATTGAACAGTAGTCACTGAGCCTCTAGCTGTGAATTGCTTCGTGGATTTTTTCCCCTCGAAAAGCACCATTTACAAGAGGTTATAGGTTTTAGAAAGGTGTCTTCACACTTTAGTATCGTGATTACAGTAATAAATATACAGAAATGTTGCTCTGTAGCATTATGTCACTGAAATTTGCTGACACAGTAAATTGAAAATGGGATACAGTGAATTATGACTTATGACTTCAGCATATGTTACAGAGGGTACTTTAATAGAAGAGGTGCGTGTGATACTAATTACACTGTGAAATCACACTATAATAATACTTCAAGTAATCACACTTCAAAGTGACAAAATTTTCTTAAAAGACATCTTCACGGGGATGCCGTCTGTTCCAACTTTTTTATGCCTTTTCCTTATTACATAAAAAAGCATTTACTTTTGTGTTCACAAATGTTTTCAAATATATTCCATATAAAGACAAAGGTCGGATACTGCATTTGGATCAATGCGTGGAGTTGTAAAGCACTTGAGGCAGCAAAATCTTTGATCCCCCTAGATGACTTGGTGTGAAAATAGGGGAGATATGCTCTATCCATTTAGGCAGAGAAAAGATTTAAAGATGCATTATAGATATCACCTCCTCCTGTCTGGTAACTTACTGGCTGTCAGCCAAGGTAAGGGAAAAAGATGCCCTATATTGAACATCCCAAAACCCAAATGGTTAAGAAATGTGTTCTGTCAGGAGTTTGGAGAGGAAACCGTGCCCGGTCCCTGCTGGTCCAAGTAGCAGCTTGGTAACAGTCCCCTGGGAGTAGAGATGAAAAACTGGGACATTTGCTGCACTCTGGCTTCTCCACCACACCACCCCACGTTCCTGCAACTACAACACATTGAAGGATAAGGGAGACAGCCCTGCACCCCTGATGGAGATGCATACAGAAATATCCCAGGACTCACCTCCAGCATCCCACTCCTTGTGGGATGTGCTCTTTCTTACAACATTGGTTATCTTGTAAGCTCCATTGCCACTGCAAGATGTTTGTAGGGATTTTTCTTTTCCTTGGATAACATGAGGTTTTTTTCCTCCCAGGTGATTCACACAACTACATGGCTCCTGGAGCTACAGTTCAAAAAATAACAGATCATAGAAAAGTGCATAATGCATAAAATCTACATCAATGTTGCTGAAAAATTCAGAATATCAGGTTTGCTCTCAGTCCTTTCTAGAAAAAGCACCTTACCCTTATTGTGTAGATAAAGACAAGAGAAGTTCCTGGCTCTGTTGAAGGCAAAGGTAAATTTTTCATGAACTTCAAGGGGTGTTTTTTTGAAGTTTGGCATATTTTTGATAGAGCTAGGTTAATTTTCTTTTTTGTGAATAGTAGATTCTCCAAAGCATTTGGTGTAGAAATGAACAGAACTAGCTGCTCTAACTGGAGAAAATAAAAAAGAGAAATGTTGAAAGAGTTAATTCCAAAATTTCAAAATAAAACACTTCCAATTTTTAATACGAAAGAATTCCCTCATTTCAAAATTTTCCTTTGCTTCTTACTTTTTTAAGGGATAAAATTATAATAAAATCAGACCATTTGGTTGCAAATCAAATACATTGTATTGATTGATGTAATATAATTTATTTACTATTCCATCTTTCCTTTTCAAAGAAACAACAAACCAAAAATATTCAGCTCAAAAGAGAACAGTTTTCCTTACAATTTTCACTTCAGCTACCAACCCAGAAAATCCATTATTTTCACATTTTTAATTCATGGTAAAGTCTTAGGAGCTATTTTGGCCTGTCACTTGATGGGCATATTGCATAAAATATCTTAAATATTTATGAACGTATCAAACTGTATGACACAAGTAGCTTGACTATCAGATTTGTTTTCTGAAGTAAACTTTACAGATATAACTCTGTATAATGAAGAAAGTGCTTAAATTGATGTCAGTTTAAAGCATAAAGCATATAGTTTAAAATAGAAGAAGGGGAGGACCCAGAAAGTATATTTTGTCCTTCCTATCTTGGGTCACTGTAGACTGAACTGTACCAAATGTTTAATTCATGGCCAAGAAATATGTGATTTTTAGTAGGTTTTCCTGCTGGAGTACAGCTCTCTGTGACTTAATTGGAAATTTAATTTAATTTAAATTGAAAAGTGTTTTTCATTTGTGAAGTATTCCCATCAGAAACCTAGCATATCTTGCAGAATTAAACTCTGTATCATTGTTAAACTCTTACTTGACTATTTCCCATCTATGTTCTACCATAGTCCTAAGTCTCTGTCTTTGACTTTTGCATTGTGTGTATTTGATGAGGCATTCCCTTCTTTAATGCATCCATTTTTTCCTAAAGAAAAAGTGATAATGAAAATAAATGATGAACAGAGAAGTTGGAAAGCCATTCATTTCTTGAGTATTTGCTGAGAAAGTGTTGCAGTAAACCCAGAATACAGGTATTTTGTATAAAGAACAAGCTAATACAGAAGGCCCCAACTTTGCCCCAAGGGAACCTGCTGGCACATTTCCAGGAGCATCAGGACGGTATTTGCATTACATGGAGTGGACAACAATTGCCATTTTCTTTAATACGGAGATAAGGGCTGCAGAAGTCGTCATGTTTGGAGTCCTCCATCTGAATCGGAGTGGCTGCCTTCTCCTACCAAGGTGGAGCATTGCTTCTTGGGGCCAGTAGTCCTAAACACCACATCAGGCAGGGAAGACCTACAGCTATAGCTGTTGAAGACAAGAGGGATACAAGCAGCGCGGGACAAGTGTATGCCTTTGGTCACACTTCAGTAAGTCCTATGTTAAGTGTCAGGGGAAACCCAATGCTTAATCGCCGTTTAATAAACAACTTCTGTTTCAGTCGGCAATATCCTCTGGAATAAATTTAGTAAATCAACTCCTAGCATTTTGGCCACACAAACTGCATCCATCGGTGCACTTTATGTACTGTTAAGGGAATGACAGCAAGGAAGAAGGAGAAGCGGACAAAGTAGCAGGGGTGATTAAAACAAACAAACAAACAAACAAGCGAGCTACTACTTTGCTGGCTGGCCACATTCCCACTCAGATGGCTATTTCTGTCCTCGCTGGCGGTCGGGCTGCGGATGCAGGGAAAGCATTGCTGACCGTGTGAGTGCTCTGGTGCTAGTTCAGTACCAGCTCCTGTAGCAGCACCGGCAAAGCCGGAGAAGGGTGGCTTCACTCATGGGGTTTGTACTTCGTTTTCCATGAGGCTGGGGGAAAGGGTGCGCAGAGTGCTGGCGGGGCATTGACACTTGGCAGCACTTGCTGCTGCACGATATTAACTTTTGAAGGCCAGGCCCAGTTTTTTCCAAAATTGCGAAACTAAATACTCATCTATAGGCATGGACCTGATGTTCTTCTGGTTTGTCATCGCACCCGGTGACTACTGCTGATATGAAACGAAACTTTCTGACGCTTTTGCAAAGAGCAGAAAATGCTGAGAGGGTTCATTTTCGAAGGATTGCTGCTTTTTGTGTTAATTTGGCAGCTCCTGTTGTTGCTTTAGTTATTTGGAAGCTGGAGACAGTTTCTGTGGGTCTAGCACAGCCTGAGATGTTCTGTTCTGCACTGAAGAAGTGCAGCCCAAGGAGGGCCACAGTTGGGGTGGGGAGGAGCTCAGGGGGCTGATGAGTGCTCAGGCTAGAAACAAAAAAGTACCAGACCCCGCGTACTTTGAGGGTTTGATTTTGAAAGTCCTGGCTCAGACTTTAGTAATCCATGAAATCATTTTCCTAAGCGTGATGTGCTGAAACAACAAAATGTGGGAAGTAGGTGGATCAATATGAACTATATACGGCCTTATTTTTATTTATGGTAGGGCCCCTTTATCTTGCTTTTTATCTCCATTATAAAGGAGCCCTAAAATTAGTGTAGAAATTGCAATTTAAATTCCATTACATTCACTGTGAAAAGATTCACTGTCAGGATGAAGGAGGAGAGGCATGGTTTACTGATAATGAGAATCAGGCCCATTATTCCCAAGAAATTCATTTTGTTTGAGTGAGAGAAAGGGAACTTCTAGGTCATTTCAGTAGTTATTTTGTTCTGTAAAGAATAAATAAAGGAGACTCTGTACCGCTGGCAAATTTGATCTATAATGCCTCATGCACAAATCAGATTGTTCAAATGAACCTTGATGGCTGCAGAGGAGCAGAAGAGAGACTGACAGGGAGCACTTGGTTTGCAGAAAATAAGTCTTTGCTCTGCAGCTGATTGACTCACTCACCTCTCCTGTAGATCTGAGAAATGTATTTTACCGGTGGGTTTGCACATACCCACCCGTATACGTAAGTCAGCTTTTTTTACCGGGTGCATGTGACAGACAATATTTGTGTGTGGCTATCCATACACTCTGAGAAATACTGTACTCTGTTCCTCAGTGTGCTCTTCTAAACCACTTTGACTGTAGTTTCCTCAAGTCAGCAGCACTTACTGTCACTGATAAAAATGCTCCCAGTGTTTACCAGTGTTTCAAGGGCTTTTTCCCTGTTCAGAAAACAGTAGTAAACTATATTTACTTACTTTTTGTTCATGGCTTAAAGACGGCTTAAGGGATTTAACTGAAGCAACTTATCAGATAAGGCCAAATGTGAATCATATTAGCCCAAACGGTAAATATTTTGAAAAACCGTGAGCTCACAAAAGCAAGGAATTATTACAGTGACTATTTTGGATTAGATGCAAGTATGAAATCTGGTGATAAAAATTTAATTTTCTTCTCCCATTCATGACATATTGGGGAAAATCAATGGATTTTTTACTTTACCTATTGCATGTACGCTAGCCCCTATTAAAAAATATTTTTATACAGTAACCCAATACAATGCTGATTATAACACTAGTATAATGTATTTCTGTTATCATGCTCGTCTTGCTTTTGCAAATAATGTCACATAGATCAAAAAAACCAACAGGTGTACCTTTCTGAGTTGTCTATTCGTTGCTTGCTTTTAATTCCATAAGCGTTGTTAATACAATTGCTTGCTGAACATAGAAAGGAGAACTTGCGTTAATAGTTTGTACATCAGTCTCTCGATCTCCCTGGAGGATTTTATCTTCTAGCTACAGGAGTATGATGAGGTATAAGACTGCGTTTTGTTTTAATTAATGTTTTAGGCTTCTCATTGTGGAGTGTTTGGATGGAGACGGTGTGATCATATTGCACCATTCTGTCAGAAGTGTTGAATAACACACTTATTTCTTTGCTTGGAAAGACTTATTAATGAGTTCACAGGTGTTAAATTAGAATGTTTTCAATCTATTGTGTAAAGTCAGACACCAATTAATTTCTCAGTGTTGGTTAGGGCAAACTGAAGAATAATCAGGTAAAATTTTTAAAGTCCTGTACTAAATTGTTTCTTTATTCCAAGGCACTGCAGCCCTACATCTAACAGGTTTCATTTTTTGGTTTCTAAAGAAAGATTAGCCTTATAGATAGGAAACCCAATCAGTATGTGACACAATAAATTTGACTAACTGTATCTCTCACTGTAATACATAAACATCCTTTCACCCCAAATCACTGCTAAGGTTAAATTCCTTTTGGAATAATATTTAAATGCAATGCAGAAATCGCGGCTTCTGGAATTAATGAATGTTTCTGCTGGTTTGGGTGTCTCTTGTGTTCTGTTTACGGGACTTGACGCAAGGCTCTTATTAAGAAAATGTCTCATTAATACACTACTTCTAGAAGGGAGGAATCCTCAGCAGACATTCCCTCTCATTCAGCAGATCACAACACAAGGTCCCTGCCACAGCCATTTAAAAATGAAATGGAACCAAGCAACCTAATTAAAATAATACCTGCAGAAGCTCTATGTGCCACCAAAGACCCATACATGAAGTAATCAGTTTCTGAAAAAGGTTTCATAAATAGAAAACAAAAGAAGCATCTGGTTTCAAAGAAAAGCAAAAAGAAAAAAATCCAGAGAAGGGAACAAAATGTTTATTTGTAATTAATAAGACATAAGACCAGCCTCAATCAAAACTGCATTTAAATTTAAACAGAGAGAAGAAGATTGAGAAAGTGTCTGGTTTTGCAACATATACTACCCCAGGTAATGTTTTCTAAAATGGTTGAATGCTACAAAAATTATCAAAGGCTATCTAGCAACCTTGACAAGATCCAAATCCATGAATATACACGTAAGCTAGGACCAAAAAAATTAAGTAGTGAATAAAATTCACCTTTCCCTGAGCGGAGTTGTGAGGAGGCCTTTTAAACATAATTTTAAACCTGTTTAATCCCCCTGCAAAAGTACATGAGACTTGTGCTGAATTCAAGCAAGGGTAAAATTGTCTAGTCTGAATTAGCAGTATTAGCAGCACTTCAGCAGAGATGGGGGAAATGATCCCTTCAGAGCTTGTTTTAAGAAAGCTTGCACTCAGTGAATAAAGTAGCTTCTGTTAATAGGGCATCTATAAAAATCCCTCCTTTATCTATGTTTGCATTCAGCTAATACTAATGTAGAGATAAGCTGCAAAACAGAGGAGAGGGCTTACTTTCAAGAGTTGCTCATGTAGCTGATGACAAGAGATGATAGAAGTTCTGCCAGGGATGAGCGCGGGTGGAGGATGCTGAGAGGAGCAGGTTTAACTTCACTGAGCAATCAATATATGGCATCTGAAGGTCAAAGGAACTTACAGCGTTCAAAAAATATATAAGGTATGTCAAGAAACTTGAGGGGGTTGCAAACTGTACATCTTTCTTTGGGTCATTTTCTGGGCAGACATAGAGTTGTGATTTTTTTCACAGCGTGTGTAAGAGTTTATTTTGGTAACGATATTAAAGCCAAGTATGACAGCCATTACCCCTTCTGAATAATGGTGCAGGTGTACTGATATGTTGTGACAAAGCAATTGCAGGTGGCTTATTGACTTCTTATGTGCCAGCACTTGTGCTGTTTATTGCAATTGGTGTGATTAGCTTGGCCTTTTAAGGAGTGATATCTTAAGTCCACAACAGAAATCCCCATCTCAGGTCAGTCGCTGTGTACCTGGTTGAAGTACCAAATGTGTGTATCTGGATGAAGACAGGACTGGGTGAAACTATGAGTTTCCAGTTTGCAGTAACTTTTGACGTTTCAAAAATTTATTGTACTGCTATTCAGAACAGATTGTTAAAACCCTTGATAATGCAGATCTTCCATTGATATATCCCGGCTCCTCCAGCTGGGATGCAGGCAGCTCCCAAAGTCCCTGACTCATCTGGAGGACCAGCAGTGATTGCTCCCAGCTCATCTGCCCAGCTGCATCATTCCCCATCCTGGAGAGCACTTGGGGAACCATGCGGTCTAGCAAGAAACCAGTGCAGCTTTTCTTAAAGCTTGGGAGATGTGTGTCTAAGGTTTACAGTGTTTTTCAAAAGTAATGTACTACTGTGAGACAGACTGCAGCACTCCAAAAACACAGTCCGTCTTCAGATAGCCCCTGAGCTGTAGCTGAAGCTCGAAACGCACATTATTCATTCAAGTTGCCTTGTTCCAGCTGCTGCATATAAAACTGGCTCCACGGTTATTATCAAATATGGATGTACTTCTAACAGCTTCCTCTTAAGTGAGCTAATGTCATCTGAAACATACTTATGTCTGTGTCAGATACCTGTGGTTGAAAGAGATAATTTCACTGAAAGTCCTAATGCCTATTATTGCGAGTAGTGTTTTCAAAAAATGTTGTGTTTTACAGATGAGCCAAAGATTCATCAATACCCTTCAGGCCGTCTGTTTCCCTTCCTGATCACCTTTTCCACAGCACGGTGTGGTTTCTGTCCAGTTCCTTTCCTCCACTTCCTTTCTTTGTGAAATGGAGACAAACCTCACGTTATCAGACATTTCCTCGGCTTACAGAGACAAGCGTTCTGGATCATTATCTGTAAAGTTCAGTGCCAGGAGAGGTGGAAGCGTGCTTTGCATGTACGCAGCGTATGTTATACGCGGTTGTTATTTAAAGTAAACCTGTAAAAGAATAATGTAAATACACGGTAAGAATTTTAAAAGGTTCAGCACTGGCCTCAATTCCCACTGACTCAAATGCGAGCAGAGGGAGGTTGAATTCAGCAAGAGTGCTCTTGAAAATCTCACCTCTTTTTTCTTTTTTCTTTTTTTTTTTTTAAAAATAAAAGGAAAAGACGAGATTGGAAACGGGATAACAGTGAGCATGTTCTGGTCTCTGTCAAACGATGTTTGCTGTCACTGAAAGCAGAGAAAGTAGCAGAAACAGAGGATATTTAGGGTATGCAACAAAAATACCTTCCTCCCCGTCAGGACTTTGATAAATAGCGTGCGTTCTGCTGTGTTTCTCTCGCAGGGCATCCAGAAGCAGTAAAATGACACACACACACACACTCATTTTGTTTATATGACAAGTCTTCCGTTTGGAAAAACTGATGAATGAAATGCCACATGTACAGCAGTGCAGGAGATCTTATTTCTCTTCAGGCTGGAAAACGCTTATTGAGCTGAAATCACATAATTGTGCGTGTGCATGCGAACAGCCGGCTGCTGCTCGGGGTGGCTGTGCACACCTGGGAGCCATGCTGAGACAACGCAGCTCGGGCCTTTGCCAGAGCTGCCTGCTGATGCCCCTTGCAGCAAGGCGGTGGGGACGGCACGTCCCTGGCCTCGCCACCCCACCTCGGCAGGAGGGGTGGTCTCACTGCCCCACTGCCCACCATCGCCTGCCAGAGCGAACCCTGTCGGCCTCGCCACCCTCCCTCTGGGCCGGACAGTATAAGGGACAGGGTATAGTTTCTCTCTAGGTGACTTGATACAGGTGAAAGGATATACCTGCATTTGGGTTTTGGACTCCCATTCCTTCTTTGTGTCACCCCACAGTTGGTTGGTTGTGGCCCCTGAGCTGCGTGCAGCTCCAGAGCAGTTTGGAGGTTGCTCCCAGGCTGGGGTATGTCCCGTGGCCCCCAAAGGCAGTGCAGCCAAGGGGGGCAGAGGGGTAACCCAAAAGGAGTTACCCCGCCACAGCCAGGTAGAGGGCAGAAGGCTCAGTCACAGTGGGTCAGTGTTCTGTAGGTGGCCCAGAGAGGCAGGGAGGTTGGCAGCACCATCACAGCTTAATGGGCATTGCACTGAGCTCGTGCTTTGGCACGTTTAGCAAGGCTCTGGCTCCAGCTTTGGCATGTGACATCTTAAATGTACTGCCTAAATGCTCTGCCATGTCATCTCACCACTTAACAGACCAAACCTTTCTGGCCAAAGGACATGGTCGTTTTTGCAAGCGCTTGCTCTTCATCTGGCAAGCATACCCAACAGCTCTCACTTCCTTCTGATTACTGTGCCAGGGACACTCCTTCACACAGATCCTCTCCACAATTATCTCATTTCTCATGCCATCTCCGTAAACAATTCGTTTCAGAGGCTGGGAGTCCTTGGCAGCTTTCTCAGAGGTCCCCATCTCTGTTGTGTAGAGCAGGATGGAGAGCATGCATGCAGAACAGTTTCATTTTTGCGTCTCAGGAGAGTCCCTTGTCTCTCCACATAGGCTGTGGCGGTGGTGCCAGCGCTGTGCTCCTCACAGTCCCCTTGGAGCAGTCATTGTCCTCCATGTTGACGCTTCTGAGTTAGACAAAGCTATCTGCATTTTCCATTTTCCAGCCTTCTGTTTTAGTGTCTTCACTGTCTGGTGTTTTTCTCTTGTAGAGGTCTATGCCATATTGTATGCGTCTGACTGGTAAAATCCGCCAGGCTTAGCCCTGTGCTCTGATACCAGTCTAATCACTAGCAGGCACATGTGCAGATGCACGTTTTTCTTGTCTTTATTTCTATTTATGTGTACCTCTTGCATCAGGTGCGGTAGGAGATGGGTGAGCTTTTGTCCTGGGAATGATCACAAAGTGTTACCTATAGAAGTTTTGTAACCTGACCCTGTAAAGCTTAAATTCATGCAGGCAGATTATTTCCTTGGGGCAAAGGCATGTTGGGTCGGTGAAGGTGGAAAGTGAAAATGCTAGGCGGTTTCTTTCTATAGTGTACATGCTCTACAGAAGATCAGAAAGGCAGTGATTTTTGTATCGCAGGAGCTTCCATTGCCTCTCAACACTGACTTCATGTTGTCCAGGATCAGTGGCACCAACTCTTCTTTTGATCAATCCATTCCCAACATGACAAGGCCCCCCTGGGCAGCGAGCTTGAGGCAGTGCATGGTAGCACCATATATCCCACCCGTGCCTTCTCTCCAGATGCTGGGAAGCGTTTAGGCCCAAGGCAAAGGGCTGATTGGTCTTGAAATTTTGTCCTTGGATATGCTTCAGAATCAGCCCTAGCTTGCAGCTCTGTGCGTGCTTGGCTTCACAGCAGTCAGCTAGATTCAAGCTGGATAGCTCAGATCCCCTCCTCCTTTGCTACAAGAGGATGTCTCCATTCCCCACCCCAAGCATTTCTCTTTCTATCCAGCCTCCACATCCCATCCCACCCCACCCCACCAGGCCCTACACCTCTGTGGAGACCAAACACAACCCTTTGAAGTGTAGCAATCACCTACAGTGGCTGTGCCCTCCCAACCCCAATGAGACATGCTAGGGGTGGGGAACGGAGATCTCCTCTTGTAGCAAAGGAGCCAGAGGCCCAAACTATCAAGCTTGAAACTGGCCAACAGTCAGAAGACGAATCAGAGCTGTTTATTGTAATGGTGTCATCTGACATGAGGAAAAGAGCTGACTTTATGGCCATAGCACGTATGAAATTATTTGTTTGGTTTTTTCCAAGTGCGTGCGTATATTGTGTTACCTGCTACCTCACCTCTTATTTGTCTTCCTACCTTCACTTAAAAGTCTCAAATCCAGGTGGCATCTGCTTTTTGTTTGGGAAGCGCCTGGCGTATTGGAAATGCTCTTGAAGCAAACAAATGAAGACAATGATAATGGCAGTGTAATTTAGGCAAGTTGGGAAGCAAAATTACTGATTCCCCCAAAGAACATCAAGGTCTGGGTCAAATTTGGCTCTTCTTACATCCACATAAGACGAGGGAGTGGAAGCTGCTTGGCTTTGTGGGGAGGCAGAAATTTGATTTTTCTGGGCTCAGTTTTAGATTGGAAGGAAAAGCAAGGGAACTCTGCTCCTGATTATGCTGTAAATCAAATTAACTTTACACGTCTGCTATGTCTTTTCAAGTTTAGTGTTCTCTGAATTACTGCCTTCATGTTTACACTGTTAAAAGTCTAGTGCATTAGTAAGCAGCAATCACCACAGCTTTGCTCAATATTAGTAAAAAGCAAGGGGAAATAAAAAAACCCAAAACACAAACCTCTTTGCCAAGAAGGACTGTCAGGGATTACTGTGTGTGCACATTGTGACAAACCAAACAGCCTCCAGCGTGCTTATCTCTGCTGCTGATCACTTCATGTTTTATCCATTAAATGAACATGATGACGGTATTTTTTCTTACTTCTTGACATCACTTTTAGCACCCTGGTGGAATTTAACATGCAGTCATTCTGGCTCAGCATAAGCAGCAGTGTCATACAAATTAGTTTTGAAGAAATAATTTTCTTGTTAACCACGGATTAAAAAAACTGCCTTGTTCATTGTGTGTGTTTTGAAGAGAAGGACTTGGGTTCAGCAGTGTTAAATTTGGTGAGATTAGAACAGATATGCAAGGCTTTTCTCACATTACCAGATTTTTATTATTTCCCTGTTTTTGTGGGAAGTGTATACATTCTAAACGTATTTCAGTAAACAATTATGTTAATCATATAGAGAAGTCGACTTAATATAATACTACTGTGTTCTATAGCTATTTTTAAAGGGTCATTCAAAAAGAAGAGGAATTTTTTGAGGAAATGGGTTTATTATAAATGTATTGGTATTACGTTCAATACTGGAGTTGATGTTCCCTGGGAAAAAGCTTTCCCCTTCTTCTCTCTTGTGTGTCACTCCTTATTTGCATTTTTAAAACATTTTCATTGCACTCTCTGGAGTTTCCTCGCTTCTTCTTTTAAGAATTTAACATAGTTGAAAGTGATATTTGTCTTCAGTTTCACTGGGAAAAGAATAACAACTGCTACCGAGAAAACAGAGAATTTCTGATTGTTGATTTTTTCCGTAAAGCTAATTACAAAATTGCATATTGCCTGGCATGATAGTCTTTGAGCTCTGGCCTCTGTTGGTTGTGGCAGGATGAGAGGGTATACATGCCCGGCCTGCCAGATGGGATTTCTATTAGCAGGAAAATTCTGGTCTTGACAGGGCTGTCATAGTGTCCCACTGCTTGCCTTCCTCAGTATTGTACAGACCGCTCTCTTCTTCAAAGACTGGCTCATCTCTTGTGCTTCTGATATAGAAAACACATCAGACACAGTAAGAACTTCCCAGATCCTGAGGTGGATTTCCCCTGAAAATTATTTAGCTTGCTGCCTTTATCTTCCATAAATCTTGGCAGCCAGACAGCACAATCCGTTGCCACTCACATCTTGCTTTGTATGAAAGTTACCCTTAACCTAGCGGGAGCCATTTGATCCTTGTAAAACTGCAAGCTATCTTTGGTGAGGTCCTGCTTTTCAAATACTGCGCTGCAGCTCCAAACAATTTTTTTGCCCTTGTCTTCACCATCTTGACCCATTGTTCTTTTTTCCCCAGTGTAGTTAATCTCCCGTATCTAAATCCAGTCTTATGTGTAAATAAATAGGAAAATTCTCTTCATTTGATTGTGCGTGATAATGTTTAATAAAAAACAAAAGTCATTTGGTGGATAAACATTTGGGAATGATACAGGTGCTCATTTCATCGGAGACTCATTTATTGAATGAAGAAAGGCTGCAATACCTTTCTGACCACAGCGGTCCAAAGAAACAGACCTTTGCTCAAAAATTATCTGTATCCTACAGGAGAAACCAAACCAATTTTGAAAAAAATGGCTTCATTTTGTGGTGTTCTAATACATATGGGTATTATTAATGAGGAGTTGTTGCCCACAGGAAGGACTGGTTTTGTTGGGTTCTGTCCTCTGACCCTGGTGCACCTTTGTAGGGTAGAGAGAGCGCTGTCGTTGCTCCTGTTAGTTTCCATCCCTCACGGGCATGCAGCACCTTTATATTTTTGGTGAAATCAAAAGATTCTTGAGTCAGAGCCCCATACTCTGGGGACCAGAGTGGGCCTGTTGCATGATCCAGAGCTTAGTTCTTCTCTTCCTCCACAGCTCCACGCTATGAACATCACCAGTTCACATCCAATAGGGGTGAAATGTGCTCCCATGTAGGTATCCCTGAAGTAATTTGAAATGTAAGACAGCAAGGTGTCCTCAAAGGGTGGGCAGGTATGACACAGGATCTGGTACCCAGGCTCGTCTGAAACGAGAGTCGGAAGCTGAGGGGACCTCAGGGTCTTCAGATAGCACCAGAACCTGCCTGTGGGCACCCAGATCCAGCATTAACTGGTCCAGGGATTGCAGTTGCCACCAGATCTTTTTTGAGATAGAAGTATAATATATTCAAGAGGAGTGCTGTGCTTTGAAACTAGGTGAACTGCATGAACTTAAGCCATCTAACATTAATTTTTTCATTTTGGGTTTCAGACTTTTCAGACTCATTTTGCTTTACCACTCTGTCTTCCCTCCATCAACAAAGAAAGCACTTTCCTGCAGCTTTGAGTTCATAATTCACAACCTTGATTTGCTTTTAATACAGGATTTAAGGATGCATTTTGTTTTTGTAATGTTAAAAATAATTTTCAAAATTAAGAATTAAAGCCTCAATTTGAATTAAAACGGTGTCATTCCAGATTGAAGTAATTGAAGATTGGTTCCGTAGGCCGGTTTGAAATTGTTCTTGTCTTTGCTTAGTTGGCAGAGGACATTTTAAAAGCCACATCCATATCCAGAAGGAATGAAAGCTAGTAAAAATTTGTTTTAAAAACATTTTAAATGAAAAAAATAATACTTTTTTGCCTAGTAATATAATCTTTCTTCAAAATTCTTTGATTGATCCATTCTTTTTTGGGCTGAAAGAGCCAAAGTCTGAAAAATGCTTCAGGTATTACATGTGAATAGCTGAAATCTTTGCAGAAACTTTGCAAGCAGGTCCAGTAGCAACACTGAGACAATAAAGCTTGCCTGGAATTTTGGATCATTAATCAGCGTTCTTTATACAGAAATCTTGCTTGAATTGGCACAGTCCCACACATTGATGGGAAAGAACTGCAGAATGAAGAAGTCCTTTTAGTTAAAAGCAAAAAATAACACTCCAGAAGCATGACTAGTAATATTATGCTAAAAATAGTTGCTTTCTTTGACTTTTTAGCTGATTAAATGGTTATATAAGAGAAATATTTATAGAATAGGCGCAGCCCAACCTGCTTCATGCCCAGCAAGCATAGCGTGACACGGAAAATTTGGAGAGAATAGCTGAAATAAAAAAGACTTTTCTTTCCTTTCTTGTCATTCTGATGATATATGTTACCATATGATACATGATATGATACCATGTGGTAGATGGGATGGGATGGGATGGGATGGGATGGGTTGGGTTGATGTGATATGATGTGATTCAGCATTGAGGCCAAGAGACACAACCAAAACCAGGGTTCTTTTAGCCCCTTCAGTTGGTTCTTGGGATGGCAAATTTTTCTGTGAATGAACGAATGAATGAACAAATGAACGTCCTAAAAGCTGATCTGGTTGGTAGATGCAAGTTAGATTGGTGGGTTGTAGTAAATTGAACATAGCAATGATAATGGCTCATAGTAATGACAATTTCTCAGATGGCAGTCTCATTCCTTCACAATTTCAACTCCGTTTTCCTTGCTACATTTAATATTTTTCTTGTAGAACAAGTGAAGGCACCATATGCCAAATATGTTTCATGTCACGGCATCTCCACCAATTCACAATGATATATTACATCTGCCTTAAAAATTTGACTCCTTCTTAGTAGTCGTTTTATGTAAGAATGCCAACATTTTCTCAAAATGAGTGAAGTCACTAACTTATCAAGCTCTTGCCAATGCACTAGCAGTAGAGAAGGGGAAGAGCCTAAGAAATATGTGAATGATATTCTTTTTTCTCTTTCTAAAATTTCAGCACTTCTCATTTCCTTGATTAAGGATGGGGTCAAGAAAATGAACTTTTGTGCTCCATATTTTGTCAGTTTCCATTCCAACTCTTTTATTCTGTGTAGACTAGAACAAAACTTTTCCGAGTAAATGGAATGTATGTGATTTAATGAGAAGGAACAGAAGGTGATGCAGAGGGAGTGAATAAGGACTCCCAGAGTGAGAATACACAGAAGGGCTGTCTGCAGTGTGGTGTTGTCACTTGACTTTGCAAAGTGGACTCATATAATCTTCATCGTTACCTTTGCCCCTTCTGATTGCACCCTGCCGTTAGCACTGCCCCTAGCTCAAGACGACTGCGTTCTATGCAAACGCTCAGCTGCTGTTTTTCTTGAAGGCAAGCCGAAAGAACAAGCTCTTCGCAGGGGAATGAAATACCTATCCCACACCTTAAAAGTAAAAGTTAAACTAAAACAGCGTAAAGCTGTTTTTCAGGTGCATTTACCTTAGCGTCCTATTTTGGATCAGAAGTTGCTTCTGAAATCAATCTCTTGGTCGTCACCTCTTACCAGACTTTGGTTCACCTCACGGAGTGGTGTTAGGGTGTGCAAACTAGATTCCTTTCAGATGAAAGTAAACCAAAAATTCCTTCCAGAAACACAGCTAATGCACTCCAAATACTAATGGGCACTCTAAGGAGCAGAGTAAGCACCACTCTGAAGTCAAACACCCTGAAATGCAAGTGTGGGGGTCCTTGACACGAATTGTTTCAGTCTACGGTTCCACTTCAGTCCCGCTTGCCAATGAAATATTCTTCTTTACTCTGGCTTTCCTTCACTTACTGTGACCTTGGTTCGACCGGTCTGTGTCTGTGCCCCGGTTCTGCCTGCACTGGGGCTAGTTCTTTCCTTCACTGTTAAAAATCAGCAAAGCATGAAGAAGTGAGTGAAGTCATGTAGCTTCACACCAGCTGAAGATCTCAGCTCTCCTGCTTTCACCTGCCAGCTCTGGCACTATCATGCTCAGAAGATTTTTAGAAAAAAAAGCTGATGGAAGAAGGAAGACTTTTTGGGACACACAGAGCAGCATTTTTATGACAGCTCCAACCAGTTTTACTTCAAATTTACTTCAAGCAGCGGTGCATCATTGGTTTGATTTTTAAATGGTAATGTTTACTCCGTATTAATGCCAAGACTGCCTTATACTTGACAGTTTTGGACCAAATCTGTCCAGTGCTCACATTTTTAAATAGTCACAAAAGAATTTTAACAGTTGCCTATAAATTTAATTGCTTCATAGCAATTATTATGTCTGCATTACAGAATAGTATATGTTTTTTATTACCCTTAGGTCCCTTTTTAATAGGACTGCTGTGCTTTGTACAAGTCAATTATTTTTGATAGTTACAGTAATTAATGTTTAATTATATTTTATTAGCCTCATTTTGTTCAACTACCTTGGAACCAATCCAAGCATTTCTAAATGCTATACTTTGTGCGTGCATGTGTGCACACATCTGCATACTCTTCATATGTCCATATATGCAACCAGTGAGAGCATTATTCTCACAGAGGGGGAAATCTGAGACTCATCTCAGAAGACTATAGAAACATATGTGCTGTCCTCTTTCCCATGGCTGTCAGTGATATACCTCATCCTCATCTCACCACTGCAAGCAGATCTCCCAATTTTCTCCTACACAGACACATATCTGATGTCTCCCAGTAGATACCTCTGATGACTTTAGAACTGCATTTTCAATGGCTTTCAGCAGGCACATCTATGAGTGACATTTTCCCTCTTGTTCCTTTTTCACTTTCTCCTCTTTGTTGGCTTTCTGCCTCCTTCCCCTTTTATTTATCTTTTCCCTGGGAATGAGTTTTGATATTCTTCATTTCTGATCCCTCTTCCTTCATTTTTCTTTCTTTTTCTCTAATCTTTCATTGGTCTCTCCTTTTCTCTTTCTTCCCTGCTTCAAAGGGAGTAGGAAACCTCTGTCTGCCTCTGAAGTTTCTCTCCTAACTCTCACACTCCACCAGGTGTACACCCTGTCTCAAAAGCTATACAGCTATAGAATTCTATATTTTGTTTCACTTTTTCTGTCTGGGGTGGTGCTTCTGTCCTCTTCTCTCTCTTTCTCCATAGAGTTTTGCCTCTCTGTCATCTCCCTTCTCCTTCCTGGATATGACAATTGTATTTAATTTGTTCTTTCAAAAATGAATACTTTTTAATTTCTGAATTTTCATTGAATCCTCATGTCCTTCATATACTTGTAAGTTTTTCTGTGAAATGATGATAGCACCATAGAACTGATATTGACTGTGCAATCATCTATTGGAATTTTTTGTTCTTAAAAGAGGACAAGGGGGAGCGGCTGCAAGTTGCGCCAGGGGAGGTTCATGTTGGAGATTAGGAGAAATTTCTTCTCGGAAAGGGTGGTCGGGCATTGGAACGGGNGGGGGGGACGGTTGGACTGTATGATCTTTGAGGTCTCTTCCAACCTTAATGATTCTGTGGTTCTATGATTCTATGAAGATAACACCATTTGAATTGCGGTGACCAAACATGATTTCCCAGCAAGTTCAGGAGACTTGTGACTTTATGGATGATTCTTAAGTCCCAGAGAAGGCTCCACAGTTAGGAAAAACCTGTTGGCTACGTGCATGTTACTATCTGCTTGCTTTCATGTTTGGTTTTCCCAGTTTCCATGGCTGATATTTTTCCATCAGTGCAGCCGTTGTGACTAGTTCTGTTCCGAGTAGACATTTATGCTACAGAAGTATACAAAGGCCTTAATCAGTCCTGGAGCTTGATAACCTGGGTGTCATACATTCATAGAAAAGAAAACTCCTTCAGCTGGAGGACCTGCTGCTTCAGCGGCTGCAACGCGAGTTTCGCTGCGTGCTGCCTTCAAAGCTAACCTTTCTAGCGTATTTGCCCACACCGCAGCGCAGCAAAAGGCAGCTGCGCACGACGTCTTGAGGCTGTCATTCCACTGCCAGATGTTTTCTTTTCCCTTCGGTGATGATTAAGGTCAACACAGTGAATTTTGCACATAAATCAGGGATCACAGTCACCAGTGAAGTGGGGGAAGGGGCCTGAGTCGTCTCACTCATTAATTCCTCTGCATTGACATAACCATGGTAAAACAGTGTTGACATGACAGATTTTGGGGATGGATATTTTGCCTGTTGAAGGAAAGCCGGTGTTTCCTAGCTGTCTCTTGCCTGCTGCCGTTCCTACTTCCTTCCACTTCGCTGTGAACATTTGCAATGCAGTGTGTAAACTTGGGCAGAGACACTCCAGCAGGGAAGATGCTGCCAAGGAGTTAGCTATTCAATATAATCCTTCTCACACTGGTTTAATAATGCTCATTTGGCATCAGTTATGAAGAACACAGTGGGAATAATAGAAATGGTTATATACTGACCACATATTAAAGAACATTTTAGAACTGCTGAAAGGAAAGCTGCTCTACACAATGTGTTAGATAGAGCAATGAAACCTGAAGAAAATGATCTCTTCTGAGAGATTAAGAAAAGATAAGTCAAAAATTATTCCCAGCAGTATAAAAAGCATTGACAAATGCCACAAAAAGGTAGGGCTCTGAAAAACAGATCACATCTCAGAAAGGCGTCCAGAAGAAGTTACAGATGGACTACAGGACTCAGTGAAGTGCTCCTAGAGGCAGAGAGAGAGTTGTCCTGCTGTCTTACAGATACTGCAGCAGGATGATGGTACAGGGTCACTTTGAGACTTTTTGAAGATTCCTGTGATGGAGAGATCCTTGCCTTCCTCCAGGCAGAATGCTTTCACTAGTACACATCAGATCAGATATTTTTCCAATATATAAAAGTTCACATTCTGCCCCAATAAAGCAGAGTGGGGCCTTGCGTGAGTACCTAATTATTCATCTGCTGCAGAGGCTTACGATTTTTTACCAGAAGTCCATTGTGCCCTAAGGAACCCTTCCAAAAACACTTAATCGAACCCAATATGTTCCCATTAAAAGCTTGAACAAATCAGCATTTTCCATTGCTTATCATCAGAAGTTTACCAACCGTCTCTAATTGCCAAATCTAATTGCCAAATGCCAATAAGTGTTTGTGGGGAGACTAAGAGCAAGCATCGCTCATCCACCCTTAACCCTTTGCCTGAGCAAAGACTGTGGAAGGCACAGACAGCTTTGGCAAAGGCACTGCTGGTCTGTTCTGCCAAAAGCAGCTCTGATGGCAGGCTGCTCAGAGATGTTCACCAGTACGTAAGAATGTGCAATGAAGTACTCGAGGGGGTTCTTCAGGCACATAATACTGTTCAGGAATTATTCAGCCGACTGAAATGGCCCCTTCCCTCACTTCACTGCAGTAATGCTCACGGGCGTGACATTAAACAAACTTTTACCATGCATCTAATTAAATGGGAGCTGAGCACGGTATCCCTCAGTGTTTTAATGCAAAGCGTGGGTTCTTACGTGGCTAACTCACATCAAGCCAGCGACGGCTGTTTTGTAATGAGATTACAAGACCTGATAATAGCTCCTCAGTTATTATCTCTATACCAAGACATTTGTAACTGTAAAAGGTATTTACAAATAGGAGACTGAAGAGTTCACTCCAAAACCTTCTTAACTAGTAGATGGGAAGCAGCTTTACAACTTGGGCAGATTTATTACTTTCCCCAAAGAAATCTCTGTCCTCCAGAACTGAGAAAGAGAAATCGCTGGAGAATGCCCAGACGTGATTGTGTGCAGCCACTTTTGCTCCTGGCAGCTCCAGTCCCATGCATCTGCTTGCAGGCTTGAACCCAAGCAGTATCAATCAGATGAGCTGATACGGCACATGAGGAAACACCCATTCTAAAAAATACATGGGAATTTTGTAACTTGTGTTTCCCAGCAGAAGACTTCAAAAAAGACTGAAAACATTGATGTTTCCAGTGTGGTTGGTACTAATCTAAGAAAGCAAAGGCAAATTCAGAGAGATCGCTAATTAGAAGAGAGAGCACTTAAAAATAGTGAAAATACCAAGCACTGTACAAACTATTTCGTGATCCTAGTAATAAATGTAGACTGTAAAATATTAACAAAGATAATGACTAACAGATTAGAATTTATTATGCAAGATTTGATTCACCATAACCAAGAGGGATTCATTAGAAATAGATTACAATGTACAGTAATAATAACAGACAATTATTGAACATAATAAATCTATGCAAAGAGAGGGATGAGTTAATGTCTGTCTTTTCCATTAGAGGAAGAAAAAATTCATCTAATCGTGTAAACTTGAGTCAGTCTGCTCTTGCTGTCGTCAGATTTTCCAGCAAGACCAAGCAGGTCTATGTGACAGAAGAGAACCATGAATAAGCAGTAATGGACTCCCATCTCAAGGAGATGTGGTGGAAGAGGCATAAGCTCAAAATGCCCCTCACTTCTTTACTTTTCAATTATTCTTTCTGTATTGAAATCTAACCTTACTAACATAACAACCACAAATGAATGGATTGGGCAATGATAAAATAAATGACACTGGTAAATAGTACATTATTATTGCTATCGCAGCCAACATATGCTATTTGTTAGTATTCTATTTGCTTTAATATTTTTCTTTCTTATTCAGTTCAGTTAGATGGTAAGAAAGGAGGTTGTGTGAGGTTTCTAATACAGCTTTAATTAATATTCAGAGCACATTGTGGCGTTACGTTTCTAATATTCAAATTTTGATGTTACTCTAAGTGTTTTATTAAAAAATTTATTCTGGTGGGAACTTCTTTCATAGTGCTTCAATATGTCAGAAATAAGCATTTTTGCTATCTGTGGCAAGCTTTCTTCGATTCCACTTCCAGGAAACATCTGCTTTGTAAATCTCTCAAATAGTAAACAGTTTTTTCTAGGTTTTGTCATCCTTGTTCTGATTTGCCTCCTGCCTTTAGGTCCTGTACCATTCAGCACAAGAGCTAATCTCTGAATGATCCAGTGGTGATCATGTTAGGCCATTTACCGTAACCCTAAGAGACAGCCTTTTCTGGATGTTTGCCAGCTGGCTGAATTGGGACCCAGCATGCTGGACTTACTCGTGAAGCTTCATGGAACTTAGAATCGGTCATACTTTACATCCAGCTGGTGGGTTACAGATAGGTGGACACTGTCTTTGTCTTCTGCTGGAGAGGACAGTCCCTGTTCCACTGGCTGGAGACAAATAGTTTTGTTCTTGTTATTTCTGTTATTGCTGACAGTAACTGTAGTAATAAACCTCTTGCTAAGAGTTGCTTATTTAGATAAATGTCTTTCCTTCTGTTTTTTCACTAAATATGTATGCTCTCAAAAAATGCCTTTTTTTTCTTGCTTTTTGCTTTTAGAAGTTAAGTGCTTTTATTTTAATGAGGCAGTCCAGAGTGGCTGGCAGATACTCACTGCTCCTCAGAATGATTGACCTTAGCAGGATGGAACATTCGTAAAATTGAGATTAAAAAAATCTTGACTTTGAAAAAAAAGGCTCTTGATGCTATCCTGTGAATTTTAGATCTAAATCTAAATTTCTGATCTCTGTAGCAAAATGCAAGTAAAAGCTGAGGAAAGTTAATAAATCACTCTCTGATCTGAAATGAGCTCCATTAGAAGTAGAAATTTGTTGCTTATAACGTACACCTCTTGGCTCTCATTAAAGCCTTGTAGAAATGATACACTGTACTTGAAAACCGTAGATTGGAAAATAAATACATTCGAGCTGCGTTGCTGGGCCAGTGCTCTGTATCCCAGTGGTAAACTTAGCCTATTAATGGCTAATGCTTTAAAGAAACACAGAAGCCCTAAGGCTAGACTTGTATTGCATTGTAGCTGCATAGTAGCTGCAAATATTAATCAAAGCATTTGAACTTGTGAAGTAGCACATTGTCCTTGATCATCTATAACTGAGTCTAGACCAACTTTTGACACGGTTTGGATAATTGCTCCTGCCTGAAAATGTCTGATATCTTTTCTAAAACAGCTTTATTCTCCATTTAACTGCCCAAATAGAAGTGACAGTCTCAACAGGACAAGCAGCAGTGTTAGGCTCTGGATGCTGGGGGCCTGATTTTGCAAACATAGGTGTCCATGCTCATCTGCTCCTTTGAGGTGACTTCAGGAAGCCCCACAAAAGTCCCCTCTCTCACCCTGCTCTCGCATCTTCTCCACCTTCACATTGATTGAAGAACCTCAACACTGAACCTATCTTTCTGACTTCCTTCTCTCTCTCCTTCCTTTGCCTTCCTCCCTGCAGTCTTCATCCAAGGCTCCTTGTGACAGGAGCAAGATCTCTCCCTGTCCGCTGAGGCTAGACAAGAGTATTTGCAGCCATGGAGAGAAGAATGTCCTCCTTGTTGTTCTTCCCCCTTGTCCCACCCCTGATAACAGAGCACAGGGCTCTGGGGGCTTTGCCAGGGTACTGACTTCCCGCAGCAGCCCCAGGAAAGGAAAGAAGACAAAATCTTCTGCTAGCCTCTTTTTTTGGTGGTACCAATTGACTCAGAGACACTGGAGGAACTTTTCCTTCCACCGTTAAGTATGCAGTGCCAGTGGATACCGTACTGCCTTGTGACTGACTCAGTAGAGCCAAGAGCTCCATCAGTGCTCCTGACTCAGAGCTGGGTCAGAGGGACCAAATGTTGCAGTCTTCCAGCTGACTGACAGACATATTATGCAGCATTCAGAGGATCGGCAAGCCAAACCTGGAACAGGGGGATTCACACATTTTATCCATGTTTCTGTGCTTTTTTGCGTGGCATAACTGCATTGAAATCCTAACAAGCAGGAGTGTTTAGGGATGAACCAACCTCTCACTCCCAGAGCTTCCTCACAGGGAGTACACTTGCCACCTCGTGTGTCATGAGTGGCTGCAAAAGTCTTGTGAATTAAAAGTACAGTAACGTGGAGAACTTGAGTTGCATCACTGTGAAAAGAAATAGCTCTGGTGACGTGACGTGAAGTGCATCACCTCGCAGTGGCTGGCAGCTGACTGAAGGCCACAGTAGGCTCCTTGGGAAAGCAGCTGCCCGAGCACTTGCTTTTCACAACCACTTCTTTGAGGAAGGAGGAGAGTAAAGTATCCTGTTCACTTTTCAAACTCCAAGTGGGATATCAGGCAATGTGACCTTCATCAATTTTGGAAGACAAGCAAGCAGCCAAAGAGTTGCTCTCCCACCCCGATCTATTTGGGCAGGCAACAGGCATAGGGTTCTTGCAAATCCCAGACTTCTTGTCCTGAGTGTGGGTCTTTAACTGCCTGGGTTTGGTTTTGTCATCGATTGTTTGATTTAGATCTGGTTTATGGGACTAAACTGTTAGTGGCGTTGCACTGTGCATTCAAACTACTGTAATGCATTTCTTTTTAATTTTGGTACTGCTTGCCTTCATCTGTATACAGCCATTTATCTCAGGATTTACAAATCTGCAGTGTAATTTGTTCACAGCGAAGGCTACGCTTGCTCAAAGCGAGAGCTGAGAAACAGGAGTCGCAGATTGCTGTCAGAAGACACAAACCAGTATTTTCAATATTCTTTGTACAAAGCCATTTTACTTACTCATCCAGTGTTACATGGGAGAGTAATCAGAAGGAAACTGTGAGGGAATATAGTGGAAATACAACTTGGAAAGGTTGCCTTTCACTAGTTTAAGGAGAGGCAGAGTTACATCATTTCACCACCTTGTTCCAGGTTCTTTTCCAAGATTTAATTGTTTAGATGATGTCATTTTATTTAGAGATATAAAACAGCAGCGTCTTGAACATTCCTGTGGCCATGACCTCTGTACTCTCAAGATGAAGAATTGTACAGTGAAAATGATCCACAAATTTAAGTTAAATTTAAATCTATCCATTAGTAAAAATAAGAAATAATAAATATTCATAGTGATAAAGAAAATATAAGTAGAATCCCCAAAGGACTGAGCTTATATCCTGTATGAGTGATGTGCAAATTTGTCTTTAAAGCAAAAGGGTGAGAAATAAAGCTATTTTTTTAGTTATAAATTAATAAAAAGAAGTAAGGTAAATCAGCAAATATATAGAGCAACACATGGTTCTGCTCTTTTCCAAATTTATCTGAACTGATTAGGGAACAGAGTAAAACCTATTCCACATCTCCGAGAATGCGAACAAATGGGTTTTCAGAGCTGTAAAATTAAATTTCAGTGATTCCTTGTCACATTCATGCACTAGTATCAGGCTTGAGAATAAACATCATTATAAGAATTAATAAAATTAGTGGAGGGACACACCAGCTTACTGAAGGTTTTCACTGAGCACAAATATCCTCAGCCGGTATAAATCGGTACGGCTTCATTGACGTCAGAGGCTCTGCAGCAGTCTGCACCGGCTGGGGAAGCAGTCTTCTGTGGCTGAGAGTGTTTTTCCCCAGCCCGGACCTGCTGCTTTAAGAATTTTAGAAAGAACGGAAAAATGCCTCATGGTCTTGTGACAATTGCTTGTTACAGTCGGAGAAAATATTATACTCTGTGTGCCTCGGCACAGGCTGCCGGAACAGAAAGACACCTTCATTTGTGAGAATTATATCTGAGCACTTTGGACATTATTCGGTTTTACTGGGCTGTATTTACTTTAACTGGTTTTATTTATTTTCTTTCCGTACAAGAATTTACTGCATGCACATAATACTTTCTCTCTTCTTTATGATTGGATTTGCTTTATCAACTGATCTCACTCAAATTTGTTTTGGTTATAACTGAGCTGTTACTTTCTACATATAAACACTGAAATGTAGGAATTGCCATTCCAGACAAGGCCGGCTGTCCCTCTGCTCCAGCATCCTGCCTCCGGCCTCAAGGCAAGGCACTGGGGTACAAAATAACCTGCCTGGGGAGACCACTGCCTCCCCAGTCTCGAGGTTTCTGGTTGCTTTACCCACTGGAATGTGAGGCTTTACATGTCTCATTAAGAAAACTGTGTGTGCCAGCTGAGGTAACAGAATGTGGTCTCGTTACCTATATAAAGGTCCGGTCCCTCTTTAATCCTGCTAAGCTCCAGGCTTTTCTCATTACTTTGTGACAGTGAATGCCACAGTTTAATTATGTTTCACCTAAAAAACGTTAAATCTGTCTTCAGTGTCATCAACTGTCCCTTATGTTGGTATGGCAAGAAAAGGCAAATGGCAGCATCCAATTGACTTTTGCTGCAATAATCTGTGACCCATTCTTCCCTCAGCTAAGCCATTCAAATCTTTTCCATCTGTCTTCATCTGGAAGTCTGCACATGCCTCTTATCATTTTTACTGGCTATTTCAACTCCTGTTTTCATTCCTCATTTGGTCTCTGTCCTAACTGAAGGGCAGTTGTGTTCCGCAAGGCACTTCACAGTCCTGATCTCCCAGTTATCAGAGGGATTTCTGGAGCATATTGTGACTTCCTTTTTGGCTACTTTTCCACTAGAAATCTAAGCGCTGCATGGTGCTTAGAAATCTAAGCAAAGCATGTTGCACAACTGGCATTAACAGGTCTTCTCCCGTCAAGGCAGCCATTGGAACCTCAGAGCTGACAAGTTCTCACACAACCCAGAGCTAGACAGTAAGAACCAAATACTGTGCTTCAGGGAAGGGCATATCACTGACATATGTCAAAGTTGTTCTGCTGACACTTCACAGGACGTTTTGCTTGTCTGCCAGTACACCGTTACAGTGCCAAAGTCCTTAATTACACTTTTCCTAGACACACTGACGTTTAGGTTTTTTAGGGACCCTGATTTTTTTTTAAAGTAGCATTTCATTCTGACTTATGAGCAAGGCTGTAACTAAATTGGTTTTGGTTTATTCTCCATATGAGCATGTGTCAGAGAGGAGCAGGACTAGCGCAAAGTCTTCATGTCATTAGTTTCAGGTGAACCAGCCTGATCTTCTCTGGTTGGGAGGATGGAAGGGATGTGAGATGAAGGATATCAATAGGTGTGACCTTTACCTCTGTCTTCTGAGATGTGTCCTCATACTTGAAATTGAGCAAAACTGAATGTAGATTTGTGCTGTCATCTTGTCATCTTCACAGCATGGTGACTTTCTCTTAGGTATGTTTAGCAGGCATACAGAGATTGAAGTGAATAAACTAATGGTATGATACATTCCATATGACACATATGACCCAGATGTAATCCAAACAACAAAAAACCGGCATTACAATGAGATCAGTGTTAAAACAGAACAGAAAATGAAAAGTTTAAAACCTTTAAGATTACCCAGGCAACATAAAATCCATAAAATGACTTGCAGCAGTTGGGGGGAAAAAAAAACACAGAATCACCATGCAAAATAAAAGATAAGTGGATGGCAGAATTATAGCCCTTTAGTCCGTACAGTATTTACGTATATTGTTTTCGCTTGTAACCATGTACAAGAGAACAAATGTAAATATTTCCTTACTTTTGATAAAGAAGAAAAATAATGTTTTAGCATTGCCTTAAATTTATAAGACAACTTTTCATCATGAAGGATCTCCAGCTGACAGGGGAATTGAAATGCAGTATCATACTTCAGAATGCCATGCTTCGTATTTCTGATAGCATTGTTCATTTATTTGAAACAAAAGCTTCTTAAAGCTCTGTCTTTTCCACGTTCAATGTAAGTTTAACGTGTTTGGAGCTCAACAGATAAAAACACCCAGCTGAAGCTGATCCCTCTTCTAGTCTCAGTAATTAAACTGAAGCCTGGAGAAAATCTGTTTGCTCAAACTGATGGCATCTATTGGTGTGTCTTGGTGGAAAGGGAGGCCACCATCTTTTGCAGAGGACAGAGTGGCTGTTTAAAATTACGATTCACTTATGCACCTTGTCTAAGAGTGTCCCCTGCCCTCTCTAAAACATAGCCCTCTTCCTCCAAAGCTAACACTAACCACAGTATCAAAAAGGAGACTGTTCTTGAGTGCCAGTTAGGGTGAGCGCCTGAATTTAATTCAGCCTATAGCCAGGAGGGAAGAAGATTTCCTCCCCTGCTGCAAAGGGCTTTGGCCAGGCAGGGAGAGGCTGCCCCATGGCCAGGGAGGTGCACAGGCAAGCTGGTGCCCCACAGCTTCCCCAGAAGTTCTCTGGCCTCCAGTAGCCTGGGGAGGAGGGCATGCACACCCACACCCACAGAAAAGCCATCTCTGATGAAGACATTCGTGAGAGTTATGGCTGATATCAGTTGACAGGTATGAAGGACTCTTCCTTTAGCAGCGGCAATGGCTGAATCATTAGGTGTCCATTAGGGACGTAGGTCTTCTCGCACAGGAAATGGTCCTGAGCTGGTTTTTTAACAAGTGTAATTTTTCAGTTCATTTTCTCACTCTATCATGGGCCTTGAAACCTACTGCTATTTAGCAGCATTTCAGCAAAGCCAATGCATCTTTTTTTCTCTGTTTTCTCTTTATTTTCCAATACTGTCAGCTCACTCCTCTGAATTGCCAACCTGTGCTCTATGAGTGTCTCAAGTTTTGTTTTAACCAGTATTAATACAGACAGGCTGTCAGCAGCCTCATTGTGTAAATACTCCATTAGTTCCCTAAGGGAGCCATCTTGCTTTGAGGTACTTAGCGCTTGGTCTACTGGATGGCGGCTGTAAGGAGGCCAGTGTCCCTGAGGAACAAGGTTAAACAAAACCCCACAGCTCGTCTCGTCTTCGTTTTTCCCCTCCTGCCTTAATGAATGCAGAGTGCTTTTGTTGAAGGCTGGGAAATGGATTCCTTACATAAAAAAGCAGCAGTTTTTATCACTGACGGCCGTAAGGCTGAGTTTGCCTGGGAGAGGACTGCCGAAATAGTTATTATGGATAATGGACCTTAGTTTGCATGTCGGAAGTGTACAGCATCAGCAACCTTCGACCATATCGTGCCTTCTCAGCATCTCCCTCAGTCTAACAGCGAAGCAGAAGCAACTGTCAAGATTGCCAAGAAAATATATTGAAAAGGCAAACTGAAGAGATAAACACATGCAGGCTGTGCTGCTGGACTGGAGCAGTGCACCAACAGTAGGTGCGAGCAGCCTAACGCTACATTTCATGTCACACTGTTGTGCAAGCTCTCCGTTGCCTGCAGCAAATAAATTCTCAAAGCCGTAATAGTGGAGAAAGTGACAGGATGAATTAAAGAGCTGCAACAGCAAGCCAGTAATGGAAGCACAGAAATGCTCATTGGGCACCAGAAAGGACATCCAGTAAGGCGACAGCCAACATCTGGTGAAAAAAAAGATGGCCAGGACCTCTCTGAAGAGTGTATCAGTATGGTCATAAAGTAGCATCCACACAGGGTTACTTGGGAAGCCATAGTGAGCCATCACCCTCTTTGGATGTTCATAGATTCATAGAATCATAGAGCGGCTTGAATTGAAAGGGACCTTAAAGATCATCTGGTTCCAACCCCCCTGCCATAGGCAAGGATGACACCCAGTAGATCATGTTCCAGGTGAATCTTCCCTGATGGGTGCTGATAAAAAGAAATCAAGCACTGACTCTGAGATGGTCACATGCCTATATGTGATCCCTGAGAACTACACCTATGTCCACTAGTAGGACAGAAGTCTGTGGGAGAAGTGCTAAGATATTCCTTAGATGCTTCAGAAAGAGAAGAGCTGATTAAAGATATTTGATTTCTACTACCAGGTGGCAAATGTTGTCAGAGGGTTCTATAGCCAGGTCAAAAAATCATTTATGTGGATACATGGATATATACATGTATGTAAATATGTGTAAGAATAGATACATAGAATGGTTTGAGTTGGAAAGGACCTTCAGAGATCATCTAGTTCCAACTCCCCTGCCATGGGCAGGGACACCCTACACCAGACCAGGCTGCCCAAAGCCCCATCCAACCTGGCCTTGAACACTGCCAGGGATGGGGTATCCACAACTTCTCTGGGCAACCTGTTCCAGTGCCTCACCACCCTCATCATAAAAATTGTCTTTCTTATTTCCTTTCTAAACCTACCCTCTTTGAGTTTAAAACAATTCCCCCTTGTCCTGTCAGTACAGCACCTGGTAAAAAGTCTTTGTCTTTCTCAAAGCCCCCTTCAAGTACTGAAAAGCCACTATAAGGTTTCCCCAGAGCTTTCTCTTCTCCAGGTTGAACAAGCCCAACTCCCTCAGCCTGTCCTCACAGGAGAGGTGCTCCAGCCCTCTCATCATCTTTGTGGCCCTCCTCTGGACTTGCTCCAGCAGCTCCATGTCTTTCCTGTACTGAGGATTCCAGAGCTGGACGCAGCACTCCAGGTGGGGTCTCACAAGGGTGGAGTAGAGGGGCAGAATCCCCTCCCTCGCCCTGCTGGCCACGCTGTTTCTGATACAGCCCAGGACAGGGTTGGCTTTCTGGGCTGCAAGTACACACTGCTGGCTCATGTCTCATTTTTCGTCTTCCAATATCCCCAAGCCTTTCTCCACAGGGCTGCTCTAAATGCATCCTCAATCCATACGTGTTTATATAGGAAACCTCAGGAAAAGCAAGAAAAAGGTGTTGCAATCTATTCTTTTGATCCTTTTCCACACTCCATTTATTCACTATTCATTGGAAGGGAAATCAGAAACCAGAAGTCTTCCTACCTGGATGAATGCCATGACCACCAAGCCACACAATTATTTTCTTGTCATTATATACTAGCTAAGTCTTACTAGGTGTCTTGTCATAAGATGTTTGCTGAGTAAGCACCTACCTTTGTACTTGGACATTGTGTGATAACAAGAAATTTCCATCACCTAAGAAAAGGCATTTAATATTTATGAGGATATAGTTAATATTAGCATCTCTGTGTCAGTCTATTCAGTCTGTCATTTGAAATTCTGTTCAGTCGCAAACAGAAATGTTTCCTTCTGCCATACCCATAGCATCAAGTCACAAATTCGGGATTTCTCGACAGTCATGATGATTTTTCTGAGGGGTCTAAAAAAAAAGAGAGGGGGGGGAAAAAAAAAAGCAGAAGCAAACAAAGTCCAACATCCAGGAAGCTGCATGGGAAGTGTCTGACTGCCAGCCACCTTCTCTGAGGGAGGTCCAGCATCGCTCACAGTGCTGGGATCTACCCAGAGCTGGGCATATAAATATCAAATCCAGGGACGTTTATAGTGGGATGATATCAACCTCCACAAAGACACGCTTTTCCTGGAGACAAGAGATTCCTGCTCATTTGGGTACCTACAGGTGTGATCTCAGGCATTTTTGAATATGCATCACAACTTAAAATTATTTTTTGATTGTTGGAGAGCCAGCGTTAACTCCTGCTGGTGATGAGCAGACATCTCTGGAGTGTCTCAGTCCTTTCCCTCCTCCCACCCCTTCACAAGTTATAATGCCCCCGGGCTACTTTTGGGCAAATGTTGTAGTGAATTAAGGGAAATCGATTCAGGAAATAACCATTAACTGATCTGTTTTGCTTAAAACTCAGAAGGTTCAGTTCCACTATCATCACAATCATCAGCAGCAGTAAAATTTCAAGAAAGGGCAAGGCCTTGAGTAAGTTGTATACGCTTTGCTTCAGTTCCTTAGACAAATAAAAATATATTAAAAATGTTTAAGAATTAGCTGAAATTGAAAAGATATTATTTTTTCATCAGAATGAAAAATTAGGGGGATTGTTTCAAATGGAACAAAGCATCCTGCTCCAACCCAAAGGTAAAATGCTGCTGTAGAACAAGCTTGCGCTGAAAGCATAAGCAATGTCAAATGAGACTGATAAAATGGGATGAGGAAGAGACGGCACAAGTACTTTTACCTAAAAGCTTTTGAAAGACTGTTCTGTCTGCAAGCCTGTAGGGTGCTTGAGAGAGGACTGAGAAGGGTTTTCCACCTTTTCTTTTGACGCTGCTGTACCTTCTCGCTTGCGAACTGGTCCCTGGCACAGAGAACAGTGCCCAGGCGTCCAACATCCTAAATGAATTTCCCATGAAATAAGCAAGTTATTTACTTTCTCCTTCTCTTGTTGAATGCTAAGTATTCAGTGAAAAATGTGGAACAGCTTTAACAGGAGAAATTGCATATGTCCCATCTCCATGTTGCTGAGTGGGAGTTCAGCCTGGCAGTTACTTGAACGGAGGATGGATCTAAATGTACCTCTCCTCTCTTCCCCATGAGCATCTACTCAGCGCAGCAAGGCTAGGTTCACCCAGTTAGTTCTGTAGGAGATACTCAATTTTTGCACCCTACTTAAACATGCAAGGAACCAGGGAGAAAAAGTGTGATGATCCAGGCTCAAATCCCTGCTTGCAGTCAATCAAGTTAGCAAGTGGATTTGAACCTGGTTCTCATACACACTGTGTGCTAAAAGTGGGGCTAATGGTGAACAAATTGCTATCGGTGATCTTGTAAATGTAGACCTGATTTTTTCACCTGAAACAATTTTGTGAGTTTATAAATAATTCTGTGAAGGTTAACATTGAATTTTTCAGTGCATTCAAATATTCCTACCCTAAAATTTTCGATCTCTTGTCTTGAGAATGTGACCCAGGCTGTCTAGGACTTTCACAGATGAGTTGCTGAATTTCCTTGCAGAAGAAGCATGAGTAGCTGTAAGTCCTTGCACAGTATGATCCAGGCATGGTGTTCCTGTCAGTACACTGCAGAAACAAAGCCAGGATTTTTATTCTTAGAGACCAAACGTGTGCTTCTTAAGGTGATGAAATACATTACACCTGCATTTCTATTGTTCTTCACTAACCTCCAGATCCAAACCAAGCAATAGTTCAAAGGTTCTCTCCAGCCGTGTGACCTGGACCTGCAGTCTCATAGGCAGGCCATGACACTGAACGGGAATTTCAGCCACTGATGCAAGGATTTTGAAATGTAATGGGGAAATCATTAACTAAATGTAGCATTGTATTCATTCCAGTACTAGCAGTAGGGTTTCGCTACATTTAATCCAGAGTTGGAGTGATGACACTGTATTTTAGGATGGCCACAAGTTGCTTTTTAATACCCGCTAGTAGTTAAATTGTACTTTAGAGAGATGTTATCTTTCATTCCTGTCTTTAAATATTTCACTGTAGTTATTTCAACGTTTTAAGGGTCAACAGATGAGTGTCAACCCTCAAAATCATTCACAGGTCACTGTGTATTCATCAGACTTTTAGCTGAAAAATACATACGTGAAAATACTGCAAATGTACTTAGAGACCACTTACCATGACCATGAGAGTCACCAGTGATCACTGGAGCAGAAATTAGAAAGGAATCACACCAACAGCAAGGCCGACATAGATAACATATTTAGAAGAGAGTTTGATGCATCTTTTGCCCGTTTCAAAGTGATGCACTCACATAGATCCCTTTTATAATCAAGTAATCACACTATTTTGAAACACCATGACATCTGAGATTTGAATGCAGTTCAGAATCTCTGTGTGATACCAAAGACAGTAAATTAGTAACTTTGACATTGGCACTAAAAAGATTTTAGGACTATATGGGTTGTGCAATTATGTCAGGAGTTTTTAAATTCACAGTTACTGTCTGTTTGGGGAGGAGGTGAAACTGAAAAACTGAATTGGAACTCTGATCCTCTAAACACTGTCCATTTTGCTAGTAAATACTGACTTCTCCCTCACCAGTAAATCAGTTTGAAAAAGACAAGTTAAAAGTAAAAATTAAATTGTGGGTTTCTCAGCTGAAGATACCACTAATACAGGCATGTGCTGTGCCATTTCATGCATTCATTTTTATTTTCATCTTTTTGAGATTGTTCCTCAAATACTTTAAAGATGCAAACATTTGGAAAGACAGTGTAGAAAACATGTACAAGTTGGGTTTCTCAATGATAAATTAAGGCCTGTCTCCAACTGAAACACTGAATTTTTTCTCATGAGAACTACTGAGAGTACTTAATCTGTGAACATATGAAAAAACCTGGTAGATGGAAGCATTAAGTAAATGACTAGAGCATAATCTCATCCTTTAAAAATGGAGGTACTTGAGTATTTAAGGTTGTTCCTCTCCAAGAAATCTTAGGTTGTGGATGCTCTGTGCAGGAGACAGGGAAGCTCCTCTGTGCACGGGCAGTGTCGATGCGGCGCTGCACAGGGGTCTGTACTGGCAGACACCTCTTTTGGACACGGTCACCTCTTCTGTTGGCAAGCTCCTGCAACCTTTCTCCGCAGAGTTTCCTGACAACTGTGTCAACTACAGAGTCGTTTCTAGCCAGTTCTGAATCAGTTTGACATTACTGACTATAGTCAGTAACTGACTATACATACCTGAGTCTGTAAGCTATGTAAAGTTTTCATTTGAAAATGTGGAAATCATGAAAACTTACATGAAAATAAATCCAGGTAGCCCATACTGGTTTTAGAAACAAGGAAAATAAAATATACCTCTGAACTTTTCTCAAGCCGTCAGCATGGTGTCGGTGAGCTCGCTTGACCAAGGATATCCTCTATGTGCTTAAAGAGGAAACAGATTTAAAATGGTCAAAATGTAAACAAAGAACACTTTATGTGGTAAATGCAAAACAGAATAAATTTTTTTAAAATAATAGGAGAGAAGTACTAGATTGAACAAGCAGTAAATTATTTATTCCCTTTGGACAACTAAACTACTCTGAAAGAGAAAAGCTTTTATAAGAATTGATTGTGTACTAGCACATTATGACTGGAGCAATACCACACCGTACTAGTTCTTCAGAGTTTTTATTTCTGTAATATTTTTATGTAATAGCCAAAACAATAAATAAACCCCAGAAATTTCTTTGTAGTCTTTGTGTGGTGGGATAATGCAGCACCCTTGTCAGGCAAGAAACTATGCAGTCTGTCATTTATTCTTATTATTGGCTAATATAGTATCTGATGTGGGGATGTTAGTTCGTGAGAAATCTAGGCAGGAAATAACAGGAAAGGCTGTTAATCCCCATTAAGAAGAATAACAGTGTCATGAGAAATAGGAGGACGCTGTTCCATTACGGGTGTTAAATGATGGGGAATGCGCCATCCCAAGAAGCTCTGGCTAACGTCCCTTCTATCTGCGGGTTTCCGTGAAAGTGCATTTATGACCCTTCGCACAACATTTGTCATCACGAACATAACCTTTTGAAGGTTTCCCTACTTAGCTCCTCTCTCTCCTCCTTTCTGACACCTGGCTTGGGCCGTGATGCATCTGGTCCTTACCACCGCCGGCGGATGGAGGACAGGAGAGATCTGTGTTTGCACACATCCAGTGCAAACACCGGGAGGATTACAGCCTCCAGCTGTAGGGAGAGGACAACGTTGGCACGGAGGAGCAGGCTGTGACCTTCTGCTTGGTTTTGTCACGGTCTCCGATTGCTCAGGAAGAGCGTCTGCGTTTGAGGCCAGTAGTTTAAATATCACAGTTTGATCATTAATTGCTGTGCGAGCGCTAACCCTAAATCAAAATCTATAAAATGACAGCCATAAACTTTGGGATACAGATTTTGCTGCTGACCTCTCGGTAATATCGTGGCCAATTAAAATTGTTAAGGTGTGCTCACTATGCTACGTGGAGTCTGAAGTTCAGATCTGTCTCCAGTACATGACTTGCAAATGCTGCTGCCCCTTATACTGTATCTGGATAAGAGACTGAAAATGTCTGTAACCTCAGTATAATTAAGGAAAGTACTTAGAATAGGACACTTGCGTGAACAGTGAAATATCACCGTGAGCGCTTATTCAGAAAGTACTGTTTCAAGCAATAAATTTTAAAAAGCACTTATAGAAAATGGTCTTTCATTTTTTAGACATCAAATTTGTATTTTCAGTCAATCATATTTTGAGATTCATTCTGTGATCTTATATATCTAGAAAGTCTATTTCATTATAGATTTTGATTGTTGAATATTCCTATATTCGGCTTAACAGTTTAAAACTTCAGCCTATTATAAACTTCTGCCTCATTGGTTGGTACTTGAAAAAAAATGAAGACTCTAAATTGTTAAAACAAAAAAGTTATTTATTGTATTTTTAACAGGATCATTAAGCATAACTATAAATCAGAAGACCTGCTGAAACAACTAATACTGCATTTTGGTGTGGCAAGCCAAGGGTGTGACTTCGCTAATAATTTGTACTAATGCAAATTATGAAGTGACATTTATGAACTGTATTTGGCACAATACATAAAACTTTAGCTAAATGTAGAAGTATTGATCTGCACTTTCACAGGCAAATAGTTTTCCGCAGGTCACAGTGGTTCCCACCCTGAGTATTTAATAACGCCAGGTTGTTAGGTTGTTAAGTTAATAAATGGCGAGTTAAATTTTATAGACTAATCACTTCCACTAATCAAAGTTTACTTCTCTACAATAAGGAGAACACAGTGTTTTTTATACATTGCACTTTACATTTCTGATAACCATTACTACATAGCATGGCTTTTCAAATTAATAGCAATATATTGCATCTAGATAGCACAGTGCAGAGGCCCATGTGTCTGGGAGTAGGGTCCAGAAGCCCTACCAAAACTAACCAGCTGGAAATCCTACAAGCAGGGCTGTATTTTTGGGCTGTTCTCCTCCCCAAGGCTGGTGCCTCTAACTCTGGGCTGCAGATAGGTGCACCTAGCTACTCCAAATTCACTTCTTGAGCCACTGTGGTCGCTGGTGAGCTCCAAAGTAAAGCTGCCTGAGGCTCTCCCTGTTACCATCTTTCCCCTTCACTCGCTCCCTCTCCAGCAGCAGCTGAACGGTGAGAGCCTTCGCATGGAAAAGGAAAAGCCCATTTTCTAGTCGCTCCTTGGTCTGGCAGGCTTTCAAGTCCATGTTATCTGTTTGCTAGATGCAGCATCTGCCAGCTACAGCTCCTTCCCTGAGGGCAGATGGTTCTGAATCTGTCCCCACTGTGATTTTTATTTTTCTTTAAGAGTGGCTTTTCAGACCACTGGCACCATGTTCCCTAACCTTAGCAGAGTATCCTTGCCATGGAAACACTGGCTAAAAGGAAGCACCCATACTCCTGAAGGTCATGTGTTTTGTGGTACCAGCCCTGCAGGTTTGTTACAAGAAGGTTGTTCATGGTGAGACCGGCAGGCTGGGAATAGCAGACTGGGAAGCCCATTGCAGGACGTTGGCTTGGGCTCGGGGTATGCCACGTCTCCAGAGCCTGAATGGTCTCAGGGTATCACCACACTGGGTGATACCTAATCCCATTATAGACCAAGCCAGCATTTTCCCAAGTGGGGGACATCTTTTTTTCCCCAAGGCAAGGGGCATCAAAATGCTTCTGATGGTGGTGGGAGGAAGAGGAGAGCACAGCAGCCCAATTTTTATCATCTTGACACATCCAGGGGTGAAAAGGATGCAGCGTGTGCAGGGACTGAGAACGTCCCTCTAAAGACCCCAGGCTCCCATGAAGTGGAGACACCCAAGTGCCTATGGCTGCACACACTGGGTCTAAGTGACAGACTGCTCTTAGTGGGTTGTGGACAGTTTGGGTTCTCTCTAGTTTTAATACGGGGACCTTCTTGGATCATTTAGTTGTATCAGTTGTATTTGTATATTCTAATTTTTCCAGTTATTGCACTTTGTTTTGGTCTATTACACTTTGTTAACTTATACATTTATATGTTTTTGTGTCCCACTGCTAATAGGCTTAATGCTATGCTCAGAAAATCATCATATAATTGGATTTAAACTTAGAAATATTTTTTCTGGTTTGTGCACTTCTCAGTAATGAGTCTGTTTGTATCTAATATCGTCCAAAAAAGGTAAGAAAGAAAATAAAACCCAGGCACTTGCTACTTTATAGGGGGAAAAAATTCCTAACCCAAACTTGCAAATTTACCTGGGTAAAATAAAGGCATAATTAGTGCTCAGAACATCTGACATAAGGGCTATAAAGTCATCTTTATCAAGGGCACATGAAGGAGGCTGAAATTTTACATTTAATCTGAACTTCAACAAATCTTTCTGAAATGCCTGGTTTGTAATATAAAATTAATTAGCCGCAATAGAGGGGAGAAACAAGAAGGACTGGAAACAGCTACAAAGACTTAGGATTATGCCATACAGATGATGATGTAATTATTCAGCATTTCAGTCAGGTAGGAAGGAACATGTTCAGGGAGATGCACACAGGGCAGAGGTTACAGAGTGCAGGGTAAGGCAGGGGTGAAGGTGCTTGCACCAGGGATGACGTGGCCCTGCCTGGGACTGATGGCAGAATGGGTCATGCAGCTGGCAGGTGAGGACCAGTGCGAACTGCATGAAGTTCAACAAGGCCAAGTGCAGGGTCCTGCACATGGGTCGGTGCAATCCCAAGCACAACTACAGGCTGGGTAGAGAATGGATCAAGAGCAGCCCTGAGGAGAAGGACTTGGGGATGCTGGTTGATGAAAAGCTCAACATGAGCCAGCAGTGTGTGCTGGCAGCCCAGAAAGCCAACCCTGTCCTGGGCTGCATCAGAAACAGTGTGGCCAGCAGGTCGAGGGAGGGGATTCTGCCCCTCTACTCCGCTCTTGTGAGACCCCACCTGGAGTGCTGTGTCCAGCTCTGGGGTCCCCAGTACAGGAAAGACATGGAGCTGCTGGAGTGAGTCCAGAGGAGGACCACAAAGTTGATCAGAGGGCTGGAGCACCTCTTCTACGAGGACAGGCTGAAGGAGTTGGGGTTGTTCAGCCTAGAGAAAAGAAGGCTACGGGGAGACCTAACTGTGACCATCCAGTACCTGAAGGGGACCTACAGGAAAGCTGGCAAGGGATTCTTTGTCAGGGAGTGCAGTGACAGGAGAAGGGGTAATGGGTTTAAACTAAAAGAGGGGGGATTTAGGTTGGACATTAGGAAGAAATTCTTTCCTGTGAGGGTGGTGCGGCACTGGAAGAGGTTGCCCAGAGAAGCTGTGGCTGCCCCCTCCCTGGCAGTGTTCAAGGCCAGGTTGGATGGAGCTTTGGGCAACCTCGTCTAGTGGAGGGTGTCCCTGCCCATGGCAGGGGGGGTGGAACTAGGTGGGCTTTGAGGTCCCTTCCAACCCAAACCATTCTATGATTCTATGACCTGCTCCTCTTGGTGAAAATTGCATTGACAGGGAATGGGCAAATACGTGTGATACAGGAGACCTACACCAAACCCCTGAATTCCAGCTGTCAAATCACAAATCCCATTAAAATCCACATCTGTCCCATTTCCTTGTATCACTGTTGACCATCTGAGCCCAAGTGTCCCCCATACAGGTGTCCCGCTTAAGGCCCCTTGAAAATAAAATGTGCCTCAGGGTGCCAGACCATGTTTACTGAGGCGTTAGTGATATATGAAGGAAAGATGGTAAGGGGCATCTGTGTTACATCTGCCTCATGTTGAAGTCCCAGCGTGTTGCCCCCAGGCTCCCAGCCCTCCTCGGTCTGGGTGGGGTCTGCTTCTGCAAGCACCAACGGGCAATATACCACCCGAGTCCGCTAGTCCCATGTGGCTCAGAAGGAAAGTCATATTTACAGAAGTATTTGAAGCGGGGGCAGAGATTTATGGTTGTGGGCATGTTTGTGCTGTTTAATTTGTTTGGCAATAGTTGGTGGGGACGATCTATCTCAAGTCCACATCTCATGATGGAATAGAGCCTTTTATGGCCATAATGCATGACTATTATATTATAGTAACAGGCAGGACAAGGAAATAACAAATGGGAAGATAAGAGATTAGTATGGTCTTTTAAAAATGTCTATTATTATTCAAAACTGTATAACTGTCATTGCTGAAGACAAACTGTATTATAAAAATACAGTATAATATTATCCGAATTAGGGAATCATGGCTTCTAAAGGCATAAATACCATCATTTTGGCATTTCAGCTACAGTGTCAGTGCGTAGTTCTGCTTGTTCCATAGAATGTGGAAAAGCTAAATCAAAATTTCCTGACAACTTCTGATTCAGCAATTTTTACAGTAAGTAAAGGTTAGACCTACCTAAAACCTGCTTTGGGGGGAATTTGAAAGATGAAATAAGAAAGCCGAAAGAGAGAAGGGAACAGAAAAGAAGAGGAGAAAGCAGCAAAAGAGACCAGAGACCTTAGAGAGGTGAAGGAGAAAGAATATGTCAGACAGAATAAGAAGAAAACCTGATTTTCAAATGTATAACTCAATCCAGGTTAATTAGGTCAATCTGTCAAACTGTTAAAAAGGTAGGGAGAAGGCCAACTTAAGATGGCAAAAAATTAATTGCATATAAGATTGATGATGATGGAATGAAATAATTTTTGCCAGTTCTTATCCCATTTCTTTATGTACGACTTCTATTAATAACAGCACTATTTTAGTGATGCTGCTCAATTGCCATTCATTTTGAAAGCTGCTAAATATTATTTGTAATACACATTAATCCAAAACATCTCAGACTTACGGTGTTATGCTAGAGTGCTAAGTATTACTGAAGACTTAAGTATTTCCAAGCTCTGACATTTGTTATTTATGGTGTTTGCAAGTGAATACCAGACCAAATAAAATCTGAGGCCAGCAAACGTGGTTAAGGTATGATTATTATCCAGTTAACTCCAATTGATTTGCACACAGTTGGAAAGGGTGTTCAGCTGACCTCGTTAATGAGTAGTTCATGAACTGTCACACTTCCTTTTCAAGGAGAGAAGAAGTGAGTGTGCTTTGAACAGCTCAAATGCCTGAGCAAAATTTCAGTGGTGTCTGCTCAACTGATGTAAATGATTTGGGATACTTAGATTCATCAATAAAGTTCTCCGCCCATCTTCTAAACAGGCCAAAACACGTAGAGGAGCCTCAACTAGAGGAGAACCGGAGTTTCTCAGCTCCACAGCAACACGGGTTATTAGGTTGCACGTTGGCACCTGCAGATGGATGCAGCTACAAGGCTGCATGTTTACAAGGTTTAAAGACCCAATGCCGGGTCAGGAACCTGCGTGACTGGCGAGGGGAGCAGCTTGCAGCTGGCAAACAATTTGGGCACATGTGCTCCAGAAGAGACAGGTAAATAGTCTGTGATACTCAGGAGACCTCTTGAACCTTGTTCCACGTAGAGGTGGTTTTCATTTGCTGGCCAAAGCAAACGTCTGCTTGTACACTGTAGCCTCTTCCCTCTGCGTGCAAAGCTAAGCCAGTAACAACCCCAATAAACTTCTCTTTTCCATCGAAGTGTTAATAAAACACTTAAAGCAGGCATTTTAATAGTTTTAATAGTTTTGTGTACATTTTTTTTAACAAAACTTACAACACTTATTTAATCTGTGAGTGGCTTGCAATGTCATGGAGATTTGGTGGTTTTAGGAACAGCCAATGGCCATTAAGTCAGTAAGTCAGCTGCATGGTGCTGGAGCTTGATTTTCTTAAATTTTTGAAGTTATTGCCCAAATTTTGCCACGCAAAAAAAACCCAACCCATTTCCTCTTTTCCACCATGGTTTGTAAAGATGGGATTCACCTGATCAGATGTGTTTTTTCAATGTCGACATCCAAGCTAATTATCTAGACTCCTCGCTGTCACAGGAGAGAAACAGGGACTCATCGGTCTCAGTTCACTAAGGCAGACAGCTAAAACAGGCCAGATGAGTGACATGTTCTCAGTGCACATTTCTCTCTGGTGACTCTCATGTGAATCAAGATCATGTGAGTGTGGATGCTTCAACGTAAGTGAGTCTTTACCACCTGCAAGTGACATCCTGCAGGAAGAAGATAATTCCCCTTTAGCAAGGAGGGAGGGATGAATCACGGGTATAAGGCACTGCAGCCCTTACTGAACCAAACAGGCTTTTGATGATTAATTTCCTGCTATATTTCTTACATACATCTTGACTCTAGAAGAAGCATGTATTTCAGAATCGTTTTTACATACTGGGCTTCCATCGGACTGTTTTAGGTTTGAGGAGGGAGCTGTTTTGCTTTTCTTATTATTCTTCCCTTGAAATATTTAACTGTGATTTGGTCAGCCAGAGTCTGTTGTGCGTCTGTTGCCCAAATGTTCATGTGCAAGGCACAGTAATCCTTGAAGTCATGGCACTGAATTTCGTAGTGCTCTGAATATTCACGTTTTAACGCAAGTTGTCATTCAGCAGAGTAACATCTGCTGCTTCCTTCATGTGCTGTTTTTTCCAGGAAACTGAATCAGTAAGAGTTAAGTTTTATCTGGAATTTCTGCTGATGTCGTGATTCTTTGGAGGGGAAGGGGAGAGTTTATCTGAGTGGCCAGGAGCAATGAAGAACTCTTCAGTTTCTGGAGTTTTTCAGTTTTACGAGAAAGTTAGGCAGCCTTTACGCTGCTAACTAGAAGAAAACCAGCACCAACTATATCAAAGAGAGAAAGAGCCAAAATAAATCCTACCTGTGGGTGGCCAGTTCAGTGGATCTAAGGACAGATTTCGTCCTTCCCAAATAGCTCGGACGCTTGCCATGGGTTTTGCCGTCTGTGTATGCAACAGCAGAATTCTACCTTGTGCTGTTCTGCTGGCAACCAGGGCCAGATCTTTGATGACCTACTTTTTATTTGGTCAAGCAATATGTATTATTCAGCAGGCTTCCCAATTAATTGATTTTTACTGTTTGAGATACAAGAAATCAAGTTGATAACGTAGATGGTGTTCATGGTGGCAGCATAGCCAGACTATGCTAAAAGGGATGAATTGGGGATTTTTATTTTTAACTGATGCCATTAAGCGGGTTCATTTGTTCATTAGACGTGCATTTAAAATGGCTTAACCATATGTTCATTTTGAGTTTTTTCTAATACTTTAATGCTGGCAGGAGTGAAACCTCCCAAAGAATAATTCCCTTACACTTCCAAACATGATGTTAACCAGGTCTGCTTTAATATTCTTTCACTGCATAAAGCAAATGCGTAAAGCAAATTCATTTATCAAATGAAAAGTATACAAACACTGAAACATGACTACTTTTCTGATGGCAGTTGAATAGGTGCTATATTTTAAGGTATGACAGAATACCAAACAGATTTGTTATGATTATTGCTCACTATTGCAATAAACTTTTTTAAGATCCGATTCTTCAAGCATTTGTACACCTGCCTAACTTTGCAGATGACTTCAAAGCAACTGATCCCAAGGGCATGTTTTCAGGACTGAGACTTTGATGCCTGGACTCTTAAATAATGCATTGCTTAAAGTGTAAGAAAGTGGATGAGTTAATTATTTAGTTTGTTTATTGCAGTCTTTAACATAGTTGCCAGCAAATAGAACAGATAAGTAAGAAGAGTCACAACCTGTAGAGATTTTAAAATACAGAGTAAACTGGAAAGCATCGTGTTACCGTTTGCATAGATTCCTAGAAGTAACAGAGAAACTCAGCTTGCAAATCAGAAATTGTGAATGAATTCAGCAGATTTGTCAAATGACAAGATTTAAAAATAACTGATGGGTATAGCATATGTCAAAACAACATAGGCGAGGCAGCTTCACTGCCCCTGCTCCTTCTTCCATGGGAGTCAGCAGAGCTTTGGTATCTGCCTTGCTGGGGCAGGGGGTTTACCCCTCATCGCTGGGAGCCTGTCTGCGCCCCTACCCCACCCCGCCGTCCCTCTGCCACCGTCCCAGGGCGCATCCGCAGGGCTCTGCCCAGCGGTGGCTCTTTTCTCCCCCCGGTAACAGAATTTCTGTCCTCTTTTGAGTCGGTTGCCTTCCCTGTCCTTTATGTTTTTGTTCAGAAACGTGCTGCTGCTTCAAAGCTCCGCAACAACAAGCATTTGACAATCTGTTGGTGTTAAGCCAGGTTTATATCAAAGCACAGCAGTGAAGTCGTATCTCATATGGCGGCTGTGGGGCTGATTTTTCCTTTCGGAGGTGTGGCTGATCTGCCATCTTTCCCAAACAGACGTATGATCTTCACAGAACAACGTTACAGAAAGGGAAGAGTTGTGTAGTTGTCCAGTTTGTGAGCCAAAACAGCATCCCAGGCCATAGGAAGCGTGCGCTGGGTCACATATGAACGAGCGGGCAGCAAAAAATGGGGGGAAAGAAATCAATTTATACCAGATATATATTGATTCTGAATATATACCCTGATACTTGAAAAATGTTTGTATATCATAAATGAATATTGTTGCTGGAACATGGGAGATGTTATAGCGCTACTGTTTGTTTCTAGTTACTGTTGGAAAATTAATGGTTTGCTGAAGCAAATAGATCACCCCTTGGCAGCTGTTACTGGCAGGACAGACACTAAAACACACATATGCTGTGCGCAATATTTCTGTCTCCTTTTCTTTCTTCTGACTGTAAATGAAATAAAGTACTGGTAGGTGTTTCCGACCGATGTTAAGCTGCTCTTTGTTAGTCTCTAAACAAGATGAATATGTAGGGATTGGCTGTAGGCAGTTTTCTTTAGCACCCAGTCCTGGTTGATTCAGCAAGCTGAAGTTACACACGTGGCCAGATTCAGACAGGTGAACAGTTTTCCTGAAGCATGTTTCACCAAGAAGGGTCACAATGAGTGCATGAGACGGACCCTAAAGCTGACCGATCCTCATTGTTGAAAAGCAGAGTCTCGTCTTCCCCTCCTGAGTTCTCCGGCAGAGTTCGTGTGTGGCAGCCTGTGCATAGGTGTGTCGCTGCAGGAAAACTGCACGTGACAGTCATCTGGTAGGCATCTCCGTCCCATGAGGGTAGGTGACCTGCACATGGGTCAAATCCATCACTCAGTAGCCAAGAGCAATAGCTGCTTTCATTGGCTTTCATTAAGGCTTTGTCACTGTTAAAGCCTGCACAGTAAGTTAGGGTTTCTAGCCTCACTTTTCAAAGCCAGGAATAAAATACAGAGTTCCCTTGAGAACAGCTCCCACGATCTTCTCCTTTCTCCTCTTAGGTCTCTGAGGCAAATGGTGTATCTTCCATGGCTCTAGATGGTCATCTAAAGAGCTGGATGGATGCGTAGAGCCCTAATATCAGAAGAAACTTGGATGTCAGCTGTCAATGCCCTGATCTGTCTGTGGCGTGCCTATGTAAGACTGTGAGATAGGTAAAGGCTGCCTTACTTCGACCTTAGACAACAAGGCTGAAAGGACTCAGGGAGGCCATAGGGGTTATCTCCCAAGACATGGGTAAGGTGGTACTTCTCAGATATCAATCGAGATGTCTAATCAGAGTTTGTTTCCTGGACATTAAAAAGCGTGTCAATGTATTTCTTTCAATAGAAACAAGTTTATGTGCTAAACCAAAGGGAAACTTGCTCGTTTATTAAGTTCTGTCAGCTTTTGCCAGCTCTCCTTTTCTTCATGCCCTTCGGTTTCTTTCCGTTAACCACCTAACAGTCCTTTTTTTCCCATCAGCAGCTTTTATTTAGCTAGCTGTGCTTTTGTAGTCCTGCAGACTTTCAAAAGTCTTTGCGTCTCACCTCTTTCTTTCATAAGAAAGCACCTCTGCCTCTTGCTGTAGACTTCTGTGGCTGTTCACGGTGAAGTTTTCATAAAGGCACTTCTTGTTTCTCCCTCTCCCTGTCTCCCAGTCTCTCCCCTGTAGCTGCAGTGCCTTAGATAGGGAGCTCTCTGAATGCTCGCTCTTCAGGGAGAGCAGGGCACTGCCTTGCAAGTTTTAGTATGCTGCTTGAGGTGAAATCAAGTCCTTGATTGTTCTGAGCAAACCTGTGCTTTTCCACTGGCAAAAGGGTGGTAGTCTCTTCAACAGCTCTCCCCTGGGTTTCTTAGGAGCCTGCTGAGGAGTCATTAACCCAGATTTTAAGAAAAAAAGACAAGAGGAGATTCGTTCCAGTCTTGTCAATGATGTCTTCGTTCAAATTCATGCAACCATTTCAAACTGCTTCAGGTTTAAAATCATCTGTATGTCCCTGATTGATTCTGTTTTTTTTTTAAATTTGGTGACTACAGGAAAGGCAGCTTTGCTTTTTGAACAACTACCTACTGGTCTCTCACTTTGGTGGATTTAGGATGTTTTTCTTATCACTGACACGTTTTTTAGGATTCATTTCCCTTCACTTGCAATGTTTAAAATTTGCATGTCCAAGTCTAGCCTAGGCTCCTTTTATAATCAAAAGACCAAAACAGGTACTTCCAAAGGGCCATTCATCCAGTCCTTCTTAGGCACAGGCCTTGGAAGAAGAGAGACTGCTTCTTCGCACTGACTGTGAGCAGAGCAGAGAGTGACTAGCCATGAGCTGAGGCGTCTAGTTTCTAAGTACTTTAATTTAGCTGGGTAACACCCACCTATTATCTACGTATCATATAAAAAAGGGTTATACATTTTATCTTGTTGTCATTTCATTTTTTCTGTTGATTTACATATACTGCTTTACAAAGTAGACACAGTTTCTCACAATGACAGCACTTTCTTATGTCTTACACAAACCTCATATTTGTCTTAGTATTCTCTTACCACCTTAAATTCACATCATAATCACATTTGTGGCAGGCTTTGCGTGGCTTTTGCACTGCAATCTTTATAATATCATTGTGACTTCTTGAAGTAGCTATTATCCTGCTCACAATTAAAGCTGCATAAAGTCACTTCAGAGCATTCTCATTACTTATCTCATCAACTTGAATACATCAGCTGTTACCAAATGTTTTATTTTTTAAATAGCAGAACACATCAGTACAACTGTGATTCACATTCATTGCAAATAGGAAAATAAAGGCCCTTCTCCTTTTCCCATCATGTGTTTCCTATCTTGTGGAGTATTCTACTTTACATACGGTAACACTCATCCTAATTCACTGAGCCACATTCAGAATTGTAAACTCTGCATTGTGCATCAATAGTGCAAAGACATATTTTGTCCTCATTGTTAGCACTCAAAGCAGCACAAATATAATCCTGATTTTGTACCTCTGCTCTGGCAGACTAGATGTTTTCACATTGTGCTCAAAATCTTCGTATCAATAGTATTTCTTTCATGATAACATTTATTTATCAAAGTTTATGCTGCTTTGACTTTTTATAAAATAACAGCAAAGATAAATGGATCGATTGACCCCAAGAGCAGTTTATTTATCCCTTTAGTCACACTTCAGTGGCAAAATCAATACTCTTCTGAAATATCTGATATTACAGTGGTTCCAGTAAATACTGACATTCCTGAGCTATGTGAAGGGGGAACAAAAATTTATTATCAACTTAGATTTTTAGTACCTTTATTGATTTTTCTGGGGATGCTTGAATTTTTATTTATCTGTAGCTAAGTAAGTGACCTTTGTTTCAAAAAAAAAAAACCCACAACAAAAAAAAACCACAAAACAACCAAAAAACCTTAAGTTTAAATGCTGTAAAAAGTAAAAGGGGAAAAACCACACATCTAACACAGTCAGTGACAAGGATCTTGGCAGAAGAGTGTGTCTGGTTTTAAATGATGCATAGCACACCACTGTGTGTTCTTTTTCTTACTATCCCTGCATTTAAAACAGCATAACATACTTTTTTTTTTTAAATTCTGATATTGTTGACATCCACTTTGTGTGACAGCTAAGATGTTTCTGAGTCTCGCGTCGCTAGCAATGATTTTGATACAAGGATTGAAGAGATGAGTGACCTGAAAGAAAATGAAAAAGTACACAATCGGTTACAGACTTCATCCAATAAACAGATCTAACTCCTGCAAGCATTAGCAGGAATTATGCACATGTATGGAAGAAAATTTTATCTCTCTTATCCCTGGAAGCTTTGAAAATACAAAAACTGGATGAGAAAGATAAGATTCGAGGGAGTTCCTGAAAGCAACATGGAGTTTCCAGAGTTGAGCAGAGTATAGCAGAGAACAACCTCAGTTGTGCTAAACTGAGAGGAGCCCACTGTATCAAAATTTGGAAGATAGGTAGTCCTAAACCAGTCTAGTGTTTGGGACAGAGATGGTCTGGAAAGCCTAAGTTCGGCAGGCACCCAGAAGTGGAGGTTAACCCCAGAGTGGGCCTGGAGGAGACCATCAGGGTTCTGTTCCAGCCTGGCCACACCACGCACATGTGCTCTGAGCTGTTGGGTAGTTGTCCCAGGATTTGGCAAAGAGGGACTAACAGAGACTACATGGCTTGGAAGATTTCATGTGACTCTGCTGTCCCTTCTGAGCAAATGGACAAGGATGAAGAGTACAGGTGGAATGAAAGGGCTAAGTGGAAAACGCAAGGTATAAATCATCTTCACTACTGTTTTGTGTCCTGGCCACTTACTGAACACCACCTACATTACTCACCTGTGCATAAAAAATGGAATGTAAATTTGAAATGTGTACAGGACAAGGGGGAACGGCTGCAAGTTGCGCCAGGGGAGGTTTAGGTTGGAGATCAGGAGAAATTTCTTCTCAGAAAGGGTGGTTGGGCATTGGAACGGGTTGCCCAGGGAGGTGGTGGAGTCACCATCCCTGGGAGTCTTTAAAGAAAGGTTGGATCTGGTACTGAAGGACATGGTTTAGTGGGTAATAGGTGGTGGGGGGACGGTTGGACTGGATGATCCTTGAGGTCTCTTCCAACCTTAATGATTTTATGACTCTATTCTATGATACAGAGGGTGCCTGCTTCTGCATGTTGATATAAAATAGTGAAGCCCCTTAGGGAAGTTATCTTGTAAGAAGAATGACCTTTCCAGCAGCAGGATATTTGAGACCTTAAAAAAACGAGTAGAAATGGGCCAAAAACAAGCCAGAGTTTGAATTTTGAAAAGTTACTGTTTCTTGTTGCTTCCTTTTCAGCCTGGGATAAACGTGCTCATTTTTTAACTACCTTAATGTTATTTAAACCCTAGCTAGATACAAATCTCTTCGCCAAACTTCACCAAAAAAATAACCGATAGGGAGTGCTCTAACTTGGTTGTCATGCCTTCAGCTGTCACTTTGTTCAATCCTTATCTCAGACAGGTTTGTTCTGGCTTCTGTTGGCATCGCTCATACACAAACACAATCTGCCATCAGCAAAGACTAATGATATATGTTTATGGTTCCTTGATGGAAGTGTACTTCTTTCCAACACTCCTATTAAGAGAAAAAAAAAATCTCAGTGGCTCTGTATCTATTTAGGACATAAACCAAAAGGTGTGCAAAGCCAGCACAAGCTCTAGCCACCAATTGGTAGGTACCTCGATGAGTCTTCAGTAAAGCATAAGTATTCAGTGAATAAAATTCTCTCCAAGGGCTTTTCACTCTTTCCTGTTTCCTGGCACTGAAGTGTCCGAAAAGCCCATCTAATATATAAAAAAATATACATTTTCTATGTTTTTTTCCCCATTCATTTCTAGCTGCATCCCCTGATTAAATCATCCAGAGCAAATTATCTCACTGTACATTTCCTCCTTCTTAAGACCTGCCAAAAATTAATTTTCTCCAGAGAAAAGGAATTCCATAGCTTCATTACATCTATGTAAACCAGAAAATCACTTTCCTTCAAAAGACAGTGTAATTAAAATACATATTCAGAATTTGTATTAAACATAAAAAAGTTTTACGTAGAAGTTCTGTTCCAGATGAAAACTAAAATTCATGCATAGTTTTAAAGTTAGTCATTGCATGAACTTCACATAGACCACAGGTTAGTCGTGATCTTCACTTCTTTGCATAGTCAGGGATATATGACATTAAAACCAAAACAAACCCACAAACCTATTTCAAGCTGTGTTGCTGTGTTCTGTTGCCTTACAGAAGCAAGATCTGTGAGCACATAACTTTCCAGAAGTTTCAAAAGCATTGGACAGTCATAATGTTCTGGAGCTATAAACCGCGCACTGCACCTGAGGCTAACCTACAAGCATTTTCATGCTGAATCTAACACTAAGAAAAATTTTTGCCAGACAGCGAAAGAGAGAAAATAGACTAAAAAACACCCAGTGTGGCTGCTAGATGATGGAGCTTTACCCTCCAAATGTTGCAATGCTCTTTTTTTTTTTTCCAGAGGTCTTTTCTGAAGTGCTGCTCTTCCAAAGCACTGAGAAGTTCTGCCTTATTTGCCTGTCTTATATCTCCAATGTCATACATATAGTTATAAATGTGCTGCAAGCATGTTTTGAAATTTATAAATAAAATACTGCTGGAAAGTACCACATATACTGCAGATCCAGACTAAATTTTCTGGCAGGAACATTGCACTCACATTCACTTACAGTCAAGGCGTGTTTCTCAGACTTCATGACTATAGACTGAGTATTGATTGCTTACTACCCCAAGACGAAAAAAAATAATCTATTTACCAATAGGTTCAAAATTGACTGAAGTTTTGAAACTTGGGGCTATTTATAAATTAATGGATTTCTCCTCTTTCAGTTAAAATCAGCATGTCTAACCAAGCAGAATCGCATCATAATTGGTAACTACAAGACTACCCAGTTTTACATCAAAATAGCACTGGACACAAAATTATATTGATGCTGGCTGCGTGAACGGTGTTTAGCACATCAGGTGCTGAAAGGTTGTACGGGACCAAGTTTTTGTATGTGCATCCTCTGTTAAATACAGNAGTCACCGTCCCTGGGGGTGTTTAAGGAAAGGTTAGATGTGGTACTTAGGGACGTGGTTTAGTGGGTAATAGGTGGGGGGGGATGGTTGGACTAGATGATCCTTGAGGTCACTTCCAACCTTAATGATTCTATTCTATTCTATTCTATTCTCTGCGTGCTTTTAATTTCTACCCTGTTCCCTCTGTGGCAAGTGCCAGTGTACGTGCTTGAAGCGCCAGCCAGGCTTCTTGCCATATGCCGGCCCATTGCAGTGATTTCGCCTGTATGTGTTTGCGTGTGTATTCATATGCATATATGCATACATGTGCAAATGACATAAGGTCAGTGTTCGGTGCCAGATGCTGAAAGCAGCCAGTGTGGAGGAGGGGGAGAATTGCAACTTTGACTCCTTTGAACTCAAATTAAATGTGAAAATGAGTAGTTACTTGAAATGGATTTGTTAAAATAGCCAAAGGGAGTTTGGTCCTCATCACTCGTATTTGAATGGCTTATGGGCAACTAAATCCCTTGGCTCCTTTGAAAATCCCAAATTTAAAGGATATTTTTTAGAGCTAGCAATGAGACTCAGTGCCACTGACATACTTCTGAGGAACTGGCATCGTGAACCTTCAGTCCGATTAGTTACACAGGTACTTGTGAAATTGCTTTATACCAAAGCCTTAAAAAAATTTACAGGATGTTTTCCAATGCTCAGAGAAATCATCACGGTAAGAAATATGTTGTGCCAACGGGAAAAAACAAGTCGATATGCCCCTGCCTTCGTATCTAGGCAATCTGCCTATCCAAGTATTTTCTGTAAATTTAGAATAAATTTTAAAGGTTTAAGGGCATGCAGTTGTATCATCATTTTTATGGCAGCCAAATTAATTCTTTCATGCAGTGCTTGAACCTAATGGAGATTGACTGTCCTGTTTTCCTATTGTAATGATGTGTACCGAGTTGAAAATGAAGATGTTGGAGGATAAAAAATAGTGCTGTGACTGCTATTGATTAGCTGTCTTGTTTGCTTCATTGTTCAGGCTCCGTTGGCCTCTTGGGCAGAAGGACACCCAAGTATAACATCCCTGACATTTTCCTGAAAAGATGCATGCCTTAAAAGTGACAGCTTTACTTAAAAAATACAGTTTTGATGTATAAATGTGGTAGGTTTAGCTGAAGGGATTCTGATGGATTAGAGCAGACAAAGAGAAAGATTTCTGAAACATACCTCAGGTCAGCCTTGTATCAAGAATAGATTTAATAGCAAGTGTCTTACACGATCATGACACTCCTAGTGTCTCTGCATTTCAGTGTATGTGGGAATGAGCAAGAAAAGCTGAGTTTATCTTCAAAGACAGAGCGATTAGGTTATTCTGACTAATGTGCTCAGCTTTCATTAAAGGCTTTGAGTGGTCATGAATTCCAGGAGACTTGACTGTGTGTGCTGAAGAAGGAAGCGGCCCTTGAACTAACACATAATTTTATCAAAAATACTGCCTGTGTTTTTAAAAGCTGCCATGTAGATTGTTTTTCACAGTCTTTGAGCAGTAGGCTATTTGATACCATTTTGTTTATTCTCTTGCCTGCTTTTCATGTGAAATACTTGGTATGAGACTCATATAATTAAATTTGTTAAAACAATTACTTTTAATTGCATACATGTCAATTTAATACACATGAATATGTATATTCAAATATGGCTCTTGCTTGTACAGAAAACAAGTCACAATTTACCTGACTCTCTGTCAAGGTATTTAAAGGAGTCAAGTACACTAAGTGATTTCATGCATCACCTTTAATGAAATGCATGAACATATGAGCATGACTGTGGGACTGGGTTGCAGCCAACGTTAGAAATGCTTCTGCTTTTATCAGCGTTACGTTAAAAAGGGCCAGATTCTGCCACATGTACTGTCATGTCTGGGAGAAAATGGGTTTTCTCAAAGAATGACCTGTAGGTCAACAAGGGTAGAGATATTAGTGACTCAGTCTACTAATTACTCTGTGGCAAAACTATGCTTTTTATTAAATCCTGTAACTAGTTTGCAAAAATCTGGGCAATCTGTCAGGCAGTAAGTGGAAGCCAGCCAGGAAAAAACTGAGGTTTCTGATGTGCTTCAGCTGGAGGTATTGGAGCACCAAGCTGACTCTTCCCTTCTTCTCATCCTGTGCACCTGAGAGCGAGTCCAGGTGCTGCTTCTTTTTCATCCGTGGTTTATAATGGTCCTGCCTTCACAGAGCACATTTAGCCCTGCCGGTTTCTTGGCTTGGTGTGTCTCACCTCCAGGCTTATGACAAAGTCTTCTCATCTGCTCTTACAAACCCCTCCTCACCAAGACCATGTTCCATCTGGCTACATCATCCTATTTCTCCTCAAAATACATTCAGATCAAATGTGCATTTCTTCTTTTCCCCTTCAAAGACACTAAGAAGTCTGTTCCCACCCTCTTCTCCAATCTTGTGCATGATGGGCTGAAGACCCTACTCCAGCGGGGACACCATGTCTCCCTGCCACCATGGACAATGGGGCATCTCTGCTGAAATGATCCACAAGATCACCCCTCTTTCCTTATTCAGGATTTCCAAGGAAATCACTTCACCTACAGCATCCACCAGAGATATGACAGTAGTCCCCTTTATTTATTTACTCAAAAGTAAGCTCTATAAAGGCTGACAAATCTGAGCCAGTCACCAGTCCTCTCAGTTTGCTGGTGTGTTTTGTTCCTCTCCACACGTGTCTTTTCTAATGGCAAAGTGGTTTGGGGACAGATCCTGCTTCTTGCCTTCAGTTTACTTACTTCTCCAGTTAGAACAGAATTAGTTGAAAATGAAGCTCTCAGAAGTAAAGTAGTAGCTCAGTTTTGGCAATGGCAATCTTAATGACAATCTTAATTTCTTTCTCATTAGATTTATGCGTTGTAATTTGGTGTTTCATTATGTGGTCAGGAACTGTTTCTCAAATAATACAGCATATATTTTTGGCTGAACTAAGAACCGCTAGATACATGTTTGAAATATCTTGCAAGCATGCCCATGCATATATGTGATCATACAATTACGCAACTGAAATAAAAATCTTTGATAGATATCGATACATCAAAAATGGCAAGTATAGACAGAAAACATGTTAAAATTATTTCAAGGAATGTATTATCAGGCATCATATTCCACTGAATTAAATACATACACATTATTTGAAGCAGAACCTCTGGTTTTAATCCTGCAAGCACTCATTTAGTTTCTAAAACTTCAAGTACAGGATGAAAAGCAGTAAGGAAAAAGGAGTCCGATAGCTCCAATGTCCATTTGCATCCCACAGGCCTCTCAAACTCTTTTTCTTCTTCAGCATTCACATTTTACCTATTCTTGCTGGGTTTTGCTTCTAACTCCTTGGTGCTCTACAAGGATATTCGAACAAGGTTTGTAACTTCCAGTATGGCAAAAACTGCTAAACTGCACTGTATAAAGAATATTTTTTTTATTCTCACTCCCTCTCTTTTCTTCCCAATTCTCTCTGTACTAGTCATTTTTGATCCTGTACAATCTAAAAAAAAAACCTGAAGTGGATGGAGGAGCCGTAGCTAATGCTGCCAGAGTCAGGCTCGCAAATAGCTCCCATGCAGCAAGCAGCAGCAAATGAAACCAGCCGAGGAACAGGATGCGTGTGCTCAGGGGAGATGAGAACATTTTACACAGATGAGCTTAATTCTGCTACTTCCTTCGTGTTTTGATCTTTTTCACTTCCATCATTGTCGTCAACGTCATCGTTGTCAGCAAAATGAATCCTGCAAGGATATGGCCCCCTTGCCGACCCAAGGCCATCAGCCTCCCGTCCTGTCATTTCCTTAAAAAGGTCTGTCTGTGCCTGTCACTGCTGATCTTGGAGCACTGCTGAGGCCTGGAGTGACCTGATGATTGCCAACCCCTCCACGGGGTCCCTGTGTAGAAGTCCTTTGTCAGACATTGATTGTCCACCCCTCAAATATCAGGGAGGCAACTGGAGCTGAACCAAGTTTGACAGAAGTTGGGAGGGGGATCATTAGCAAACATTGGCTAATCTGACAAAGTCATTCCTGATTTTGTCCTCCTCCTTGATTTGGAACAGTTGATGAAAGCACTGAACTACAGCATGCCATCCTCCTGCTGTCCAGAGGACAGCTCCTCAAGCCCCAGTGTTTCATTGCTGCCGATGGTCTCTGGCTCATCACGGAAAATATGACACCTCCGGGTTTCACCTTGCCACTGAACCATCCAAGACGTGGTGGTGGCAACTGCCTCCTGAGGGTAATTCAAGCCATTATCAGCCCTTCCTTACTGTAGCTGGCATGAGTAGCATGCAGCCAGGAGCTGGAGGCTGTTTTGTAGCTGTGGACTCTTGATTTTCTTGGTGCCTGAATTAGCAACAGCAAACATAATTTCAAATTTAGCAACCAGCTTCTTGCATTGTACCTCACTTTTGGAAGTGCAAGGTAGGAAGCGAAACAGTCCACTGTTTCTCCGGACCATACCTGGGTCCCAGATGACAGCATTTATTTCAGGGTATGTTTTAAATGGCTGCAGGTGCCAAGGAAAAGCAGAGCTTGCACATTCTGTGCGGCACTGATGACTAACCTTCAGGTAGCCTCTCCATCCATTGCAGGAACCACAGAGGCTTCAGTGATGCTGCAGAAAGCCAGGAAGACTCAAGGGCAGATCAGTCCCATTAACTTTTCCTTTGTTGCTATTTCTGTTAGAGGGGATACAGGAAAGCTGGAGAGGGGCTGTTTACAAGGGCATGTAGTGACAAAACAAGGGAGAATGGGTTTAAACTAAAAGAGGAGAGATGTAGATTGGGTGTTAAGAAGAAATTCTTTTCTGTGAGGGTGGTGGTGAGGCACCGGAACAGGTTGCCCAGAGAAGCTGTGGCTGCCCCCTCCCTGGCAGTGTTCAAGGCCAGGTTGGATGGGGCTTTGGGCAACCTGGTCTAGTGGAGGGTGTCCCTGCTCATGGCAGGGGGGTTGGAAATGGATGGGCTTTGAGGTCCCTTCCAACCCTAACCATTCTGTGATTCTATGATTTAAAAATCAAATGCAAACTGATTAAAAAAAACCAAAAAAAACAACTGCAACACCTTGCCCTGTTCATTTCAAAATATGCAGTTGAAATTGTGGTATTGTGAATGAGCTTTTAAATAGTGAATTTACAATATTCTTTAGCATCAGGATGAAATGCATCACCTCACTGTTTTCTGGTTGTTAGAGAGTCAGAATAAAGAGTTTCCACTGCTTACTTTCTCTTTTCTGAATTCTCAGGTGGCCGAAGCTCTAACAGGAAAATTTTCTGGACCCTCTATTCCTTCTTTGTGCTTTGTTTTGGACAACTTGCTTGAGAGACTCTCATTTGCGGCAGCATGTAGGATCTACGGATCTGAGTTTTGATGTAGCGTAAAAAATTAAGCAATAGGTACTTAGCTACATCAGTGTACATGAGAAGGATAGTCAAAATGCAGGTAGTGTTGTATACACACAAGCATGTGAAAGGCTTCCTCTGTGTTTGAAGACTCGTCGAGCAAAGCATAAACTCAGATAGCTTTTGCACTGTGCGACTCTTTGCTACAAGTTGAGTATATCTGAAGTATCTTCAAATGTATTTTCAGCTTCAGCAACTTATTCTGTGGGCATAAAGTCTGTCCTTAATTTGTAAATTACTGTCTTCATTTATAAACTACTATACTGTACGCATTTATTTTAATCAGTCCCTGCAGTTGTGAATGCCAGTCTGATTTCTGAATCAGCACTCAAAGATAAATGATAGATGGTTTATTAAGTTCTCTCAGCTAGGGTTCATGATGCTTAATTTTCTTAAGTGATAATATTTCATACCACAATCCTGATCTTTTTTTTTTCTTCTTTTTGCTTAGTGGAGTTTAACCTAATTACATGTATGGTCTCTTCAGCAGTTGCAGTGTGGAGCCATCACTGAACTTCCATAAATCACCATTTTAACTTTTTTAGGAGAAACCCTTCAAAAGGTCACCTGTCATCAAAGATATTCTAGCTAAAAGTTGTTACACTTAACCCTGTCTTTAGGTTCTGCTAACTCAATTATACCAATGCATCACTGATCTCTCCCTGGGTTGGCAATAAAAGAAGTATTGGTCGACAGCCATTTTTTGGATCCCTGGCAGCAAGACACCATAGGTGTACTTACCTCTTTCACAGCTGGATGGTTTCATTGTAACCCCTGGTGTCTCTCTCCAACATCTTGCCCTCATAAAAGCATAATGTCACTGAATGCTGAGATTTTGTGTAATCTGTTTTGAAGATTTTGGCTTTTAATTCTTCCATACACAGTTTAATAACTGTATTCTTGTAATCAGGCAAACTTTTCTCTATGTATAGTAATATTTTCATCTTCATTTTGCATGCACACACAAACATATAAACACACAAAATAAGCTGAAGATGCATTACAGAAGCACTGGAGAAAGGGAAAGAGAAAGGAAGAGGCAGAGAACAAGATAAGTGAAGACTAATCATACCAAAACCAGACACGCTTTTGCTGTTTTTTTCCATTCCTGTTACATTTTTGTTTGGATTGGCTCCAGAGAAGCCCTGTTCCTTGTCGCTCTTGTTGTTGTGTGTGTGCTCGTGCATAAATTCAGGTCAAGTATGAAACCTCTTCTCTGCATTCCTGGTAAGAATGTGTAATGTCCTTATCAACAGATAACAAGAAATCTGAACTAATTTAGCTCATGACCCTGGGGTCTTTTTTTTTTCCCTTGCAATTACCAAAAATACGATGTTTGCTTAGTTGTTAATGCATTCAGCTCAGTAAATTAGAGCTGTTTGAAATTTCTACTAATCCTTTTCCATTGAGGGTTTCCCTGGACTAAGTGACGCTGAATAAAACAAAAACCACATGCATGCACAGGTTTCTGAGATTTTCCGGATCAAATATAATTTAAGGGGCACAACATTTTTAAATGAGGTTTGTTGGTTGTGTTTTTTTTTTAAATTACTGTACCAAAAGCACCAATGAATAAACAGCATTTACTGAAAATATGCTTTGCTTGAACTTGGCCATTAAAATATACAAGGGCTGAGGGGTTATTTTGCAATGAAATAATGAACCAATATATAAGGATAAAAGTAGAAAAATGGTTTAACACATAGCACAAAGATGTTTTTGAATGAATCAGTCTTTGCTATTTAATTTACATTTTGAGGGCTCATTAGGATGATGAATGACACTGCTGGAGAATAAAACATACTTCCTGAACAAAAGAAAATCTCTGTAGCCTAATAACATTTTATGCCAGCACTTACATTTGTCAGAAGTGGATGCTATTTATCCCTATGATTATTTAAAAATCATTTTTATTGTCCTTTGTGCTGTGTCCTCTTCTGGGAATTTTAATTCAGAGTTTGACACCTACTTATTAACTTCCATGAAGTATGGAGTACAAAGGCTTATACTATATAAAGAATTCTAACCAGCCATGTTTATATTGCCTGCAGCTGTATACAAATTAGCTGAGTTTGGATTCATTTCTCTTAGAAATGGAAAAAAAAAAAATTGAGTTGTGTAACCTTTACCACCTCAGCAAAGTAAATGTGAGTTGAGCGTGGCTGACCTGGGCATACCAGGAGACAGCAGTAGGTCAAAAGAGCAAAGAGGAGGAATTTCCAGCATTAATGCCATGAATTAGGAATCTCCACGAGTTGAAAACTTTCTATTTCATGTCTTCTCCTTCCTCCTCTGGAAGGATGAGGATGAAATAGGAATGCTAATGTTTCAAACTGCAAGCCCATCCTCTCCTTAATCAGTAAATAATTACTTGCTGTCTTGCCTTTTCAGTACTTATACATGCCTATACTCTAGAGTCAAAGGTATGCAAATACCAGAAAACAGACTCTCTGGAAAAATGTCAAAATATTTTAGTAAATTATACACTATTACAATAATCGTATTTTTATGGTTTGTCTTAGAAGACACACTGCTTTTGTACCAAACATAAGAGTTTAGATCCCTATTGAGCGCAAACCATAATTTCACCTACGTTCCCTCTTCCACCCTTCCTGCAGTAGATCTGCTCAGCAGCAGTGATACCCAATCTTAAGGGTGAAAGAAGTCAAAGATTTTGTTTGCCTTGCTGGAGGGAGTGCACCAGTTTCTTACCTTTTTGTGAGAGCATGTAAAACAAGAAGATGTACAACTTTGCTTTGTTCATTGTCATATGAGGTGGAGAATGTTCTTGTTTTACTTCCCCTTTCCAAAGCCATCCTCCATGCCTTGCAAGAAGTCCAGCTGACAGTAAAGCAGGTAGCAGTATGCAGGAGAAAGTATTTCCTTACATCTTAATTCTACAGATTCTCATATTGATTTTTCCACGCACAAGGTGGTACTGATCATCCGGAACATGAGACCCCAATTTTAGTTATCTTTTTTGATTTCTGAAGAAATTGCTCATCAGCCACCAATATATTCCGTAAATTTTTGCTGTTTCAAGTTTTGGGGGCAAACATATATAGGAGAAAATTGTTGTGGGAACATTTCGTAACACTGTGACATCTGTCCAGGTAATCAGTAGGCAGACAGAAAAGTTTGGCTACCTTTCCTCCCAGAAGTGTACTAGAGATATTTCTGGGCAGTGATGGCAGACTGCAGTTTGGAGAGCTGCTACTTAGTTTTTGTAGACCTCCTCTCAGTGGCATCCCATGGCCAAGCCCAGCTGCTGGGAGATACTGCTCCAGCATGCACCGTGCCCTGCCTGCCGTTTCGTGAAGCCTGAGAAACCAGGTTAAAGTCTGCTGGTTTGATTGGGAAAAGCAAGGGTCTTGTGGACAGGCTTGTTTGTTTTCAGAATACCCATTTTAGATTTGGGGGGGTGGAGGGGGGAGGTCTTGTTAGAACTTTTCTTTTTTCGGGTGATACCCTAATTTTCTGGGGAATTACATCCTGCCCACCTAAAATACTTCTAATCCTTTAGTTATCCTTCCTAAAAACATACAGTGTTGCCCATATAGAATTGCAGCCATATTCCATATCTAAAGTTATAAATACCACTATGTATCGAGATGTACTACATTACGTATGCATCTGTTTACATACACGTTTCTGACTGTGTGCTTGTGAAGTGCTATACACGCCTTCCTGGTAATGTGCATGCCTGCAAAATGCAGGTTATTGCAGACTATTTTCGGTGAAGACATCCCCATTTAAACCCTTCCATCTGAAATGGCAGGATATGCCACTTTTGTGTTGGTAGCGTTGATGGAGCTCTGGACCGTAATGAGACACAAATAACGGGTGACGTTGGGTACGATGACAGGGCAGGCTGCTGTGGTTAGCGCCTGTGCAGACCGAGAGGTGTGACGCACAAGTGGGCACAGATGAAGAGCTCCTGCCTCTGCTGTAGAGATCCATCAACTGTTTATGCAGCAGCAGCAACTGCGCGACTGCAAATTGCCAAAATCAGTGCTAGTGTATTTTAATATGCCAGACTGAACTGTAGCAATTCAGCAGCTGCTATGCAAGCAGGGACCTCTGAGAGAGTATCAGTACAGAGAGATAAGGATGGAAATGTGAACTTGGCTTCTGTCTCATTCTCCCTGGGTTTTTCTTCCATAGCTTAGAGGTGCAGATATCCTGGGTGGCAAATGAACCGATATCATGCCTTTGCAAAGGTGATGGCTTGATTTTGTAATTATTTTTTAGGAAAGAGTAATCCCATTGTTTCCTTGTATCTTGAGTTTATATATAGTGCCATCAACAGGGTAGCTTGGGCAGTGGGTGAGCAGTAGCCATTACTCTCCTCTGCCCGAGACCCTAAGCACAGACCTGCGTAGGTGGTTAGTGCAGATGGGCTGCTGTGCCTAGACAGTCCCCATGGATCAGGTGTTGCAGGCATTCAGCCCATAGCTGTTGACTAATTTCCCATCTGCAGGTATTTAAAATCCTGTTGTGTTTATGGTATAATGTATATAAAATTTAAGTTAGGTAGGGCCTGCTCTTTAGTGTGGCTTCTCCCACAAGCCCTACAGCAGAATCAACAATGACCGGCCAGTTCCTGACTGCCTTCCCCTGCACAGAAACAGCTGAAAGTCTTTGCCTGCAACCCTTGCTAGCATATCTTGTTTCATAGCTGTATTTCTCCAGCAGAAAAAGGATTATGAAAAAGAGAGAGTTTTGCCAAGAACGTTTCATTCTGTTCCTCAGAAAGTACCCATTGCTGCAGATGGTACAGGGCAGTCCATGTTTTGGTGGGACTTCCTCATCCTCTACCTGCCCCAATATTTAGCTGGGCTGCAGGTGACTTAGAGTGACATCTGCAGACGAAACGTTCAGGAAATACTGCTGGAAGTAAGGTGGGGGAAAGGGAGTCGGAAAGCTGAAGGCAGCCCTTAGAATACAGCATAGCCTTTTGCATCATCTTCATTTTATACTGGTGTTATTACCTCATGTCCCTACATGGCAATACAGGCACACAATTAAAAATCAGAGCCCGAGAGCACCGTTGCCCTTCTCTCCTCTCCAAGAACAACCAGCACCTGAAACTCCGAAACCTTCACCAAAGAGTTAATTCTCAAGGGAATGAGCCACTCATCATTCCTTTCATAAACAAACAAATAAATAAAAGATACAAGGGTCTGATGTGTTTAATACACATTCTCTGAAAACCAGAGTGCAGACTAAACATAGTAATCTGATGATTACAAATTATTCATTCCTATAAACAAAGCATGACAATTGATGGCAATGTGGTATCATATATCATAAATGCAGAGCATCCTCTCGCATCCAAAACAAATAGTTTGGAGGATTTCAAACCCATAACAAATGTATTTAATGCAGATCACTGTGAAACAATGTGTGTTTCTCTGTTTCTAATGCTGTATACAAAAGCCAGCCAAGAGCTTTTTGTGTTTTATGCAGTATATTCATTTATGCTGCCAATTCTACTTACTATCTAGTATTCCGATTTGAAAAATCAAGATTTAATGTATTTCAAGCAATGTTTGATGCATGCGCATCTTAAAATTATAGGAGATGGTTTATAAAGTAAATTATGAGGCATTAATATAATTCCTGGGTTTCAGATAGCTTTTTATCTCGCTAGTTAAAGTATTGATCACAACTCTTCTGTTCTATGGGTCGCTTGTTATGCGAGGCAAATCAGCGGCCATTGTTACCGATGCTGAAAGTCTCCCCGAGTAACCCGTGATAGGTTTATTACATAGGCAGCTTTGATCCTGGGGACTCAACTGAGATATTCAAAGTTCTTATAAAGGTGTCTTAGAGTCTGAGATACAAATTCAGATGTCTGCTGTCAAACGACTCCTATTCAGCAAACCCGTGTGAGCCACCTTTGAAAGTGAAACAGCAAGATGACACCATTCATAGCCTGACTCTTGGAGAGGCCTTTGTGCTCCCCCCCCTTTTGGTACCTGACAACTCGTTCCAGGCCGTATCAAAGTTGCATAACAGAATTTGTAAAAAGCTACACAGAAGGGTTTAATGTGTTGAGAACAAATAACTTCTTTGTTGATATCCACTGCCAGATCAAAGAGATGGAGGGTATTAGGCCTAGGACTGCATTACCTCCAGTTACACCGGGGAGTAAAAGAATAAAATAAAACAGTGAAAGGCAGCAGAGAACAATAAAAAAGAAAAATACTAACAAGTTTAAAGGATTCAATGTCCTGAAACGTGAATAAAAGCCACAGAAATAAATTCATCAAGAGCCGATAACAAAAGGGAAGCATGTGCCTTCTCGACTCAAAGGCTTTCCAACCGTACTCCTGTTTTCTGCACGTGTTGTTATAATTTGGGGTGCCACAAGACCTCTGTCCCTATTTACAGGGACAGAGAGCTGGCTCTGCCACTTAAAAAATGCAGATTTGTTGTACTTGACCTAGATGGAAATGTCTGTGAGCTGTAGCAGTATTAGAGATTTTCTCTCCCTTTAGCTCCCATTTAAAATTAAATGGGGCTACACTGAACATTCCTCAAGAGACAAAATAACCTGTTTTTAAATGGAGATCGCCTCATCTGTTCAAAAACTAAAAATAGAAATCCAACAGGCCTTTTTGAAGCTTTCCAGTGAAATTTTGGAAATCAAATCCAAACACAACCTAAGGGCAACCTAACCCTTCTGAGAAAATTCACAAACCCCTCTTGTGCAACATAGTACTGGTTTTGGTCTGCAGCCCAGTAAAAATTAAACTCTACTATCGCTGTCCATTTCTTCCTTTTATTATTCCCCACTGTATTGTGTGTTACATGTGTGCGAATGCTGGTGTATACAAGATTTAAAATCGTTTTCTGTCAGTAAGGCTGTGGGGAGAGCAGTTCTCTGTAGGCACCAGCCAGAACTTTGCAGTCCATACACCAGCCATGCCCCTATGGCACTGCACTGTTCTAAAGTCACTTGTTGCTTGTTTTCTGTTTTGAAAAGAAAACTGTTAATGTGACAGTAAAAAGTGGTTGCTAGCCCTCAATTACATGACCGATAGTCATGCTCTGCAGAGTTTTGTATGTCTGGGGTTTATAAGTGTCTCTCTGTTAGCCTTTAGCTGTGCAGGAGAGCTCAGTGCAAACAGCTGGGAACTGGCAAATGTCTACTCTACTGGAAGGACAAGCAAACTCTTTCAAAGACACAAAATCTGGAAAAGCTGAGGCCAATTTTTCTTTCTACTTTCTTTCTGTATTTCCTCACTGTTACTGGCAATGGCAACAGGCAAAAAGAAAATCAGAAAGCATTGTGACTTTCAAATGCAATATCCCCTTTAAAAGGGGATAACCTGAGAATATATGGAAAGAAAAAAAATGTGAAAGCCAAAAGAGAAAGGACTAAGATTATTTCAAGCCAACCTTTTGTCTTCCAAGCTTGAAGGACCAGTGCGGCTTCCATCAAAAAATGTTATCTAGTAGTGTATGACTACATGGAAGCTACCTACAACCTTTCCCAAACCTGGGACATTATTTATTCTCCTGCCTCTGGTCTGGTGATTGCCCAAACAGTAGAGTGCTGTCACAGAGCCCATGGAGTGGGGACAAGTGCTGGGCAGCTGCCAGTCCTTGGGGCAGATGGTTTTAGAGATGTGGAGGTGTCCTGACTTCTGGAGGTAAGTCCTCTGCAAGGCAGCGCAGCAGTGCCTGGTTCCTGCCTAGCTGGCCAAAGGGCTTTCTGTCCTCCACCAAAGAGAACTGATACAGGTCTGTGACAAACTGATGTGAAAATAAATCTTTCCTGGGGATTCGGAAAAGAGAGGACAGGAAAAAAAAGGAAGGTATTTGTCTACTCTGCAACTTTATAGATTTGCTGAATTTATTGATTCCCATATTAATGCTACAGTGGCTAAGATTTGACACCTGGTTGATTGGTTTGGACATTTTCAGGAAACTTTTGCAGAATATTCATGTATGGTATATATAGACATATATATATAGACACATATGTATACCTTGATTAATACATGGTGTCATGTACATCCTTAACTGGAAGGAACTTACATCTCTGAGCCCTAAGACATTGCAGCACTGACATATTATTTGAAGTTTTACATGTTGTATTAGTTCTGCAAAACCTTTAGAGAGTGCCATTTACAGTGGCTTTGCAGTGAGTGTGTTTCCATCAGTCTGTCAGTGACAACACTATGGCTGGATTTTTCTTTTGACTTTCAGGAATGCTGAGAGCACAATAAAGGTCTGCTGAGATTTTCACTGCAGGTTGGAGAATTGTGCTATTTATCAACTTCCATGTGGATTTGGAGAGAATCCACCTGGGCTGACCAGAGGCGTCAAGGGATTGTTTTAAAGATGCTGATGCATACAGTTGTTCATTTTCATTGATAAAGTTTTGGGTATCCAGTAGCAAATTATATCCCTTTTGGGCAAATAGGTGGCCTCGCTGTAATTGTCATGACCAGACTATGTTTTTGCAGTCTTAGCAATGAGACTGAGCAGTCATTCTCAAACCAAAGCATATGATGCTCTGTTCCTTGTACGTAATAGACTTTTTTAATAAAAAACTCTCAATCCTGACCCATATTTTCCATAAAACAATTGCATTTTGTGCAAATCAAGTAGAGCAGTGCAATGTAAGTGTCTCAGGCCAGAATTAATTCACTTTCAAGTCACAATCCAGAAAAGAAAAGAAATACGCATCAGCTGTGCCCAGACAAGGTAGAAAAAGTGCTTTCTCTCTAGATTTGCAAATAGGTTGTTTAACTCTGCTGGCTTTATTGCTAGATGCTCACTGGTCTACACGTGCTTCAGACCTGCTCCATCAAGGTTTCTTGATGATTGTTGCCCTGATGGAAGCAGTTATAGTGAAAAAATTAGATTTATTTTTCTGCGGAGGAGACAGGGTCAAAGCCAAAACTGTCAGATGCTGGTGACATCCTTGGACTAACAAAAGGCCATAGTAGAAAGCCAAATGTTAGTGTGGTCTCCGGATCATTACCTGTTAAGTCTAGATCAGGTCTTAGTCTCTAAAGTTGTGAAGGTGGTTTTTGGCTATAGGAATTAATGAGAGGTTATTTGTCCCTAGGATACACGTTTTTCAGCTCTGTGATGCTGTCTATAATGAGAAATGGTTCGGTGTTACCTTCTGGAGATACAGGCTGCTGCTCAGTCTTTTGGGCTCTGGGCTGTGACATGAAGATCCTGTAATCCTCTTTTAGCCCTCTGTGAAAACCAGACCCTTCCGGTCGTGAGTGGTGTTCCCCAGGGGTTGGTGTTGGGGCCCATCCTCTTCAACATCTTTGAGAGATGACTTGGAGGAGGGAATTGAGTGCACCCTCAGTAAGTCTGCAGACGACACCAAGCTGGGGGGAAGTGTCGATCTGACGGATCTGCTCTGCAGAGGAACCTGGACAGGTTGGATCGATGGGCAGAGGCCAACGGGATGAGGTTCAATGTGGCAAAGTGCCGGGTCCTGCACTTTGGTCACAACAACCCCTGGCAGCGCTACAGGCTGGGGGAGGGGTGGCTGGAAAGCTGCGCGGAGGAAAAGGACCTGGGGGTGTTGATTGACGCTCACCTGGACATGAGCCGGCAGTGTGCCCAGGTGGCCAAGAAGGCCAACGGCATCCTGGCCTGTATCAGGAATAGTNAGGTCTTATGAGGAGCAGCTGAAGGAACTGGGACTGTTTAGTCTGGAGAAGAAGATGCTCAGAGGAGATCTTATTGCCCTCTACAACTACCTGAAAAGAAGTTGTGGAGAGCTGGGGGTCGGCCTCTTCTCGCAGATAAGTGACAGGACAAGGGGGAATGGCTGCAAGTTGCGCCAGGGGAGGTTCAGGTTGGAGATTAGGAGAAATTTCTTCTCGGAAAGGGTGGTCGGGCATTGGAACAGGTTGCCCAGGGAGGTGGTGGAGTCACCGTCCCTGGGGGTGTTTAAGAAAAGGTTGGATGTGGTACTTAGGGACGTGGTTTAGTGGGTAATAGGTGGCAGGGCGACGTTTGGACTGGATGATCCTTGAGGTCTCTTCCAACCTTAATGATTCTGTGATTCTCTGGTTCTCTTTAGCCCTAATCTTTAAGTGAGGTATTGGATACAGCAATGTCCTCGTTATCCATCATGACAGAAACCACCTCTCAGATTTGTTAACAAGATAGTCACCCAGATTTTTAATAGCACTTCCATGTTAATATCTTTCCTTTTGACTTAGTACAGATATTGTTCAGATGATGATGTTTTATCAGTATTGAATTCCTCATGCCAGGCTCCATTTCTTCTTCCCTCCACCACTGCCCAAAGGGTAGATTTTTCCCCATGAGCTGTTTCTAAATGGGTGTAAATAGGCTTTAAGGAACGCCTGGTAGATGTTACTCTTTCCCTCAAACACTTACGTACAGGGACTTTCTTCCGTCAGGGGCTTTTTGTGGGTGAGATTTCCGCAGAGTTGTGTACTGTAAGACCTTGTATCTGTAAGAGGTTTAACCCTTTCTGCACGATAGTTTGTAATCACATAACCTTTAGCTCAGTGGGAATGAATACCAATTATCATTTATAAACAGTTCCTCTCATTATGCGCCTATTTATGGCATCTTTTATAGCTTGCTAATTACAAGCACACAAAACAGAAATGTTTGGAGTTAAATAATGTAAACAGGGATGTAATTGATTTTCATGTTGAATAGTTTTTATTGATTTATTGTTAATTAACATTTTTAAAGGATCTCTTGGCAAAATAATCCATTTAATTTATTGAATATCATACTAGCTGTTGGTATATTCATATTAAAATGTCACAGAAAGATTAACAGTTCCATAATACTTGTTTTTCCAACTGTTGCTGCTTTACAGATGTTATATATTCTCCCCAAACAAACACAGACAATATATTAAATGCAATTGATTGGTCTCAGTCCAGGTCCTAGCAGACAAGTGTCCACATCACTAAAAATACCACAGTCCAGTTGATGCTAATTGGTCATCTGTGTAGTAGGGAGGACAGGCATCTAATGGGGAGAAAAGCAGATCTCTGTCGCTCCCAAGGCAGGGTCCTTGGGTCAGCTGTTGAAGGACTGCCCGGGCTGAGGGCTGGAGCCCATGTCTTCACTAAAAAGCCTTTCCTGCTGCAAGACCAAGACCGTAATGGAAACTTTCCAACAAATAGACTGCTGTGTCAAGCAACCAGGTACCTAATACATTCAGAGCATGCATTCAGTGCTGCAGAAAATGTAGAAGGCATTTCCAGAGGTCCCTACTGGCTTTTTCCAAATTTTGGGTGGGAAGAGGGGCTGCGGAGTCTGTTCAGGGGGTTGTCAGCAGCATCTTGGTGAATGCCAAGCGCTGGGAGCTCCTGTTGACTTCAGTAAAAGCTGAGGTCACTTACTCAGTACCTCGCAGGATGGAGCATGCAGCAAGGACTAAAATTGTAAGTTGCAATCTTCATTATTACCATCCCATTATATTCTTCAAATGGGTAGCAAGAGAGTGTAATCACATCAAACCCCATTTTTTTCATCAGTGAAGAAAAACATTAATATACTATGACATGGTATTGATTTGATACAATCAATCTTTCCCAATAACAATAAAACCTTTATATTTTATTAACACAACAATGCAGTTCTTCTTTATTACAGCTCTCTTTTATTGTTCTGGGTCACAGTGTAATTCTGGTGTGTTTGGATTTTTATTTTTATGAATATAATGTAAAAGCCTGTAAAATTGCTCCACCGATCTGCCAGTAGGTTACATTCGAGGCCCCCAAGCATCTTTTATTAGATGAAATGTTACCAGTGCAGTTCCAGTCATTGACTGTTTGATGGCCCTTAGGGGTGGAGAGTGTGGGGACGTTTCAGAGCGGTTCTTGGCCTGTAGTTATCTTGATTTTTTTGTGGTGTGGACAGTGAGACTTGGACTCAGACAATCTCATGATTTTGCAGATGACCTCTTAACAGGTGGCTGGACCTAGCACTTCTAAATCCCCTCCAAACTGGGCTGTAGGTGCTCTAGTGAAGCTCCCAGCAGCCGCCTGGACCACAGCCCTTCAGCATCACCTCACTTTCTGACCCCAGGATTTCCATACCTAGTTCAGGTCAGGTGCTACATGGGCAGAAGGTGCTCCAAGTTGTGGGTCAGGCCATGGGCATGCACGGGAGGAGTTATGCTTTGACCTGGTGTCCCTGCTATTTAAAAAAATAATAATACAGTGTGGTGAATGCCTTTACTTACACATCTGCAGTAAATCCATCTTCAACTAGATGCCAGCATGAACCTCAGAGGCAGGATCCTTTCAGGGCCCTCAGGTCTGCATAGAGGGCCAGCACAGCCTAAGGCTGATGGTACTCTGGATTACGGCTGTATAAACCCCTCTGAAGTCTTCCTTCTTGGAGTCTCTGCTCTCCAAAAGCTGCTGTCCTACCTCGGTTGTGGGTGAGCTGCTGAGCAGGCTGTACTGCACGAGTATCACGCATCAACAGCAAAATGTACTCTTGTCCTATTACCGTCTCCTTTCTAGAGTGCACCGCAAGTCTATCGGATCATTTGGTGCTTCTCTCTACAGATGTTTTTGATTCATCTTCTTTGATTAGCCACAATATCTCCCTGTTCCTAGTACAAGACTGGAGCATCACAATATTCCACTTGCAATGAGCCCTCCAATTAGTATAGCCAGATACTTTCATTAAAGCAAAGCTAGATGACTTTCATCACTTGCTCTTTATTCCTTTTTTTTTCCTTGAAATAAAATCTTTGTTAACCTTTCTCAGCTTCCCTTTTGAACGAAGAACAATGTTGCAAGATCCCATGGTAGGAAAAATAATCCTCGTAATAAATGTGAAGACTCCATTTCAAAAGTGAATGGGCTTATTAAGGGTAACAGTTTATTAACAGTCGCTGTAAATTAGATGGTTTTAATAACTTTAATTAGTGCAACACTTTCTGACACAGGGCTTGAGAAGAATTCAGGCATTAATCCCCATCTCCCTCCTGTACATCTCCATGTCTAAGGAAGCATCAGCAATTCCTCATAGTAAAAATGTAGTAAAAGCTCCTACTTGCAGCAATGCAGAGTGAAGGAGGAAGCTCCTGTATCAACAGACCGTGGCCACTGATGCTCCAAATTTGTAGTAAGGAACAGCACGAGTGCAAAGTAAAGCTGTCAAATATCAGGAACAACAGAAAATCAAGCAGTCTCTTCCTCAGCAGTGTCTTCATTTCTCTTTCCTTGGTGTAACCCTACCCAGTTCAGCCCTGCTTGCCTGCATCCTCAGGGAGAGACAAGGAGTCTTCTCCGTTTAAGGGCTGTAAAGTGCACAGCACTATTAATGCCCATCAGTGAAATGAGGGAGACCACAGTATGCCATGGCTCCCTGAAGTCCAGCCCTGTTAAAGTAGACAGAAACATTGCTGATAGATCTCATGTCACCCATCAAGATGGAAAGACCGTTCTCATTCATAAAGAGAAAAAAAAGAGAAATGCCCTTTTTAATTCTGTTCATGTCAGAGGATTTTCATACTCAGACATTTTCCTATGGCACATTCCAGCTGATCAGAACTGAAAATGTTTGCATGTATGTTGATTCTGACCAAATCTGTTTTCATTTTTATTTGGAGAAAATATTTTCTGAAAGTAAAAAATTTCCAAATTTGGAGTCAGTGTGAAACATTTCAATATTTTCTTTTAGTGACTTCTTGATTTAGGCCATATCTTATTCTGTAACTGTACATTTTATTTACATTTCTTAAATGCTGACGTGTTTCGATTTGATCAAACATTCATTTCTCAACTGAACTGGAAAACACTTCTTAAAATTTCATTTTGAAGGTAATGATGTCACACAGTTACGTATTTAATGGGAACATAGCTAACAGGATAAGTTCTACATGCAGGTGCCTGCCCCCCTGACACCAATTCAGAATGAAAATACATTTCAAAGAGTGGGCATTTCCAGAGGGACAAAAAGTGAGATTTTAAGCAGGTCGAGGTCTAATCTTGTAACAGCATACCTTTCCTGAGGTCAGAGTCCTGCATTTTCTCTCCAGAGCAGTGTGGGTTCAGCACAGCCACCCCATAAAGATCCTTTCGGAGCATGTGTCACATGTAAGGAAATCTACAGCAACTTAAGCCCTAAATGTCTAAAACCCTTCCTGGGTATTTGCCAATGACCTTTCCCAGAAGATCCCTTAACACAGCCTGGCTATATTTCCACAGAAACCCCAGAAGTCACCTCTCTGGTCTCAAGCACATCTCCCTGCTAAATCTCAGCATTTTAGACCATGACTTGAAGATGTGGTCTCTTCAGAGAAATGATCAAAGGTAAACTCTGTTGAGGGCAATGATTCTCCACAACCCAACAGGCAGAGGCCACATGTATGAGTAAGTAAAAAAATAAGGACTTGGCTTACTTTCCTCATACTGGAAGTTTGTCTCCAGCAAATGGATTGTATAGGATTGTAAATGGAATGTATGGAAATGCTCCATACATTCGTGGTCTTGCCTGGTAAAGAAGCATTTCTAATATGCTTCCAAATCAAGGCCCATCAGTGTGGGCTTTTTTCTCTGTTTTTTTTTCAGTCATGGGTTTAGGTTATTGTCTGCCAACATCTACTGCCTGAAGCTTCATTTTCAGCCCCAGGGATAACCCCTCAGCCCCAATTTAAGCGATGCCATAGAGCGTTCGTGCACCTTGAGAGCCGCCCTGGAGGCAGAGGTGGCACCCGAAGGATGGCTGCGTGGTGGCTGCTGCCATGCTGCTGGTTGCAGATGACTGGCGTTCAAGCGCCGACACAGCAAGCCTGGCTCCCGCTGAGTGGAAAAGGGCAGCAAGTCTGCTGAGTGCATACCTCAGCCTTCTGGAAATCTCAATCATACCGAATTTATGCTGGAGACAGAATCCAATAACTTCTGGAGACTTTGTAAAAACACTTAACACAGTCCAAATAATAACAGCACCAAAAACTCGCACCATGAAGATCTCTTAGACTAAAATGGAAATAGATACTTGCAGAAGATTTTTCTTTCTTTCATTAACACAAAGATTTGAAAGGAGGGAGAAGTATCACAGACAGGAATTCCTTTCAGATGGATTTCTTTATATATCTCCATATGAAAGCTGTTGGTAAAGGAAACAAAAATAAAGTAACGCTCTGAAATGAAATTTGTACAGATGTAGCTTTTTTTGAAATGACATCCTGTTTCTCAAGAATTCAATGTAGCCTTCAGTCAACCTTGTTTCTTACGGTTCTCTGTGCTTTGCATGGCAATTAGCTGCTCGTGTTATCAGCGGTGTGATGCTCCCGGCTATTTCTTCAGCAGCCACTGCCGTTATCCTCGGCGGCAGCTCCTCGCATCCTCCTGCCAGGCTGTACGCCAGCTGCACGTGTGTGCAAATGTTGGTGTTCTTCAGCCTGCACTGACTGAGGAGTGAAGGTGATGGGCGCAGCATCGGAGAGGGAAGAGGCTGGAGCCCACTTCCCCAACAGCTTCCCGAGACTTGCCGCTGTTTCGCTGATGGTTCGTTGAAGGTTCAGCGAGGCGAGTCTGTTATGACAGATCGCAAAATGCGAAGGGAGGCAAATGAGCTGGGTTCATCAATGTCAGGATAAATACAGGGTAGCAGCTCCTCAGTGTAGATGGGAACAGCAGCCTCAAAAGCTTTATTTTGTTGTTTGTTGTGGGTTTTTTAAAGTAATTAAAACACTTATTGCACAAGTGTACTGTGGCGTGCAGGCTGTCGAGAGGGTGGAGGGGCTGCGTTGCGCAGATTGCTGGCACGACCGACGTCAGCCTTACGCAGGTGCTGCGTCATGCAGCCAGCGACGGCACGATACTGTTTGGATCAGGCAAGTCCACTGATGCAAATAGCACGTTGAGTGCTCTGTGCTATTTGTTGCCTGCAGGTAATGCAATCTCAGCTTTTAACTGGGGTTTCAAGAAACATTTACAATCTTTTCCTTTTTTTGTAATTAAAATGTGGCCGTGAAGTTAAATGCAGGTTGCCAGATTCATGGGCAGGGAGGGTTTCTCTGTAACACATAGGGATGTAGCGGAGAAGATAAGCTTTTAAAACAAGAATGGAGAGTCATGCCAACACCTACAGACACTTTCCAGACATACCTTAAATCCCATAATAACACTCTGCATTGTATTATATGATATCATGAAGAAAAAAAAAAATTACCCCAGGCCTTACAAAATTGAAGTTGCTTGCTGTGTGCAGAGCATGGTGTCTTAACTTCTCCACCCTTATTCTAGAAAGTTTGATATCAACAGTAATGCAAGATCCTTACAAGTATTCAAAGCAAAGCTAAATTAAGAAATTTATATTTGGCACTCAAAAGATGAAGAACAAAGAGAAAAATATAGATATTGAGGTTTTTTCCAAATATTGTTTTCAGTTTTGCATATCTTGTCTTTGGTTTTGTGTTTCCAGCTTTTTTTTGCCTTTCGAAAGGCGGTGTGATGATACTGAGAGAGAGATATGAAGTTTCTTTACTCCCTACCCAAAGACATGATGTGCTAGGGAGAACAGCTGAAGTTTTAGTTCTGTGGTAATGGAAGGTGTAATTTCTTGCGGATGAGTATTTGCAGATTTATTTCATTATGCTTCTAGGAAGGATATTTTATTTCGTAACAGAAGCTTGTTTCTAAACCTACTCTGAAATAGCCTATTGCCAAACTTACCTTCAGTAGTTTTGTCTTCACACAAAAGTAAATAGCATCATTTTACTGTGTGTTCAATGTGTTGTATACAGCATAAGGTGGTAAGTCATCTCATCCCTCCTTCTGTAACGTGGCAATGGACTAGAATGGCGAGGTTGAGGTCGAGCAGTAAATTCTTTGCTCTGTAAACAAGGCATTCGTGATGAGGGCTTTACACTCTCCACTGTTGTTAACAGGATAAGAAGACATAGACCACAGTTTGGGGAAGGAAAGGGAGAAAATTTAAGGAAACCCACAGAGAGAAGAGAAATAAAAATTACCTAATATGAATTTTAAAATATCCAGAGATTGTTAGGGTGTTTCTGTCTGCCTTCTTAATTTCATTGGCAACATGAACTATTGTACTTAGATTCCTGCCCCAGCATCAGGAGAGGTCGCACATGGTGTTGTGCGGCTCCTCGGGGACAGGGCTGAGATCAGAACAGGGCTGTCTGCACAGGACTGCAGCTTCTCTTCAGCATTGCTACCTCAGACATGAGTAATTCTCCAGAGGTTGACTTTATAGCATGCTTAGTTGCTTTCCCTTTGAAATCAGTGGTGTAACTCCTAGTGACTGTAAAGCTGATGGACGGTGTTGCATCAAAAAGAGTTAATGCAATTTGTTTAACAATCAAGGGCCATATTCAGCAAAGATTTAGCAGGAGTGCTGACAATAAAGCTCTTACGGCTTTCTGTGAATTGGCATGAAACAACTGCTACAAAAAATTAGGAAACATAAATTGTTTCCTTGCATATGCGTGGCTGTTGTACTTCTGACCTTGGTTACAGCTGGTAGGCTATGAGCGGCTGCAGATCCAGACCTTCTCAGTCACTCAGCTCAGGCTGGGGAGCGGTGTGTCCAGGAGCAGGACTTGCACAAATTAACTAGTGGTGTCACTTGGGTCTGGTAGGGACAGAGGTGTCCATTTTTGAGAGTGTCTTGTGATTTTTGGGTGCAGATGAGGTAGACAAGTCTGATTTCCAGGAGATGAGAGCTCAGTACTTCGGAATAACAAATTGCTTGGATATTTCTCCAGGTGGGCACCTGAAAACTCAGAATCTCCAGGTGTTTTAAAACAAGAGGTGAAGACCAAGCTCACCTCCCTGCTAGCTCTTTGGGGGCAGTAATTAATTGTCTTGATTTTCTTTCCACCCTCCTCCTCCCCTTCCCATATGGGAAGACCTCAAGTCCCAGTCTCCTCCTTCCTCAGTTAGTTCTGTTCTGCAAAAGGAAGAAAACCTTTCTTTGGAGATTTGTCAGGAAATATAGTGTGGTGAAGTAAATCCACAGAAAACTTGCTTGATGCAGCAGCCACCTGTATCTTGTGGAGAGCTGTAGGAGACAGGCATCTCGCCATCATCAGTACCCCCATCTGTGGTGTGCCCCCTCTTCCCAGTTGTGCTGGGCAGCTCAAGTGAACTGTGGGCAGGGGGCAGGCAGGAAGGGGCATGATGGGGGGGGGCATAAGTGTGGCAGACTGGTGTCTCGTGATGATGCTTCTTTGCTGGTAGAAGTTTGGGTGCTGAGGAACAACCAAGCTGAGCATGTAGGTGAGGCACCACCGGAATGGTTCTTATAGAGGGATGACTGCTCTGCCAAATTTTGGATTTCCCTTCTGCAGAATGGCTCTGGAGAAAGCCATAGCAATCAAAAGAGCTAAATTCCTCTGCGCCCTCGGCCTCACAATGTACGTGTGGATTTAGGGTCAGCATCTTAGGAGGCTGGGAAGCAGTCTTCTCAGGACTGCTGTGCTGCCTAGCCCTGCTCTGTGTTGCAGTCACTGCAGCTCTCTCCTCAGCATCACGAGTGCCTCTACCCTATGCATCGTCAGCCTTTGCATAGATGGCGTCACTGCAGAGTCTTTCCCGCACACAGGATGCAGAGAGATGTTATTCATTTAATACAAATAAATGCACGTACTGGATCTATGTACATGCAGTAACTGTTTTGCTCATGCTTACTCATATGCAGTATATTTAAACCAGCAGGAACCACATCCAGCAGTGGTGTAACAAAGTCCCATGAATTCATACAAATATGTTGCAGTCATATGTAAACCCTGCAAATATTGCATCTTCCTGTGGTGCTGATGGGGAATACTTTGAGAATTTTAAGCAGTGCAACTTTTCAGACGCTGGAAAGCCCTGGCCTCATTTTGAAACTCTAATAGAGGTTGGAATATATTTCATGTGACAACCATGTTCTGAAACTCGCTATTTGTTATTTCTTTTTAAAACACAAACAAACTGTTTTCTCCTTTTGTTTACAGGATGGTGGAACAGGAGATAACAGCTGCATTGAAGAAATTTTGCGGGTAGGAATCCTTAAAAAACCCCATTTTTTTCCAGTGCCATTCTGTTTCCTCTAAAAAGACAAGAGAATAACATGAATATTGCAATTACTGCTGGTAAAAATACTACTCTCTTAGATTGTCATCTTTCTAAGGAAAAAGTAGGCAAAATTATTTCCTTATGAAAAATAATTGAAAAATCTGTGAAGACAACCTTCCAGAGCCTCTGGATTTCTCTGCTACTTGTGCCAGTACGGCTGACCTTCATGCATGCAGAAGCAGATAATGGGATAAATTATAAACTGAAATGTACAATGATGTTTCAGGTTTACAAACCATGCAAAGTGCATGTTTCCATTAATCACGACTGTCAAAAATCTTAATTTTGAAGGGAGGTCTAGGAAGGTCATTTTCCACCTGGATTTAATTAGAATCCATTATGTAATGTCATTATGTCCATTATGTCCATTATATGATGACAATGTGCAAAATCCATCGTTATTTCCACATTTCATTATTATTTCTTTTATCTTAGTAATTTCTAGTTTATTTTCATGGAGCAAATTAATACACATCCAGAGACATCTTGGCTTGAATCAGCTTTCATATTGATTGTTTTCTGAGGCAAACAAATTTGTAAAGAATGAAACATTTCCATATATTTTAACTCGTGGTTTTTTTGTTTCTTTTTCTAAACTAATAATTCAATAATTCACAATGCTTTTAGATCTGATATCGTAGTGATTGAAATGCAAAACTAGGTAGATGAAATCGTAAAAAATCCCTATTACTGTGTGCGCTTCCACCTCTTGGATATCCACTACCCAAATATTTCAAATTGTTTATAAACTACGGAGCTATAAATATTTGGCTTAGAGATTAGCAATGCATTAAGCCTGTTGTTTCTAAAGGCATTTCTCCATTCTCCTTGAATACGTTAAATGCAGCTTTTAATTCTTAAACTGGACAAAGAGTTTATCGAAGGGTGATGATGATGTATTGCTTATGAATTCACTGGCAGAGCTTTTACGGAGCATTTTCAAAGTAGGCTTTTGTAGGACTGAACTGCATATTCAACAAGCCTTAGCCTCAGTTCCTGCCGTTTTGTTACAAATTAGTAGCAGATAGTATGATTCATGAGAGCTTTTTACATTTTTCACGATGCACTAAGTGTATGATGTGATGTGAGGCTCATTCACCCCTTTTTTATGCAAGGCTTTTAAAATGAGCAGTCAAAGAAGCTGGTCTTCCTCCTTAGGTTGTGCGATCTGGCTTGTGCAGTTAGACGAAAAACTTAGAAGTGACATGGTTCCTTCCACGAAGAGGGACGTGGATATGTAAGAGACCCCAGCTGAGAAGAAAAATGCACTGTATGACTAGGGATGGTTAGGTGCATCTCCAAACCAGTGAACACAGCTGCTGCTCTCTCTTTTTTTTCCCCTTTGAGAACATTCCACAAGAAATATTTTTGTGAAGCTTCATGATGAAGCATTCAAGACATCTTTGGATGGACAGGAGCCTTTTGTTTGTGAGGATTTATTCACAAATTCTTTCACTTTTTGCTTAAAAACTGAATAAAATAACCCACAGCTCAAAAGCCACACTTCACGTCAGTGCCTGGCTACCTGCTGAGGCTTCGCATGGCTAAAACAGAGAGCATACTGTTGTCATCCCCTAGCTCTTGTCCTCACATGAATACTCGGTCATCACGGATAACCTCTCCAATCTGCCCATCCTCCAGGTCACCAACCTGGGTATCACTTTCTATTCTGAACTTCCCGTCTATCTCTCTGTCGAAGACTACCCATGAATTTTGCAGACTGTTACTCTATACCATTTCTCACTGAAGCTCTTTAGTCACAAAGGTCTAAGTCTCGGGTCCAAATTCTCATTACACACCTTGATTGCTGCAACATCCATTCCTTGGTTTTGACAAATGCAGTGTTACCCACCTCCATTCATGCTGCTGCGCAGATCATTTTCCTAGCTTGACATCTTGCCCAAAGACATTTGTCTTTACATCTCACCACTGTCATCTCCTTCTGTATCACATCAAGTACAGCTATTTGTCTCTGATTTTAAGGTCTCAAGTCTACCAGTCTGTGCTAACATATTACCTCCCACTTTGGCTTACCTGGTGACGCCAGCCTTGGTGACAGTGTCGCTAAGTTTTACCTCAATTAATTTCTCCTGTTTCATATCAGATCTAGGGAGAGCCTTGAACACTTTCTGAATTAGCTCCATACCTATCTTCAGATCCTCTCTTAAGAGTTGCCTTTTTCACAATGACTGTGGAAAAACAGTGGTGCGGTCAGGGCTATACCACTGTTCCTCATGCTTGAACATTATTGTTCTGCTTGTCTCTTGTAGTATCCGATCAGGTCAGATGTATCCATCTCCTCTCTTTTGTCCTGAAAAATGAACTTTCTGTGTCAGAGAGCTGCTGTATAGTACAAAAGCCGTGCTTAGGTACTATCGCAATACAAATTCAGGTCAGGAGTGGTTGTTGTTACTGATAATTAGTGAAAGCAGCAACAGTAAAAAGGTACCATTGCTACTCATTTTGTAAATTACTAGCATCCAGACTTTTCCAGCCCTCACCATGCCCTTTTTGTCCTGCACAGATTCATTCAGCTTTAACACAGATTTTCTGGTTTTCTGAAACAGATTGCTTATAAGGAATGCCATTTCCATGTTTTTGTTGGAGGTACTATTCATAGAATCATAGAATATCTCAAGTTGGAAGGGACTCATAAGGATCATTGAGTCCAACTCCCTCCTCCTTGCAGGACTGCCTAAAACAGCACCATATGACTGAGAGCATCGTCCAGACGCTCCTTGAACTCTGACAGACTTGGTGCCATGACCACTTCCCTGGGGAGCCTGTTCCAGTGACAGACCAGTCTCTCTGTGAAGAACCTTTTCCTAATTTCCAACCTCAACTTCCCGTGATGTAGCTTCATTTCATTTCCTCATGCCCTACCACTGGTCACCAGAGAGAGGAGATCAGCAGCCCCCTCCGCTTGCCCCCCTTGAGGAAGTGTAGACTGCGACAAGGTCACCCCTCAGCCTTCTCTTCTCCAAGCTGAACAAGCCAAGTGACCTCAGCTACTCCTGGCAAGTTGACCTTGAGGTCTTTCACGATCTTGGTTGCTCTCCTCTGCACACAGTTTAATAGTTTGATGTCCTTCTTATACTAAGATGCCCAAAACTGCACACGGTACTCCAGGTGGGGCTGCACCAGCATGGGACAATCACCTCACTTGTCCGACTGGCTATGCTATGCTTGATGATAGAATGGTTTGGGTTGGAAGGGACCACAAGGACCATCTAGTTCCAACCCCCCCTGCCATGGTCAGGAACACCCTGCACTAGACCAGATTGCCCAAAGCCCCATCCAACCTGGCCTTGAACACTGCCAGGGATGGGGCAGCCACAGCTTTTCTGGGCAACCTGTTCCAGTGCCTCACCACCCTCACAGGAAATAATTTCTTTCTAATGTCCAATCTAAATCTCCCCTATTTTAGTTTAAACCCATTACCCCTTGTCCTGTCAGTGCAATCCCTTAGAAACAGCCCCTCACCAGCTTTCCTGTAGGTCCCCTTTAGGTATTGGAAGGCCACGATTAGGTCTCCCTGGAGCCTTCTCTTCTCCAGGCTGAACAACCCCAACTCTCTCAGCCTGTCCTCACAGGAGAGGTGCTCCAGCCCTCTGATCAGCTTTGTGGCCCTCCTTTGGACTCACTCCAGCAGCTCCATGCCTTTCCTGTACTGGGGACCCCAGAGCTGGACGCAGCACTCCAGGTGGGGTCTCACAAGGGCGGAGTACAGAGGGAGAATCCCCTCCCTCGCCCTGCTGGCCACACTGTTTCTGATGCAGCCCAGGACACCGTTGTCTCTCTGGGCTGCCAGCGCGCACTGCCACCTCATGTTGAGCTTTTCATCGACCAGCACCCCCAAGTCCTTCTCCTCAGGGCTGCTCTCAATCCATTCTCTGCCCAGCCTGTAGGTGTGCTTGGGATTGTGGCTACCCATCTGTAGGACCTTGCACCCTGTTGACTCATATTTACGTAGCAAAGCCAAAGTTTAGTCTTCTTTTCGTAGAGAATATATGCAGTTCCAATATGGATGCCCAAAGGCAGACAGTGAAAAGCCACAGGAGCTACAGGCCTTGTGTTTCCCTCAGAAAGGATGGCTGGTGCACTGAAAGGTGTTTATTATAGGAAGGGTCACTCGCCTGTATGGCACATCAGCAAAAGGAAGAAGATGCTTAGTATTTATCTTTTTAAGGAGCATCGCACCATATTTTAGCTGTCTCTTGCGCAACACAAAGCAGAAAACTTCTTCTCTTTCTAGACAGTGTGCTCTCTGCACAAATCAGGCTGTGGCTTTTCCAAGGGATAGGTACTTCCACAGCATGTCCATGTTTCCCCAGTCAACACCCAAGGGCACTAGAAAGTGTGCCCCAAATCTGCTCCATCTGCTTCCCTGTTTCTTCCCCCAGCAGGTGAGAGGAGGCACGTGCTGGTTTGTGGACGGATCGTGTCACCCTCTGGTTTCAGGACATGGCCAGACTAACATCTGGACCTGGGCTGCAAAATCGGTTTAGTCGTAGCTTTAAAATTACCAAATCTTATTTTGCACTTATTTTGTCACTTTCTGTGACAAGAATTTATAGTATTTGTGCTGTCTGGTGCAACACAGGGTGCTGCAGCTTAAGTCTAGCCTTTTCTGATGTTTTACTAACTGTATCAGAGCTTTGTAGACTTTGTAAATTGACAAATCCTTCTGCATGAAACTGCAGCTTCCAGAGAAAGCCCCCAAGAACTGAGACGCAGAACCGCTTCCAGTCCTGAAGGAGGTTGATTAACAAGACAGTAACCCTGTTGAGATCGGAGCTGTTGTAAGGACTCCTGCTGAGTTTATAATCACTGCAGGAATCCTGAACCTCATCTAACCCCATGCACTAATTTACAGAACTTCTTCAAAGTGTAGTGACTTCTTTGTCCAGCTGCAGGGACACATATTGAGCATAGAGAAACTTCTAAGAGAACCTTCGATGTAAATAACTCCAGGAAGACCAAGTTACAGATGTAATGTCATATCAAGAGAGAAAAGTCTCATTACTTGACAGTGGCTGTAAAAGGCAATTCCATGTAAGCTTTTGCATTATTGGTGAAGAACATAATAGAAAACATGGTAGAGTTAAGACTACAGAAATATATTTTATTCCACTGTGCCCAGACCAGTTGCTACTTGAGTTCTTGAGATACCACCAAAGCCAACCTATTCACTTCCTTGCTAAAACACAGGCTTGCTAAGCAATATTAGTAATTTTGACTGATTTCTATTTGATTTTATTAGTGTGTGGAACTGTGTATTTTGTTATGAGTGGTGGAGTTTGGAGTAAACATTTATTTTGCTGTACTACCTGTGAAAAGTGGGAGCAGCGAGAGTCCTGCCTCTCCTTTAAATTAACTGTTGCAACCAATATCGGATGCATTCTGAGTATATTTGCTATGGATTTAAGGAGAAAGGGAGTGTGTCGAGTCAGGCAGTTCTTGCTTTGTAAGATAAGTGGTTGGAGATTGATCTGGCTATTCTTACGGTCTTAGCTGCGATTTCCTAGGGTTGCGGTGGCTTTGTTGAAAGGAAACCCACAGGCAAGCTGAGCTTTTAATTATTGAAGATGTTCCTTGTGAATTCCCTGGGGGTTTTTGTGTTGACACGAGAGGTGTCGTTGAACTGGGGAGAGATGGGTGTAGTTTGAATGTTTGGCCTGCAAACAGTGTTTGGCTGCAGGATGCAGAGGCAGCAGGAAGCTGATGGAGCAACAGGAATGCTCAGAGAAAGGAAGACCAAGCATGGCCAGTTAACACAGAAGAAGCCATCTCCTCTGGGATGGTGTGGAGCAGTGGGGAGGCAGGATAGGGTGTGGAGTGGAGGTCAGATAACTTTCTTTCAGGGAAGATAGAAGGAGCAGTTGGGGAGGCAGTGAAAGGACTGAGACTCTACCTGCAAACATTCCTCCCAATGAAGGACAACCCTGCTTGGTGCTGCTAGCCTCCCGCCCAGGGGTGAGCGCCTGCAGGTGCCCTTACAAATAGGTTGTGACTTCCCATGGCCACAGGACATCCACTTACGAAAATGTGATATTTTAAGTGTGATGACTTTGATGAGTAATTTACTTGAATCTCTCTACCCTGTGAAACTAATCAGAGTGTGTAAAGCTCAGTGCTTCTTGTTTGAGCAATGTGAAAAACTGAATGAAAACAAAATCTAATTCTGTATTTTTCCCCTTCCCCACTTGGGATCCCTTGGCTCATTAGCAGGCTTGCTAATTCTTTAGCAGAAAGCGTTAAGGATCAACTCATCAAATATTCAGGGTTTTTTTCAAACCTGCACAGCCATATGTGCCGTGAGATCAGCTGCACTCCATCAGCTGATTGAATTAAAACAAGAGCAGAGGTAAATTAGAAACTGTCTGCACAAGACAAATCCTGTGAAAACATGAAATCCTACCAAGCACACTGTCACTGTGAATAAGCATCACAGTCAGTGGAGCACGTGTCAATACTTAGAGGGGAGAAAAATCAGTTTCTTAGAGGTAGGATGTTAGTTCAACAACTGTGAACTGCTGCCTTGTAAATGTTAATGACTGTAAGATCCCACTGGCTGCAGTTAAGCTCCTGGTGGAGTCGGACACGTGAAGCATTACAGAACAGAAATATGGTAATCAGCAGTATATTTCTAATCACTCCTCTCACTTTCCAAAGCAGAGGGAAAAGCCTACAGGTGGAAGGAGACCCACTTTGCTGCGCGGCGCTAGTGCACTAGCAGAACGTTTTATTGCAGTCTCACTGCTGGAAAGAAATTGCTGGGCTACTTTGGGAGGGAGGTGAGAAGGCCACCCTCAGCATGGCACCTTCATGGGGAAATTCGGATTGGCTTTTGTGCCTGAGCCCAGTGGGAAACTCCTGGAAACATTTCAGGAAGAACACAGAAACTTCAGGTGAAAGAGAGGTGGTGGGGGAGAAAGGGGTATGGAGACTTAGAAGCAGCCCCAGTTTGCTGACACTACCTTTCTTGCTTGGTCTCATTGAATAGAGAGGTACTCCAAAGTGTCAGAAGCTTATTAAAAAATCTATCAGAGCCATAAAATATCATTTGTTTTCATTGCAGTCCTTCAGAACAACTTTCACAGTACTGCTTTGCTTTCAGTATCCTAAATTTCAGAGAAATTAAAGCGCTATTTTGGCTGATATGTACTGTTCCTTGCATTTCTTCAGTATTATTCTTTTTGTCTTTCCTACTCAAACAAATGAAAAAGCATACCCAAGAGTGTTTGGAAAATGTGTCATTTCACCCGAGGCACTAAACCATAGAAACATTAAGCCATAGTTCAAGCCATCTAATCCAATCTCCAATACTCACCAATTAACATTGCTCTTCTTACCACACCGTGACGTCCAGCTCGTTTGCACAGGATCTTTCCCACAGCAGTGGCTGTCTGCAGTGATTTACCTAGGTCAGCTTTCCTCCAGCCAGCCTGGGTACTGCTAGTGGTGTGGATGGCAGCACCATGAAGCTTCAGCAAGCTCTGCCTGGAGCTTCTCCAGCTTCTCAGTGAGAATTAGCAGTCCATACGGTACCTTGTGCTGTTAGAGAAAAATTAACAGCAGGACCAGAGCTAGCTAAAGATATTTCGGCTTTGTCCACGTAAGCTGCAATGACTACAGAAGAGGGAGACCTATGTACACCATCATCCCCTTGACTCCTCACACCTTGGCAGCTTTCAGGATACACCATCTATCTGTATGTGGTGCCTTGGACTTTCTCTCTGCGTCTGCTGCAGCCAGGGTCCTTTTATTACCATCCATCCATCCATCCATCCATCCATCCATCCATCCATCCATCCATCCAAAAGGCTGGGGGGATTCCTCACTTTTCACAGGTTTTGTCCCTTTCTGGGCTTTCTCAAATCATCAGAGTTTCTCTCCAGGTGATCTGATACTTCTTGTTGGCTCATCTGAACAGAAACTGCTCCTGGTTTGAGCACCATGCATGACACATCCTTTTTATTGCCCACACTGTGGTTTTCAGCTGTCAATAAACCTTCACAGCCAGCACGGTAAACCCAGACATGTAAATATCACTTCCCTGGCCCTCAATGTATAGAGTCCACGTAAAATGGCACTAAAATACTATAATAATTGTGATAATGTCAACCAACCATTAATTAGCTGTACATTGACAGCCCCCCCTGAATTGACACACTTGGATTTTTGCTGCTGCCGCTGTTGTTGTTGAAAATAGTGTCTCAAAGGAGTTTGAGGTTTGAAGTATGCTGTACATTTAAACCTTGAACTTAATAAATCTCGGTATCAATGAAAAATTGTCAAAAACCATAAAGATTTAGTGAAAATAGGAAATCAAGCTAGTAACTCTTATGGTGGGAATAAGACTTACAACAAATGCCACTCAAAGGTAATCTGCCTTTTGGTCTTCCAGGTCCTAATGCAGGATGTGGAGGCACTTTCCGTGGTATTAGCCACCAATGTTCTGGGGCACTGACATTTTCATATACAGCAAAATCCGATCTGATTTGAATCGAATAGGGTGGTACGGAGGAAAGAGACTCATATTCTTTTTAGAACACAAGTAGCCGATGTGCGAAGGCTGCGTGGTAGGAAAAGGCAGGCCAGTATGAAAGAGCTGGTGAAACACTATCGTGCTAATGTGGTGGAATTAATTTTCAAAATTGCTGTTTTGTAGTGAGCGTATACACCCTGTTATTTGACAAAGCAAGAGAGAATCCAAAATGAATTATCCAACCACTCTGCTACACAAAAATAATACGGTAAAATACTTACTAATTTTTCCCTCTGTTTAGAGTGTTTCACAAAGCTGGAAAAGAGGCACAATCACCATCTTGTTCCAATACAGAGAAATGATTCCTTGTTATTAATGGCAAAGGGCCAGATAGATCCTCGTTTTGTATATCTCTGCCACAGTTCCTCTGAGGCCAACAGAATTATGCATATTAATACCAGGAAGGATCTGTTCTGTCAGTCCTAATGAAAGAAGAGTAAAATTTGGGTAATAACACTGCTGGGAGCCTGGGGTTTGATGCCTTCAGCTCCCACCTTTAGAGAACAACCTACTTTGTACCCCCTTGGTAAGAGTCACTCAAAACGAAGTGAGACCACAAAGGAGACACGACATGAGCTGATGATGGCATCCTCCAGTAAACCTTATGGTGACAGTGGTTTCTTCCTTGATTAAATGAGCGTTAAGGGAGTGGATTCATCAGACAATGCAACAAGATGCTTTTATATGATGTGTTTTCCACCCGAGTTAGTGTTCCCATTTTCTTCAGCATGTTTCCAGGGAAGGCTGTAGAGTAGGGGAGGGAGAGACAGAAGGCTTCCCTCTGTGCATGTGTTCTGGGCTGCGGCTGCAGAGCCGGGCAATCATTGTCCCACAGTCCCCAACGCCTGAGGCCACAGCCCTGGTTTGTCCGCACGGTGACAGACCTACTGCCATCCCCACCTTAAAATGTGTCTTGGAAAACCTGCATTAGATCGAGTTGTGGGTTTCAGTGGCTGACGTTACACGTTTACTTCGGCCACACACCTTTTCCTGTCTCCTACACTAATATTTTTAGAAGACATACTCTTACATCTAGGAAATTCCTCTGTGGTGCCTGATTTTCCACAACTGGAGATGATCAGCAGGAACTCTCCCAACACTGTCACATTTTGGTCTGACCCAGGAAGCATGAGCTCTCTGTTTATGTCTGAGAGAGGCAGCTTTCCTCATCTGGTAGCTGAGACAATATTCTTTTGTTAATCTTATTTAATCATATTTAGGAGCAACACATGAGTTAGCAGTTAGTTTCACTTGGCAGAAAGACTTCAAGGAAATTGTGGGAGAAAAGAGGAGTCTGCTAAAAGGAAATTAAATCGCTTTCAAGAATATTCCATTGCAATGTCTATATTAATATGTAAAATGGACTAATAACTGTTCTCTTACCCTGAGGCCAATCAGTGTAGCATGGCTCATATCCGAAGAGCTCAGCTCTTACAGCCGCGAAGCAAAGTGGCTTCACCCACGCTGCGTGTCGGGAGCAGCCTCTGGGCATGCAGGGATTTTCTCTGCAAGAGTTGACCTTGCTGATGTCCATGATTTAATGATATGCACAGTTGTGGGCCAGCGCTCAAGTATGTGGGTCCTCTCGGTGTGTTAGGAGAGGACCCACAGACCTTTTCTATACGATGCGCTGGGCTTCCTCCTGCCGTGTGCAAAAACTCAAAGACCTTGGAGAATACCGTACTAGACACACTGCAAAAACTGTGATTGAAAATCTCTAGCGTTTTTTTATTCTTTACATTTTGGCATCTTTTTGCCAATGTAGTTTGTTGCCCTTGGGATGTATTGGGTTGGGGGTTTTCTTTGAAAATATAAAAGGTAAAAACTGTTTTTGAAGGAAAGACAAGAACATACACAGTCATTTGTCAGCAGGACGCAAAGTGCCGTTAATAGAATATTTTAAGAGAAACTGGCTGAATACTGATCAAGTTTTCACCAAGCAAAATGCCATAGTATCTGTCCTTTATGATTAGAGTTAAATACCATTTACTGTGTATAGAGCGTTGTGTCATTCCTAGAATTATTTTGAATTTAGTAGCTTAGGAAGTAAAATGCTATCAGGTGTGCTTCAAAAGTGAGATACTTGGAAAAGACCCAATTATTTTGTGTACAAATTATTGACTTTGCCTTAAATGATGGGATTCTGACTCAGCCATCCAAACAGTACCATTGTACAGATTATAATGAAGATGATGTTAAATGATCACATTTCTGACATTTTCTGAAAACTTACTTTTTGCCAGCGGAATTAATTTCATTAAAAGTATATATTCTTTGCAATAATATTGGCTACACTTAAAGTCACCCAGACATAAAAGGGCTTACATACAAACTTCAGCTAAAAACCATGCAATTTTATATAGAAATTGCAAGCCTGTCGCTTTACCCTTGGGGGAAAAAAAGTTATTCAGAGTAATGACAATAGCTTGGTGGGAGAGAAAGTGGGCTTCACGCAGTAAAAAAGTTTCTTTCCAGCTGTGTGAGTTTTCCACAGGCTTTTTTTCATTAATATTATCAAGTTATTTGTTATTTACTCATGAATGCTGAATAAATACCGAACAAATTCAAGCCACTATTAATTTTCCTAGCATTGCATGTACGCATATGTAATGGTTCATTATAGCTCTGAGTTTTCAACATATTCCAGTGTAAATGAGAAGAGCCCAATTAAAAAAATTGTAGACCCTGATCCAACCTTTGTTGACTTCAGATCCTGATGTTGAATTGAGCACCAAACGAGAAAATTATGCCTATCAAATTGAGTAAACATTTTCTTCATTTATCTGGGTGGCTTTTTTCTGTCAACGAAAACTATTTTTTTGCTAAAAATGCCAATCCTTAGAAACTTAATGAGCATTAATGAAAAGCTGGAATAATTTAGCATGGACAAAAAGAGGATAATTTTGCTTAGACATTTCATTAGTACGATCTGAACCCTAAAAGGCCTATTCTCCTTGTGGTTTGTCAGGGAGGATCTCATTATAGTCAATAGGAACCGGGTATATACGCATCAATGGCAGAATAGACTGCTGAACATAGTTGCTGCCACGGCAGCTGGTTCCCTCTCTTGTTCATCAGATGGGGAAGCTGGAAGCTGCAGCAGCCTCACAGTGTAAGAAAGATGATGCTTGAAGAAGTTTTTTTCCTGGGAACCAGGGGCGTGAGCTCAGTTTCGCTCTTCCAGGCACTTCAGACCTTTCCCAAGCAGATGGACAGACTTCAGCCTGCTGTGTCTGGTCCCACCACAGAGGGCCAACAGGCAGGCAAGCTTCTCTTACTCTGAGCACCCTCCCCAAATTTGCTGTATGCATCACGTTTTCCAGGCCGTGTGGCCAGTGCCAGTCCTGCAGCTGTTCCAAAAACCCCCAGATGATTGGGGCTTTTCCCCATTAGCTGGAGAAGCAGCATACATCTCTAGACAAAGGAAAAAAAGATCTGCACGCTTTGCCTTGTCTAAATTGCCCCATCGTTTTTTTGCTGTCACTCCTCAGCTCCCTTGCATCTGAAGATGACATTTCCACCCTGTCTTCCAGGCTCAGCCTGGCTTTCCCTCTCCCTCCCCTTCCAGGCAGCAGTGTCTTTCATCCTCCCTGGTGTCTCCCTGCTCAGAGAGCTGCCCCCAGGCTCTCTTCTCCTAAACAAGCTGCCTTTGTCTCTGGGCCCTTGAAGTCTCACAGGAGTCACTTAGGCTCTGTGATTTTTTTAAGACCCAGGATTAGTATCTGATATCTTTTTTCTCTTGTCTGGGATTTTCCACTATCCAAATCTAGATCCCTGTGGAGAGACAAGGGAAAAAAAATGGCCCTTAACCTTTTGTTTTCCTTGGGTAAGATCTATTCAGGTGCTGATAATCTTTAGCTGTTGACCTTGTCGTGGACTGACATTAACTTCTTTTCTTTGTCTTCTTAGCACAGAGTATAAAACATTACATAGTAAAAAACAGCCATAAGGAATTCATAAATTATACATAGGCAGTTTCCCCAAATCATCAAACATTCCCTTCTGTAAAGGATGCTCCCTATCAGTTATTGTTTCTGTGGTGTATGTACCTTTCCATACCTTGTCATCTAAGCTTTCATGGATTATTCTTTTTTTCTTCTTTCTTCTCTTTTTTTTTTTTTTCCTTTTGTAATTTCAGTGAGTTCTGATTTAAAACAAACCAACAGGAGTCTGCATTTTACCCCTCTCTCTCTGTCCTAGCCACACAGGTTGGACAGGCAGGTGGAGGGAGTTCTCAGTTGAGACAGAGACAGACCTGGAGTCTTTGGTTTCAGTGTCCCATCTCTTGAACACATGATAGCAGGGAAGGAGCCAGCCTGCCCAGGGACACCTGTGCTTCGGGTACTCTCACGTAGCCTCTGGCAGCGTTTCTGGCTGCAGCAGCTTTGCGGATGTGCAAGGCTGTGAATCCAGCTTGAGAATGTCCCTTCTCACACGCTTCACTTGGCAGAAGCTATTTCAAAATTCATATGGCACTGAAAATGCCATGCCAGCTAAATACAGTATGTGAGTACTAGCAAGCTCAACGCATGCAAGAATGGGCTGATCCATGATGTGTCTTGTTCTGTCTGTTCAAGTGCCTGTGTTTTGGCCAAGAGCCATCGGATTAGTAATCATTGCAGAGCACATCCTAGGAACCATCCAGGATTTGGGGCCAGCAAGAGGTACCTAACTGTGGTGGGACCATAATTAGATGTTCTATTGCAATGTGTCCTGAACTCTTCCACAAAATATATTGCTCTCACAAAGTTTTTAAGGCTGTGTCTCACCCTGCACATGAGTTTTCCTGCAGCAATGATAGGATCAAGTCTTACAAGTAAAAACTTAGGTGTCTTTTATGAAACAAAGCAAGGATTTTAAAGCATTGTTGGCTTGGCAGGTGCATTTTTACAAAGCTCGTATCCCAAAATAAAAGCACTTTAAGAATCCTACAACTTCAAGTGTATTAAAGTATATGAAAATGGAGCGTTCTGTGAGGCGAAGATAAGGGGAATTAAATGCTGAAGCCAGCAGAGGTAAAGTGGAAAATGTAGCCCGTCATACACCCATCCACCCCAGCCATTCCTCTCCAGCTCACGTCCTCTCATCTGTCCGCTGCTCTGTTGCTGTTTCTGAATCCAGATGGCTGCAGGGTCAGTCCAGCCAAGCACTGCACTGTTTTCGTGGTGTGCAACAAGTCAGGCTCCTGCTGTGCATCACCTTCACGCTGCTGCATGCTCTTGTTCGCCGACTCCTCTGAGAGCCTCGAAGGAGCAGGCACCTAGCCCCGAGTTCAGTGTCGGAGGCAGCCAGTTTGAGCACCGCTTGCAAACCAGACACAGCATGGGGGATGCATGAACCTCCTGGCAGATATAAAAATGTAAAACATTTTATAAGGATCTGAAAAATGGGATACTTTGTTTAGAACACTGCTGGTTCATCTGACTCCATCTAAACTGGTGGGAGTTTAGACGTACTTCTGATCTCACATGTCTGGCTCTGTCCTAACTGCACAGCAGGGCAACAGACCTGCATAAATCAGTCCTTGCAACTTTCCTGCACCCTAGTTTCAGCCCAAAATCCCCTGGATGAGGGTTCCAGTATAGCTCAGCAAGTTCTTTGATCTGGGTAGTGGGAGGACAAGGAGCATGGAAAGCAATGCACAGCACTACAGGTGAATTTAGACTAAACCAGAAAGAAATCGTTATGTCCCAGAATTATCCAGTGTTTAAGTCATTTATCTCAAGATAGAATTAAGGTGTGGGAAAGCCTATAGAATGCACAACTGCATTTCTCTGCAAAATTACAGAGTTTCTTCTGTTTGCAATAATGATTGTAAATTCCTTGATATCATGGAGACTATTTAAGGTCACATCTACCAAAGCATATTTAAAGAAAGTTCAGACCTTTTGTGTCTGACACTTACATTCTGATTATCTGTCTGAAGGCAAAGCTCCTCATTTTGATATGTAATGAATAAAATGCACAAGTGGAAGGAATCAAGATAATGAATTTGCAGGATAATTTTACTAATTATCTTGTTGCTGATCATAGAACGAAGGCCCTGCAAGTCAATCCTAGCACAGCTATTAATATGCAATGCCTAAAGCTGTTCTTGTAACATTTATTACTCATCTCACTGGTTCTGCACAAGTTGATAGTTTTCTATTAAATTTGTAAAAGTGAAGTTGCTAACATGTTCCTTGTTCTAAGCATAACATGTTAAATTATACAAGTTTACTGAAGTCTAAAGTAAGCAAGAGCATTTAAAATAAGGTGTTTTCTATTGCATGAATGTTATGTGATGATTTGAGATGGAATTTATCTCACCTTGTTGTAGCTATTTGAAGATAGGTATCTAATCTAAGTCATGAATTTAATCCCCTGAGGTAGTCACAGGAGAAAGGATGGGACAAATTGTCCTCTGAAGATGCCTCTCTCCTCCCTGACTGCAGAAGGATCCCAGTTGATTTGCTGAAATGGACAATGAATTTTTTTTATTTTTTTTTTTTTTTATTAAAGCTAAGAGGGATTAAAGTTTGTTGTTGGGGAACAGTAAGTAGGAAACAATATTGAAGAAGTGACCAGTGGGAGGAAGCAGCTGGATCCTGGGTCCCACATATCTCTTCTGCATCTCAGAGGATCAGAAGGAGCTCAGTCTCCTTGCTCCCCAGAGCAACACAGTTGCCAACCTGTGTCATCAACCACAAATCTCCTAAAATGTGTGTGCAGCCTTTGCTGCTGTGGCCTCCCCTATGCCAAAGTTTAGATGTTGCCTGTTATTTCTCCCGTGTAGAAAAGTCTGGGGTTTGATTCATTATGATGCAAAAAAGAAGCAAGAGAGAAAATCTGGCAGCATTAGAAATGCCGCCATTCCGTAGGGTGGCCCTAAAGGGTGTGCTCTGGGAAAGTGGCACAGCAGATCCTGACCCTCGTTTCTGTGTCATCCTGGCTGGGCTCAGTAGACACCTTGTCTCTGCCTTGCTCAGTATTTGTTTAAGGAGACTTACAATCTCCAGCCTGTAGTCCTTGGCACTGCCCATGTGATGGAGAGCGTTGTAATGGGTATATAATTTTTGCTTAGAAAAGAATAAAAATCCTCCCAAAAAATCTATTCAGACTGCTCCTGCAGCAAGGTAAGGTGCCATAAAGTTTTTGATAACTAAATCCATTTGGTGCTTTATCTCTCCCCTCAAATCATTTCCCTTAATATTAGGCAAAACTACAGCACAATAAAAAACAATAATGGTCAGGCACTTGGCTTAATAAAAGAGTCTTTTGAACTGCTATTATGGCATAGAAAAGAGGTCAGCCATTTCAGCACAGATCTTAAAGTTAGCTGGAAATATTTGTAAAATTAACAGAAGAATCAAAGCTGCTTCTCTGCCAACCATGCTGCAAATAAGGATACTGCAAGTAAGGACTTCAGAAGCCCCAGAGGACGCTGCTTTAATAAGCGAGTCATCTAAAAGCACTGTTGCAGACAACCAGAGGGCACAAAATAACCCAGACCAGAAACAATCTGACTGCAGAGAGACATTGGAAGGCAACAGGTTGTCTCTAGACAACTGGAGAGAAACCATGCTTATTTTTGAAAAAGAAGCGTTTGTCACGCTGCCTTTTTGCTTTCTGTTTCATGGGTTGGTTGGGCTTTTCCCTCCCATAAAAGTTCATCAGAAACACTAAAAGCAGAAAGCGAGTGCTATTTGCAGGTTGTTTTGTTTTGTTTTCGTTGTTGTATGAAATTGAGAGCATACTGTGCTATAAATAAAAGCTTGTAAGTAAATTCCCAGCACATTAAAATCTGCCTAACAGGAGATTAAGATGGTCTGAAGTCACTGACTCAGATCATAACCAGTGCCGCCGTTAGCTGAAATGATTAATCACTGTGGTACGAAAGAAGAGGAAATTTGTTAAAAAATAAGCAGGGGGCAGGATGCTAACTCCAGGGGCACGCTGATTGGCTCTTTAATAATGTATAACGAAGCGCGTGCCAGATCAAAAGCAAATCACATGCAGCTGGCGGAAAATGAAATGGCATTAGGCAAAGTATTTGTCTAGCTATGAGGCTATTTAGGAAACCGCTGTCTATTAATGTAATGTCGATTAAAGCTTTTCAAATGAACTTTTGCTGATAGAAACCCCATAAATAAAACACGGTATATGCATTTTATATATATGCACGCACACATAGGGGGATATCCGTATGTATGCATTATATATTAAAAATACCGAAAACACTTAGTCGCCACTTTGAAAAATTAACCGGCATTATTAGCAGCTATTCAGGCTAATTAAATCATCTTCACATTCTTATTTTAGTTGTTACTGCGTGTGAGTGTGTGCTGAATAATTGTTATTTGGTTGTGTTACGATACTATTTTTGCTGTGACAAAATCTGACAAAAATCTGTGGCAGAGGGAAAAAAGGTGCACTGAAGTCACATCCCTGATCCTCACAGGTTACGTTGTCGGCTTTTGAAATCTAGAAGGGACACGCCTGTCTGCTGGGCTCCTTCAGCTTTGAACGGGTTGGCTCAGCAGCAGCTGTGGGAAGCCAGGGAGCGATGCTTACGCAGGGAGGTGCTTTTCCATCAGCATTTGGTTTTTAAGACACTGATATGCCCATTGATGGCTAAGGCTAGGCTTGCGCAGAAGTCCGGAGGCACGTGCTTCTGTGTCTGGGTACAGTGTGGACCTGCTTTTAAGCCGGTGAAAGCCTGAAGCCCGATGCCTGGCCTGAAACCTCAGGGCTGTCCCTCTCCAGCCCCACGGTCTAACCCTTAGGCTGGAAACATGACCCTTCGTCGTGCCTCCTGAGCTGCTGGCTTGGGCTTTTCTGCCTCACCAGAGGTCCAGCTTCAACAGGAGGGAGCAGGCAGTGCTCCCTCCTGAAACTTAGTGTAGGTTGAAGGTTTTCTGGGGAGCAGAAGTCACCTGGGACTGACAAGAACCTTCAAAATCCCTGCTTCTGAGGTTGACCCAAGTAGCAGAATGCCAACCAAGCTCTCTACTGCCTGTGCTCTCCGCCACTGTGCTTGTCAGGCACTGGAACAGGCTCCCCAGGGAAATGGTCACCGCACCGAGCTTGGCTGAGTTCAAGAGACATCTGGACAATGCTCTCAGTCACCTGCTCTGATTGGACTGGTCCTGTGTGGGGCCAGGAGTTGGACTTGATCATCCTTATGGGTCCCTTCCAGCTCGGGATATTCTGTCATTCTATGAACTAAATATTTGAAAGGCAGCGTTACTCTGCCGTTACACAATAAGCAATAACGCTTTGCGTTCAGGCCACCCCATTCTTGTCACCGCACGGCAGAAACCATCAGCTGATGCGAGCAGCATGCGTTGGGAAACACAGAGCTCGTGCAGACTGGCAGCCCAGCGCCTTTCTGCAATTACCAACAACAGTTCGTTTCTGTCACCGCTTACTAAAAACATGGCATAGCTACTGAAATAAGTGAGCACTTAAGGGAAACCCAGACCTTTTATATCTGCCACTTATTTCCTGATTATCTTCCTGGAGGTCAGGCCCTTCATTTTGACACTTAATGAATAAAATGCCCACGTTGCAGGAAATGGGATAATGAATTGTGAAAAGACATAATCAGCAATGACTAAATAATTAAGGGAATTGAAATGTAGAGTCATGTGGGAATGTATTAATAATAACATGATTTTTCCATATGCTAAAAAATTCTGTCTGTTTTTAGAAAATCAGTCATCACACATGCTCTGTGGAAAAAAAAAAATTAATGTAGACTAATAGGAACTGTAATTAGATGTTCTGCTTTTAAACAGCTGAATAAAAGATGAAATCATATAGAAAGTATATTTAGATACAAGCCAGAAAGTAAACTGATTATTATTCATAGTGCTGTTAATAGGAGCTGTAATTTATGCATCTAGTGGGAATCATGTTAGGCAATTAGGAAAGGGAGTCACACTTGACTTCCCTTTATGCATTTACATATTTATATATTTTTCTATATCTTGGCAATGTCTCCATCTTTCCAGTTACCTTTAATCCACATAACTGCCTAGAATAATACCCTCACAGTGAAATCCTCTGTTGGAGTTCAAAACTTGGCCTTCACTTAGATTAAAGAAAACCATGCAAGCTTCTCTTTGATCATATTTGTCTCCTGACATCGGACTTTTGCAGGTCCCCGGTACTACATGAAGAATGGGACTTTTTAATTTCTCTCAGCACTTTACCTTCAAAGGCTTGCGGCAGAAATTACTGTGGCAGTTGGACAGGACTGTGCCCGCTTCTGCTCCCCTCCGTCTACATCACCCTCTCCCTACTTACCCAGGGTCCGGGTTCAATAGCTTAGTCTCTATAGTCTGCTCCTAACAAAACCTGGGATCCTATATTTCACCACACGCCCAGAACTGAAATCCCAACGACCTGGATTTTGGGTCCAGTTGGCATTGCTTTGTTTGTGGAATATATGATCATTTGTATATAATTTAATGCTTTCAACAGTTCAACGCAAGGATGCTTTATGCTTATTTTGTGCAACAGCGCGGTTATTGTTTTCATCCGAAAGTGTCCTAGTATCTAATCACGTGTTAATGCAGATTCTCAGCCATCCCATAAAATGTGGGTCAGCCAGAGAGGGTCACATCGCCAGATACGTTTGAACAGATGGGTGGGCTGAGATACAGAGAGCTGTTGTGGTTTGCTCAAGGTAAAAAAGCAAGTCAGTGGCAGAGCAAAGATTAAAATTCAAGGCATGAGATCAGTGAAGGATTAAGTGCCGTGTTCATCTGCTTCATTTTCAGACATATATAACAAGTACCTCAGATAATCTGCAGGTATCACGGTTTGAAAATATTCAGCACATGAGTCTCAAAAAGGAGAGGCAGGGAGATTCTCCAGGGACAGGGACGGGACCTCCACGGACCTCAGGGAGGGGTGGACGAGTGGGTGGGAGGAGGACTTCTCCTGCAGGACCTATGCTGCTACTGGGTTGCAGGGCTGTTTCACAGCTAACCTGTGCAGGAACAATGCAAGGTGAAAACCTGAGCCAAGTGCCTCCTCCCAGCAGGTCAGCAAAGTCTCTTTCCGTGTAATGCTGACCTGGGCAAACTAGACTCCAGCTACTCCCGGCCATCTCTAAGATGGCTTCCCAACGAGCCTTGTAACATGTTACCAGTCCTAAACTTTGGGTTATTCTGGCCTGGTTTTACTGCCGTGTACTTCTGCTAAGGCCATTCTTTTTGCTGGGTGCAATGCCTCGGAGGGAAAGTGCCGGAACCTCCCCAGGGCGCAGGGCATTCTTCCCCACTTGCTCTGTTCCCCCGTAAGCCTTCCTAGAGACCAAGACCTGGTGCCTTGGCACAGCCCTCTGGCTGCAGGGCCTGTGTTTTGGCTGTGGACCATCTTTCGTAATTGGGCTGGCGAGTGCTGCCTCTGCTCCCACTCAGGGCCGGGGCTGTCGGTGCCAGCTGCTCCCCCCGCCGCCCGGGCTGCAGATGGCCCCACCAGCACCCGGCAGCTCACCCTACGATCCTCCTCCTCTTCTCCCATCCTGCTGAACCGTCTTTACAGTACTACTTCTAGCAGACGTTATTCAGTAACGACCCGCTTTTTGGCACACCCTGCCACTCTCCTCGCCTTTCCCATTCCAGAGCTGGGAATCAGGAGGTACCTCACGAGCTATATTGTGTTAAGCTACAAGCCACAGAAAAACGTGGCTAAAAACAGTAAATGCATTCCCATGCATTCCAATAACACTGTTTTTTGTCAGACAGAGGGTGATTTTAATTCCCCACCCCCCATAAACAACCACAGCCTGTGTCCGTGCCCCTCCCCAGCCATCCTGGGTGTTGCACAGGTCTGGCTCGTTGCATTTGTTCTCCGTCAAAGTGCGATATCTTGGGATGGATTCTGCAGGCTTAAAATAGAAACATTCCTGCTTGCTGCTGCTGATGTATCATTGGGTAATCATTAAATAAATTCAGTGTTTTACTGCATTAACAAAAACACATGATTGTTTAACAGAGTATATTACAGAAGATGGAGGCTTTAATGGTCTCTATGGATTTTTAGTTTGTAAGAGTACATTATGAAGCTGTCTTGGTAGGGTGCTGTTTTCATATGTGAAAGAAGTTACTGGCATTATACATCATTTTTATATCTTGTTGCTAGGCAACATATCATAGTGCAGTTATTGCAAAGGTGTCTGCTTCCTCGTTAAAAATCTTCTTGTTGCTCCTTAATTCTGCAAAATTAGCTCTGTTATTGATCTTATCCTACTTCCTCAGATATCTATTGATTGCGGTTTCATCTGTTAGGTTTTGGAGAAATATAACAGGTTTTATATTAACTGAATTTGGGGTTGAAACCTGAAGCATGTGCATTAGCGTTAATCTTTAGTTTCCCCCCTTCATTGCAGTTTGTTTTCATGCAAGGAGCCATGCGTTTCCTTTCACTTGGGATTCAAAATCAGAGCAGTAATTTGAGTGGTGGTGTATTTAAGATATGGCCTATGACAGCTAGGCTTAAAAAAAACAGGCAACAAAAAAAAGCAGGGGATACCGAGGGTTTTCTGGGAAAGATCTAAAAATTCCCTTTAAAACTCATTTCTTCCCCTCTTCAAAATAATCCGCGGTTCCTGCTTCAGCATCGTGCTGTTGCGAACTCCTGCTATATTAGTGTTATCAAATCTGGGGGCAGTTTTGCCTCAGCTTGGGTCAGGCTGTGCAAGATTTGGGGCTTTACAGGACTGAGCCGACTTCATCGCCTCACTTCATTCTCGCCTGGAGAAGGCAAATCTATTTCAGAAAAACGCAGTTGGTAATAACAGGCAGTATCACTCACAAGTATCTTCCACACAACAAAATAACATTTATTTTTTTTTTCCCTGAGTGCCAGCATTTATTCCCTTCATTACCACTCCTCCCGAGCTTCCTTGAGTTGGAGAGCTGTCTGCCGGGGCCATATGTGCTCCCCAGAGGCAGGGGTGGCTCTGGCACGTGTGCCCCCCCAGATGCCTCCACAGGCTCACGTGGAGCTAGGGCACGTGGAGGGGCTGCCAGCACCAGGCAGGGGGGGAACCGGGGGCTCCCACAGACCTCCACGTGCAGCAAATGGCTCTTTATTATCCTCATCCTTCATGCCTTTGTTACTAGCATATTGTAATTACTTTCATTAACCAGACTTAATGCAGTGGCAGTCCGTATAGCTACTGTTCATTTTGGGGCAAATGGTACTGTTATAATATCAAGTTTTAATTAAGCTGTTTTGGATAAAAGCTGGCATTCTAAAAGCCTTTAGAAATGCCGTTCCTCGGTACACACCCACAGAACAACAACCAGTAAATCAATGGGATTTTGCCTAACCTCCCCCTTGGAAGACATAATTTGGCCTGTGGTATCAGGGCAGATATTTCTAAAGGCATGTACTCCAGAGGAGGGGAGGAGTGAATGAAACATGAAAGAAGTTAATTCTCTTATTTTTTAAGCTGTAGAAGAGTTAAAAATAGACATAAGACTTTGTTATGCTCTAAAGCCTATTTTTTTAAAGGAAAAGTGTGCGAATAATTGATTTATAATGGGATTAATTAGCTCTGTGAAATTTCAATAGATGAAGTTGTAAATGAAAGAAAAGAAATTGCAAAGGCCAAAATGTTTAACTTCACAATCAATCAAAGTACTTTCCCAAAAATCACCTGCAAATAATTTTGACAACATTTGAAATCTGACACTTACCTGTTGACAGCTGCCTGCACACAGATGTCACTGGGCTAGTCCTGAAGACCAGAGTGGCTCCACTTACACCCTACCTGCCTCCCTGTGACTGGCAGGGGAAGAGATAGCATGGCCCCACGCTACTCTTCCATTGCTTCTAACCACACAATTTGCCTTTAACTTTTGGGCCCCTGGATCATACAACAGCTTTAGCTCTGTCCAACATTATTACTGAAAACGTTATCATTGTTCTCCCACTAATAATTCCTCTGCTCCACACCACTGGGCTATAACATGGAAAGAGTTTTGGTATATCTGAGAAGTCTGATCAGTCTGTCTCTAAATCCTTTTCCTTGATTGCTTCTGTTGAAAACTATCTTTCTCTTCTTCAGGATGCTCAAGAAAAGATAATTTGTGGCTCACCCTGATAATAGTGAGTGATGAATGTCCAACCTGACCAGCTCGGTGTAATTCCTTTCCTCTCCATCTCTGATGTCTCTGAGTAGACACTGTTAAACTGGATACAACTCACTGTAGTACAAGAAGTGTTGCCAGTGTTCAGAACCCTCCTTCCATTTCAGAGAAGAAATAAGTTTGAGGAATCAACCTCTCTTTCAGTATCTGTTTATCTATTAAGTCATATTTTGTTTGAGCAGTTTTTCCAGTTGATCCCGTTACCTCCTTTGGTCTATGCAGAAACCCCTGCGAAGGTGATTGCATTCCCTCATGGCCAATGAATTCAGAATCAGCTTAACTGAACGTTTGTTTCATGCATGGGAAATTTATGCCATAGGTAGCTGAGTTGGTTCAGTTAATCACCTGGTGTTTCTCTGTGCAAATTCTCTCTTAATCCACACTCAAAGAATTAACCGAGACATGGCCATGGGACAGGAAAAGTGCACCTGTGAACACCAAAAAACCTTTTTCTTCTCATCAGACAAAATGGAAGACATCCCAGAACAAAAGAGAAGATGAGCCTCAAACTCACATCCCTCATCATGTCTCATACCTACAATGTTCATTATTTCACTGGTTTATAAAAAATTATCATTGGTTTCCTAATGGCCTGCAGATCCATTGGCTCTCAGTGCTTTGGAAAGGATGTCCTTGATGGTCAGCAGGCCAGATGTGCAGCAGGATTCCCCATCAGCCTCCTCTCCCAGCTACCACAGTATCTCTCCTCACGCTCATCTGCAGGTGGTCAGCCCAGGAGGTGAAGTGACAGAACTCCCTCTGAAACTCACCATCAGGCATGAAACTGCAAACCACCCAGTCTCCACTCCAGGACTGTTCAGGTGCTGACAAGCAACCTTAGTCCTGTTCTGTTACAGCCACAAAACACTTCATCTGGGTCCTGGGGAACAAGGGGTCTTTCAAGATGATGCATATTTCTGGCTGCCACACACTGGCATGGTCTGTAAAATGGTCTGCCCCATCAACTCGGCCTTTCAGGGCTCTACAGGGATATGTGGATGAAAAAAATCTCCGTGACCAGGAAGAGACAGGTTACCAACTTCTCTTTGCTATGCACTTCATTTAAAAAAATAGAAAAAAAAAATAAAAAAAAGGATGTTTTAGTCCGATAAATTCTCAGCTTCCCCACTGACTCTCTGGGTGCCCATAATTCTTAGAAAACTCAGGTAGGCAGGATCAAGATAATTTTGTTTCTCCAGCGTGATGAATCTGCCAGCCCTGTCTGTTGCCTTTCTGTGAATCTTAGTCTCCCAGAACGAGAGCCAAATCTGACACCTGATGCCAGCCAACACCTGATAGTCTGAGGTTTTTTGGCCAACACTCTTCAAAACATCTTAGCGCCAAGTGCAGAACCCTCTGCAAAGCTGAATGTAGGAAGTGTATGGACTGGATTGCTTCCCAGCAGCTCTCTGATCAGCTCGGTCAGAATGCATCTATCAGCTTTGTTGTTGGAGCCCAACGGCAGGGTCTCACCAGCTCATGTCACAATGTTTTTGGTCTTGCCACTTTCATTTCAGTCCGAGTTGCCAGGGAAGGAAAAAAAACAAAACAAAACAAAAAAAGAAGAAGGAACACTGAGCCAATCTGCAGCTTCAACCATGGGACGCTTTTGCTGGCGTTCGTTTTCCTATGTTGTCAAACACGGCATTTCTTGGCCCTTGCTGGTCTTGCCCCCAACTGAGTTATCATCTCTTGGTTAGGATACAGAGGTGGATGATGCCTGTGTTCAGCCCGCTTGCTAAATGTGCTGTGGTACTTCCAGGAAAAAAAAAATGAAAACAGCAAATATGCCTAGTAGCATATTTGATGTCTTGGCTGCCAAAATACTGTTACGTAATCTTAGTGAGATTAAGACCATGTTGCTAGTTCAAAATTAAGTCATTGTTTCCTTGTATTGTTTCCTCTGTCTGCATCTGTGTTGAGTTTCATATTATGTATTTGGACTGCCAGCGCTTTGGGACTGGAACTGCTCTTTTAGTGTCTGTGTGGGGTGCTTTGCCGAGTGGGTCCAGACCAATAGTCTGGACCATAACTAGTCATTTACACCTCTTGTTCACAATTATCTTGCAGTTTTACATCCCAAAGTGAGATTATTTGCAGAGACTTTGTGTTCCTAGCTGGGAGGAACCCTTCATCTTGGCATTTCAACATAGCTTACGACAGCCTGCAAGGAGCCTTTTCCAGAGAATGATGGAGAGATCCAGGACCTGTTGGCTTGCCCACCCCCTGCTTCACCCTTTGAAGGACAAAGTTCCGCCTCATCTTAAATTGTTTCCTGTGTCAAAAGATTCTGAGAGGTCCCAAATCTTAGGTCCCTTTGCCAAAAATTTTATAGCTGTAGCTTCACTTCTCATGAGGCATTTGTCCCCACAAAGGTCTCCCCACTTTGCCAGGCCATTCCATCTTCAGGATGGAGTTCCTTGCAGGCTCTTACTGTGTCTTCTGAAGGTGCAGAAGTGAATCTTTAAAACTTGTATATCTGAGGAAAAAAGTTATAATCACTTCACCACCCTATAGCATTATTTCTTCTGAAAGCTTTCAATAAAGATGAGACACAATGTAAGTTCAACACCGGAAATGCTGTGTTTAGATTATGTCACAACCTGCAGATAGTTTGAGAGACTTCTGCAGATCACACATTGATCTCCAACTCCATCAGTTTAGCCTTCTACTTGTTTTCTTCCTCAAAATCTCATTTCATTCACAACAAAATAAGACACTGAGATGTCATTTAATGTGATTGGCACATTCAGGTGATCCCTCAAAATTGCTTATGTGTCCAGTCTGAAATGGTGAGAAGCCAATTTATTCCTATGCAGACTTCACAGAATCACAGAATCACAGAATCACAAGGGTTGGAAGGGACCTCGAAAGATCATCTAGTCCAACCCTCCCTGCCAAGGCAGGGCCACCTAGAGCACATCACTCAGGAACATGTCCAGTCGGGTTTTGAATGTCTCCAGAGAAGGAGACTCCACAACCTCTCTGGGCAGCCTGTGCCAGTGCTCTGTCACCCTCACAGTGAAAAAGTTTTTCCTTACATTAACTCGGAACCTCCTATGCTCCAATTTACACCCGTTGCCCCTTGTCCTATCGCTTAATGAGACCGAGAAGAGCCTGGCTCCATCTTCCTGACACTGACCCTTAACATATTTATAAACATTGATGAGGTCACCCCTCAGCCTCCTCTTCTCCAAGCTAAAGAGACCCAGCTCCCTCAGCCTTTCCTCATAAGGGAGATGTTCCACTCCCTTGATCATCTTAGTGGCTCTGTGCTGGACTCTCTCTAGCAGTTCCCTATCCTTCTTAAGCTGAGGGGCCCAGAACTGGACGCAGTATTCCAGTATTCCAGACTTGTCCAGGTAAATTTTGTACTGCATTCCTATTTCCCATGGGTTACTGAAGAGTATTCTCCAGACAGAGCCCATTCTTGTCCATTTGCTGAGGTACCCAGACCTGCTTCCGAAATGCTTTGTTTACACATTTACTTCTCCAAGTCCTCAACTCCAGGTGGTAAATCAGAGGCCAGTGCTGATAAAGTAGTCCCCCCGTTGTTCTTTGGGTAAGATTTCTCCTCCCACATCTGGATTTAAAATGCAACTTGTTCATTTAGGCAGAATGGGGTCTCTGTGGACCGGCACTTGGAGGAGAGGAGCAGCTTTCTCGGCACTAACTGTGGTTTTTCACGAAGAGTTTTCCACACAGGCTCCACAACCCACCTCCCCTCCCTGCTGACTTGAAGCCCAGTGCTTTGGCATAGCTCACTGGTATTTACCAAATTGTAAATGTACTCCCTATGACAACCTTACTGGTGGTGCTCCTGAAAGGATCTGGGTGGGGATGGTGCCCCTGGGACTGCCTCAGGAGCTGCCACTTTAGATGAAACAAGTGTCTCCTGCACCAGAAATTTGCCCCTGGAGCAAAATCTGTGTGGACAGCCCCTCCTCAAGAACCACAGTTAATGTCGGGTAAGTTACCTTTTTTTTCCCCCTCGTTCTGTAATTAGACATCCCAATTATGTAGTTTAATCTAATTAAAGTAATGATGCAATTATACAATAATTGATACATAATCGGCATGCAAAAACCTGTGTAAGTATTATTTAACCAACAGAGCAAATTCTAGATGAACCTTTTCAGTCTTTTAAAAGTATATCATTTTAGCAGCCAGCTCGAGAAAGGGATTTTGCCTAGTCAAGCTTTTTTAAATCCTTACAGCCACTAGTAAAATTACTTTTTTTCCTATTTATGGGCATTCAGTTTCCACTGACTTCAACAGGAGCTGTCTCTGAGCACCCATAGACGGACGTAAAGTTTAAAGCCTCTGAAAGACTCACCACAAGCATCTCATCCAAAGATGGCAAAGTGCTACAAAGCCATTTCAGGAATGCCTAATACCAAATTGCCTGCTGCTAGAGATGATAAAAAAAAAAGCTCATTGTTGATTGCAAGAGAAGACAGCTCTGTGGTACCTGTACTGGTACTTTCTCAGCAAAACTCACCACTTAAGATCCCTTTTTTTAAAAATTAATTAAAAATTACTTCTTCATTATAAAAAAAACCCCAAACTGTACAACATATGCATTTTACATATGCACCACACTTACACATGTATAAACTTAAGCCTTAGCTCTGGATCCACCCAAGGTCTCATGCACCAAAATCATGAGAATGTGCAGCTGGATGCAGGAGTCCTGGCTCCAATGACACAAACGGGAACCTACTTTTCTGTATTGTGTTATTTTTCTGAAATGGATAAACTGAGAAGCATATGTTTCATCGTACGAGGATGTTAGCTGTATCCGTAACAGCCAAAGACCCATGTTCTGAAATGACATCGGAGACCTGGGGGCTTGTCTGATAAGAAATGGGATTTCTTCTCATCCTTGGTTAATATTTCCTTTAACCTACTCCCCATCTCCTTAGTGCTGTGCAGTGAACTGTGTACCCTATATGGCTTTTTCCCATTAGTGATGTGGCAATATTTTACCCTTGTTTTGGAAAGCACTGTGGGATCAAACACATCCCCATTTATATAACGCTGTATAATTAATCCAGCGTGTCTGGATGTGTGAGGAAATGAGAATGGCCTGTCCCTTTCTTTGTCTCTGTTGCATAACTCATCCTTTAAACTAGGTGCATTATCTTGCGAGATGTTATATAGCGAATTTGTTCAAAATGCCCCAGTAGCTGTGTCGGTAGAACTATTCACAAGCAGGGAAATTTCAGAGGAAAATGAGAATGTTCCCTGATAAGCAGTCACTTGGGCTTTTTCTGTTGTTGTTTTTTTGCATGATTTGCTGCTAAGGATCTAGTTTTAAGTGTTATTACCCATGTGTGTGGAAGTATAATTTTGATTTGATCCATATTCTCTTTAATGCCAAAATTGCTGCAAAAAAACTTTTTTAATTTGGTTTCAAATTCAGATATGATGGTTTTACTGTTATCTTTTAATTGTCAGTATTCATAATGCTAGTATAAGTGTTTGTATAATCTTTTTAATGATAGACACTGAAAATATGTAAAAAAAAAGCCGACGACTGAACAGTTGCTCATTCACGGTGATATAAATTCAGTTCTGCATATGGAAGCCGCTGAGAGCATGCACATATGGCCCACAGTTTCCAAGCTTAAGAAAAACTCACAGGTACTTAGGTGGCCCTCTAATCACTGGTAAGGGCCACGTAGAGAGCATCTTTGTCTTCCAACATTTCTCTTCCACCCACTGGGTGATTTCAAACTGAATGTAAGGGGACAGACTCGGCTGGGCAGCGTATGAAGAAAGTTTCCAGTGTTGGACTGAGCCCTTGTTCCTTTGACTTAAAGGGTGCGATTGCTTCAGAGACAGAAAAAAAGCCATTCATGTGTCTTTCTTTTGTGAAATTATCTCATTGATGGGCTAGAGAACATCGATAACTCCATGCAGTAACAGACATCTGGAGACTGAAAGAAAGCAAGGTAAACGCAGTTAAAAGCTATGGGGAAGTGCAGCAGGTACACTACTGTACAACTCCCCCCGCCCCCCCCCCCCAAACCAAACAAAAACCAAACAAAACCCAAAACCAAACACAACCTATTTATATTCCGTGAAAAAAATCAGCGTAAAAACCTAATGTCCAGTTATTTCACGGCATTGCTTACATTTGTTGCTAATAGAAGACTGTAACGTAGCTCACAGGCAACACTATTGTGCTAATTTTCCACCAGTCTTTGTCCTCATTGTTTTAGCAGTAAACACCCGTATTTGACATAGGAACTTGAGCTGAATTCACCAACAGTTTGGTAATTCTGACAGGCCAAGGGCTGCTGTCTGTGGTCAAGATACACTAACAGTCAAAGTACAGCTGATCTCATATTACTGAGAGTGATTTAAAGGAAAATCTTTGAAAGAAGTATAACTGCCTGAATTACTACTCTTTTATATGTTTTTAAATGAGAATGTAAAGGCCAAGGGCATTTTTTCCTATTTAATACTATTAAATCCATCATTAAATCTCTCACTGAACTCTGGGTGAATTTAATGGTGCCCTCAAGTGCCGATGCTGATGCTTGACTGTGTTAATATTGTTGTATATACAGATACAATAAATAACACTTAGCTAAGGTAGTATTAGCAACCTTATTGGGTATATCAATACAAATAGCTGTACTAATGAGATTAAACATCAGAAACCAACAGCGATGTGAATCTAGGCACTGGGGCTAAAATATGGATGGAGATTCAACACACTGAACCTATCAATAAAACCAAACAGATTCTACTAAAAGCTTTACTGCTAGTTGGCATTAAAGTATTAATTCGAAAGTACAGTTTTTATCTTTTCTCATCTCACTTTATAACATGCTCTATCTTAAAGTGTCAGTCTGTCTTGCACACAGGTGTTATGAGTGTTTCTGTTTGCTGAACAATCAGCAAAAGCCCCGGCAGGCCACTCTGCTTTGCCTTGCTGTAACCAGAGTTCCCTTTGGTTGCTGTAATTCAGCACTGGGGATGGACTGGGTTTGTACCACCAGTATTTTTATGTCTGGTATTGTGAACACAGAGTTGCATTACTTGAGTCACCTCCAGATCATTGTTTCTCCTCTCAGTATACACCGCTTGGATGCAATTGCCTTGCCCATGCAGATTATTTTAAGCTGCCTGGCATAATTCCAGGATCCCATACCTCTTACACAAAAAGCATGAAATGTTCATGATTGCAGTTCTCTTTTACCATTGTAGTAATCTCCAACTGTCTGCTTCACTTTGAGGGTATTCCTTATTTATGCTTTTATTGCTCGTAGGGAAAAAAGCTCTACGTCATCATCTTTGGTCTGATGGGATTCAACTTACACTGGAGCTTTGAAGGATATATACACTGCTTTGTTTTACTGAGAAACTTTTTCACAGTAAAAAATAAAGATCTAAAGGACTACCTTTAATCAGCAGGAGTGAAATCCTTCCCTGGGTAGGAAAGTCACTAGAAGGCTTAAGTGGGAATTAATTGATATGTAGACATTAGTGGACGTTCTTACTGCAGTGAATTGAAGTTTGATGGTTCTCATGAAAAGAAATCAAAAGAAATTAACATCTGCTGCCACAAAACAATCTTCCATGACTTTTAATATTCTAAATTTCCAATGCTAAGGCAGCTGGTTTTGATTCCCTGCTCTCTAAAAAATAGGTAACATAATTACAAAGTGGTAATGGCATACCCTGTTTCCTTTTTCTTTATGTATTACTTTAATTTTTCCACATGATTTCTATGAGGTTAAAAAAAAAAGAAAATATGTACATCCTCATTTTTTAAATGACAGCAAAAGAATGTTAATTTTGCTGTAAAGTGGATAAGTAAATCATGTGTAGTTAAGAGCTCAAAAATAAACAAGCAGCTGTAACCATGTTACTTCCTTGCGTGCCTCTGTCACAATGCATAATTTCGTAATCACCTACTGTTTGCTGGCAAACATCTTGAGGAATGCTTTAGAGTTGTAAAAACTTTTGTTAGCATCATTTTTCATAACATTCTAGCTGTAAAACCAAGCTGTCTTTGTACTGAGAGTCTGGTACATCGGCAGAGAATACCTAGAAATTGTGAGGCAGCATGAGACGCCCGTCCATGTAGGCTTTCTGTGCGTATGGGTGTTTCATCCGTTCGAGTTTAGTTGTTCCGTAACCAATCTACTTACAAACAGTTTCAAAGGTCTATTTATTTTTCTTTCCATTCATTTAAGTTGGTTTTAATAAATTTAGGTATATCTAAATGTATTTGGTTTTAGTTAGAGTGGTTTAAAACTATTGCTTTTTTGAAATAGATGCAAATTTCGTATGCAGACAATGCCTACAAGAATGACTAAGATCCTAGTGTTACTCTGCTGCTTAATGAATTGAACGATATAATGGATGAAGCCAGAACATGTGCTTTAGGAGCAGAGTTAAGGCTTCAGTGTATGTTTTCATACCTTCTGCTCTTTTTCCAAGTGGAGTCGCAGAATGGCATCGTCACCGTTTGTGCCGGGACAGGAATTTTCTTAAGGGATTTTCTGACTCAAGATTCTTTCAACTTTATTTCCAGTTTTATGTGTTTTACTTTGTGATAATAGTATGGTACTTACAGAGATTACAAGGGTGCTGGGATGCTTGATTCAAGTTAGCAGAACACCTTGCAAATGAAAGCCGGTGTGTACAATAAGCACTAAATGTTATTGTTTCAGGGCTTAAAGCAGACAGAGCTTGAGACAGCGATAGCTTTGAAGAACCCACTTAATATAAACTCTAGATAAGTGTGAACTGCACAGCTAAAGAACGGCCTCCTTCACTGCTCCGTGAGCATGTTTGCAGCTAGAGAGAAGAGCAATTTAAAATCCGTTTTAACAAGAAATGCCAGATTGCCTAGGAACAACTGGGGCAAACAAAGGGCCACTCACTGCCTCCAACAGCTTCCCAAAGGCCACCCCATATGTAGCGGGGAGAAGTGGCAAGTGCTGTTTCATGCTCCTGGCACTGGTCCCTGAGAACATGATGGTGAGCAGCAGCACCCCGGGCACTCTGCCTGCGTGTGCGTAACGCCCTCGCAAGGGCTCCCAGAAGCACCGTGCTGCTGGCAAGCCTAACAGTTTTCTACGCAGCAACAGGAACTGGCCTCAAGTCCACCCCTCACCTTGACAGTCTCTCCAGGGTGCAGGTCTGGGTCTTTTTTCTGAGGCTGCCACAGTAGAACCTGCAGCCTCTGAAGTGCAGGGACTGCGACTGTGCCAGCTCTGCAAGCAGGGGCAGTGCCCCCTGCACTCACCTTCTGATTGGCACCGTCGAAAGACTTGTCTCCTAAACATCCAAAACAACCTGCAGATGAACGTAAAAAATTGCCTGTTTGTACCTGCTGATTTGTTGCTTTAACTCTATGAAACAGATAAACATTATTATAACAGGAGTCCAGTGTGCCCTGCTTACCAAAACCTTTACTGTGATGCAAAAGGCCCTAATTATCTGCTTTTGCCTCAATAAGCCACGCAGAGACTGGAACTTTGCAGCAGGACTTGGGTTTTATCACTTTCTGGATTTTAATTTTGCCTCTGCTCTCAAAAATGAAACCTTCAGCCTTGTTGCATCCAGTTTGCATTGGCTCGAGTTTATGGCATGCGTGGATGGGGGTCTCAGAAGTTCTTCAAGGACTTTGGATGGAGAGTGCAGCCAGGGACTTCTCTACTAAATTCTCCAGCTATTTTGAGGAGTCTTCCAGTACATATTTTCTTCCTCTTTTCCTATCCTATATGCTTCTGACACACATTTTGGACAAAATCATTCAAACGTCAACACTTGAAGAGGTTTGTGGACAAGATCATCAATGATTTCACCCATCTAAAATACTGTCTGAAGATCTTGTCCACAAAAGTTTCTGTCAATTCACAGACCACTGAATTCATCAGTTTGAGGTGCAGTAGTAGTTTTGAGGAGGATCATCTACATGTTTTATCCTTGGTAGAGGATGAAATATCCATGGTAGAGAACCTCTACCATTATACTGTGCAAAATTTGTGAATTATTTTTTTACTGCAGATTGCATCCTGAAGTTATCCAGTAATTTATCTAAAAGTGGTTATTCTGGTCCTCTGAATTTCTGCCCATTTGTGCTGGCATTTTCACCCCTGTAAAAGTCAACAAAACCTGCTGGTCCTGGTAACTTCTGAACAAAATCATAGCCTAAGTGTGCATACTGCCATGTACATGCTACAAGGTAGTGCTCATCCCAGAGAGATTATAACCTACATACACATATAGGAATTGGACTACACTTGGGGAAAGTGAAGTGCTCTTAACTCCCTTTTCCAAGTGCAGCAGCATCTGTCCAGGCTTTTACATTGCAGAGAGCCTTGGAGCAGACCCACTAGCCTCAGGCTATAGCACCAAGTCCCACTCTGCCACTTCGATGGATTTCTGTCAGCATGGGTGGCTGATTCTCCACGGAAATCTGGGTTTTTTACCCAGGGAGCCCTGGAGGAAGAAGGAGGATGTTTGCACCTGATCCCCACTTCTGGTGGCTCATTCCTCAGGCCACAGGGTGAGAGGTTGGTAGTACAGAGACCATCTTTCCTCTGCACCTGCTAGGGGAAGGAGGGCATGCATGTTACTGCAGACAACAGGAGGCAGAGAGCCACCCTGGGTAGTGGCTGTGCCTACATGGACTTGCTGGAATATGTTCTGCACACCCCAGTCCCAACTCCAGAGATCAAGGCTAGGTATCTGATGGGGAGCACCTAAGCTCTCCTCTGCCATCCAACCGCTCTTCCAGGCTGAGACAGAATCCAAATGTGGTATTTAGTAGAAAAAGATGATAGCCAGCCAGCTAACCTTCTCACCACCTACAACATTAAAACTGGAAAAGCTAATACTAAGTTGTCTATATATTTAAGGAAAATATTACAGATGATCATATATAACCTTTCTGGAACAGCAATGTCCTCTTAATGTCAAGGAATTAAAAGGTCATATGGACTGTGTATGTTTCCAAGAAACATAAAGTTAGGGAAGAAGGCCTTATGAGTGCATGACTCTCATCCTAATATGCAGATGACCAAGATATGAAATGTGGTGACATTATCAGATTTGGAGATAGAGACATAACCTAAGAGATGTTCTAAGAAAAAGTATCAGGGCAGCCTAGCTGAAATAGTAGCACTGCCAGGAAGTCATCTCGAATTCTCCCTCATCTTGCAGGTGTGATTGTAGCAACTAGACAGGCCCAGCACTGATGAAAACCTCTGTGCTTGCTGCTATACAAACATGTAAGAAATAAAGCTTTGCTGCAAGGGTCACAAGGCCAGACTCAACCCCCGCAGCTGGAGGCACTTTAGGGCTGAGTACAGCAACCTGGACTCCATCTCTAGACAATATAGAAAGTTTCTTCCAGAGGATGCTCCAGATCTTATGTTTGCTAATGTGCCCCATGTTGGAGTCTGTGTTTCTGCTGACTATAACAAGAGTGTCGGGCAGATGCCTCCATTGTGTTCACCTCTTGATTAAATTACCAAGGTTAATTGTGATGCATCTGGACCTTACACAATCAAAAGCAGCAGGGGATAGCTATGGGCAATAGATTACTGATACATAAGCAAAGAGCAAACTTTTGTTTCTATCTTTTCTAAAACACAGTGGAACATCCCTTTCTCTTAATCACTGCCTTTGTGGTCAGTACCTAGCATTCACACGTGGATAGAAATGGTTCACATATTTTCTTGACTTGTAAAGCCTGTATTGAGTGCCATAAATACTAAGGGTTTTGATGGACTAAAAAAGAATGTCCAAAATAAAGAAGAATCCCACTTAGGTACATTTTAGGTGTGAGTCTGAATGGTGTATTTTATCACCCAGTCAGACCAGCATTCTGACCAGTGTAACAAGCCAGATAACTGCAACCACTCTCCTCTGTTTTGAGCTCATTATCTTGTATTTGGCTGAAGCATATCATTAAGAAAAGTATCTTTTCTTGATCTTCAGCATTTAAGAGATGAAGACAAGCATTTCTGCAGCACTGCATCCTAGCAGTGAACCACCAGCTCATGAGAAGTTGCTTGCTCTTTCCTAACTTCCATTTGCCTTTTTGTCCCTCTGTCTGTTGGCTCATGATAGAATCATAGAATGGTTTGGGTTGGAAGGGACCACAAGGATCATCTAGTTCCAACCCCCTAGTTAGTGGTTTTCATCTTTTTCTATTGTTGTGAACTGACAACATTTGAAATTTTGTATACATGGACTCCTATTAAGCATGAACAACCTTGATTTTTTCTTCATCTCTTGTGAATCCTGTTGCAGGTGTTGGGTAGAGGTTCTATCTTTTACCTTGAGTCACTTGACAGTTGGCTACAAATAAGTTTTCTAAAAGTCATGTTAGAGATTTTTTTTCCCCCTTGTGAAGATGCCTATGCAAATCAAGCGTAGTAGCTCTTACTCTACAGGGCTGATCTCTGCAAGCATCTGTGATTTTTTTTGTTCCTTTTTTTACCTTCTCAGGATTTCTAGCATTTTTGAAGAAATGTGGTCAAAGAAACAGGCTATTCCAGCATTGGCCTGACCAGTTTTGCTGTGCTACTTCCTTCTCCATTTTCAAATGCACGATGATAGAATGAGCCCTTTGGCCAAGAGCATGAGTCGTTGGGAGATTATTTTCGGCTGCTTGTCCACTGGTGACGTCTAAATCCTTTTCGGGTCCACTGTCCTAGTGTACCAGCTACATATGGTATTCTTCACTTGTGGACATGAGTTTGTCTGTGTTCAAGCCTGTACACCTCTGTACTCTTAGCTTAACCGGTCTCTGTTGGCTTCAGCCATCACATTGTGCCACTGTGCTAATTCTAGAATACGAATCATCAAGATTTAACATCTTTCTGTCAATTCAAATCTAGGAGGCACACAATACAACCTTGGGAGCAGATGGTTGAATTCACATACACTGAAGCACGCAGTGCTACACTGATTTCTTAATCTCATTCAGAATAAATGGCTTGTATAGGAACAGATTCCCCAAGTTGTCAGAGCATCATAAACAAAATTGTTTGCTAATTGCAGTCAGCCACATCCATGCAAGGTTGTCCAGGAAGGATTTACAGGCTGCTTTGCCTTGCAGAACCGCTCTATGCTACATCAGGGAAAAGGGAAGAAGAGTCGCTGCCTTGATTCTCAGCTCCACAGCCTGAGGTCTGAGCCTGGTGTAATTTTCACCTGTAAATTGAGCACTTTTCATCTAAGATCATTAAGAAACCACAAATGCAAAACCTCTTCGAGCTATGTTTTATAGAGCCGCATTTGACAGCCACTTAACTGCTAATACTTTAATTCTGACTTTTTTGTTTCTATGGTCTTTTCTTACCCTCTCTATCATCTTCTCACACTGATGGGGAAGTTTGTTGTAGCAGCACAGAACAGAAGCTTGCTTTCTTCTTGTTATGGCTGGCAACCCTCGCAGGTACATTAGCCAAAAGGTGTTCTGATAGCACAAGGTATTTACCTCATGTAACGTCTCCCGTAACTTGTGCACAGAGCACACAGGCACTACTGTGTTACCGATAAGTTCGTGAACCTTAAAATAATCAGTTGGCTGAAAAAGCTGAGCTAAAATTATCAATTCATACCCACTGGTGAATCTCCTCTGCAGATGCACAAAAACCCTCTTTGTACGATCCCTTGGGTTCCTAGGAACCAAGTAAGTCTTTATGGTGCCTCCAGTCTTCTTAAACTGGCTTCAGGAGTGTGAAAGACTGGAACTAAGAACAAATTAGGCCAAACCAATGACTTGCTGTTTCACCTTCTGTTCAGGGGGTGAACCAAGACCACTAATGTACCTATTAAAAAGCTTCCAGCCTCCCAAAACAGAAGAAACTTGAAAAATTTGTCTAGTTTCAAAAAAACCTAGATTTTTTTTTCCCCACAAATCTTGCATTTAGCAGCGTATTTTTGCCTAGAATAAAGGGATGTTTATATTAGAACATTACATGTGGCAAAGATATTTTAGTATTGCTAAACCATGACGGTATTTTTGTCTTCTCCAAACTGCAGATTTTTTCCTTAGTATATGTGTCTGGTTTTTAGCTTTGGGCATTTTTTTTTTTGTCTGCTCCTTTGTCCATATTAATGCAATCATCCATCAAAAACAAGGTAAGACCCTGACCAGTGTCTTGGTCTTTATTTTCAATAGCCTTTATTTTCAATAGCCTTTATTTTAACTTGTTGAAATGTTTCCAGAGCAATTCTGAGGCCACTACCGTTGCTTTGTTAGCAGAGTGCAGAATTAACATGCTTGTTACGATCTCTGAAAATGTCAACTATGTGCACTTTTTCATTATTACCTGAAATCATGCAGAGATCTGGACCTTGAAGTACCCTAGGTCCTTTTCTTTCCTCTTTCTCCTCCCCCCACTCCCAAGAGGCAGCTATTCATCTTCATTAGCCACTTCTGTTAGCTTGCTGCCAACTGAGACTGGAAAACTAGCTGCATCAGTCTCGCATGGCAATTCAGGAATTAGAATCCACAGTCATTGGGTGCAGGAGGTTAATGCACTAATAAAGATTGTACCTTGATTAACCACATCATCTCAGGTTGCCCAGGCAAGGCTGGTTTTCAGACAGTTTGTCATATCATATGGCCTAATGCATTCATCTAAAAACATGGCTGCTTAGCTAAGAATAGATATTCATCATCGCAACTAAAGGAGAAAAATTGTCCTTTTTTCTTTTTTCATTTCAGTGAAAAATATTTAAAAGTTTTTAAGGGAACCCTCTAAATTCTGATCTATGATTTACCTGTAAAGGGACACGTTCTTCCTTTCCTGATAGAGATAAATCTTTTCTCTTTAAACTGTTATGAGAGAGCATGGCATGGGTTATACCCTAATTAACACTTGCTCTTAGAATCAAACCACATTTCTCTTGGATATCGATAGCTTCTTCTGGATTTATGGGCTCATTTAGTCCCCCAAAAATGAATACAAATTTGCAAGACTCTTCGTTAAAAGTATAATCACAGAATGAAGGACCTAAATAAGTCAGTTTGATAAGTAAGCAGCTGTAGCCTTCTTTTACATTTATCTGTCCTAGATTGCTGAACCTTGACTAAATGTTGCAGGTTATTTGCAGGATGGTTCCACTAAAGCAGAGATAATGTATTCCAAACAGAAACTTATTGCACTGGCATTTGTGATTTGCCGTAGAGTGAATTGATCCACAGATCACGTTGCAAATGTTCATGATTTGGAATGGTTTAGTTCTGTAGATACCAAACATCTGGAGATTTAATGCTGAACACATTCTTTAATGCTGCAGTCTGCAAAATCTCTGACCTTCTCTCTTTCTGAGGGCCTGATTTCTCCTTTTTTCTTTCCTTTTCCCCAGCCCACAGGCACACACACACAGAATCCTGTTTCTATCAAACAATTTCAGCTGACGCCCATTTGTGCAGGTCTGAAGAACCAAGCACAGCACAAATGACACAGTCACAAGCCACACAATTACCTTTATTTCTTTGCTTAGAACAAAAAAATTCCTTGACAAGCACTCTCCCCTGGATTGTCATATATCTTTGGATGTGATACCGATGAAACCTATTGAAAGGAATTCATATTACAGAAAGCAACAGGGCATTTGAAGGGTCTTGGGACTGGAGCCAAAGGGGAAATGTGGTAGAATGTGTTTTGCAGCAGATTGCTGTGAAAAAAGTAATTCTTTGAAATCATTTTAGCAGGAGTAGGAGAGACAGAAGAACTGCTGACTGAGGTTCAGTGCTGAACCGGCACCCAGCTTGGCATAAATGGTGTCCGTATGGCTATTTCAGCTCCATGACAGGGAGACTGTAGTAGTTCCCTTATTTCATCCTTCAGTTAGAGGGTGGATGAAACCATGTGTGTCACTTATCTCAAGTTTAGAAAACATTTTGCATCATATGTGACATAAATATTAAGTATAAATTAAAACCTGCCCAAATAAACTGATGGAAAGAAAGTAAACCAGGAAACAACAGAAGCTGGAAAATGGCAAGATATTTTGTTAGGTGATGGTTGATTCTGAATAACACATTACCAAAAGGACAACGACAAAAAAAAAGATGCTCAAACAGAAAGAGGAAAATTATCAAGTGCTCAAAGGAAATTGCAGGGCTTATGAGGAAGAAGAAAAAGAGTTAAGTAGATGTGGTCTGGATAAGTGACATTATGAAGAAATGAGAAGAAATAGCGTTATCTTTCTATTTTACAGGTGTATATCTGAGGTTTGGGTTAGAAAAGTTGCAGCAATAACACATACTAGAGGAATCAATTTTTTAAAAAAACCAAAATTTGCTTTTCACATCATGGGAGCCTTATCACAGTGAAATGCTGTCAGCTTCAACATAGTCTCCAAAAGTTTCAGTGTCAGACTCTTTGCTTTGGATGTTTGACACTGAAATCATAGCCATGTTGTCAGCTAGTGGCAGAGTAGCTTCACTGAACTGAAAGGGATCTTCGCCAACTGACAGCACTTACAGAGATTCTCCTGTCTTAAAAAACAAAGCAACTGGATTAGAGATTCTCAAACTGTGTCTTGTGATCACTTGCTAAAGTGTCTTGGAAAATTCTGCATTAGCTTTGTGTTGCCTTGACTTCCAGCTGAATAAATAAATTTATCTAATGCTTCCCTAAAATCTGCATTTTAGTGTAGGTAACTACAAATCAGAGAGCCCCTGTGGTCCTTGTGAGCTAGCCAGCAGAGTATTTGCAAAGGAAAATCGCATCTCACTGATCTCCTATAATTCCTGCGACATGTCAGTAGACTAGTGGATGAAGTTGAGCCAGCTAAAATAATTTTCAAAACATGTTTGACAGGGTCCTTTATGAGACACTACAAACATTTCTTAAATCATCATCTGTGGAGAGACAAAATATTATGAATCAAAAATTGGCTAGGTGAGCACAAGCAAAGAGGAGGATTAAACAGTCAATTCTCTTAATGGCCCAATGATAAGTTCTGGTTTTGGCAGTGAATGAGCAGCAAAATAATACGTGTGGCTAGACTTTAAATCTAGATGATACTGGTCTCCCTACTTTTTATTAATTACAATTTTTCTGAATCAGTTCAACCATTCCTGGTTTTTATGTGCCACACAGCAAGATTGATGGCACTAGATAAATAGGATTGCCTTAAGTCTAGAGTGAATACTATTATTTACCTCTGCATGGTACTTTTCCTGAAAAATTACCTACAAGCTAGGATTAAAAGCCCCAAACAAAACACTGCCAAGCAGTCATTAATCCACAAGAAATGTCTTGTCGCTTAATTGTTGCTGCGGAAACTGAATTTGGAGCAAGGATATGCAATACTATAGGTTTCTTTATTTGAAGGTTTTCACTTCAGTGAGAAGAAAAGCCAAGTTGGCACACTGACTAAGATTGACTATGCTTGGGACCTTTATAGCTTGTAAAACTGGACATTTATGTATAACTGCTGAAAAGTGATTTACTACAGGTGGAGACGGGGAGAGTTGTAGAGTTACAATATACATGTGAATGAGACATGTCATCACCACCACCGCAAAGATGTCAGTGTGAAACAACATCGCTGCAACCCTCACAAGGAGAAACGTGTGTGAAAAAAAAAGAGGGGCTTTCAGAGCCACTCCTCGGTCTTGTGTGTCTGGCTGCAGGGAGAGGAGGGAAGTCATGTTCATCTCAAACAAGCTGTCCTGCAGTTGGGCACACACGCTTATCCACGTGTATGTTTAAGCGATCTAGTCAGGGCTCCTTTCTTTGATCCATAAAACTGTTTTCCCAACTTCTGGAGCCCAAATACTTTCTCAGTGCTTCCTTTAATTAGCATCGCTCAGGACTCTAAGGTTAACTTCATCAAGTTTGGAGAAAGATCTCTCTTGGTTTTAAATTAGACTATTGGCTTTAAATCTTGTGGTGACTGGAATATTTTCTGGTGCCAGGTGTTTCAGACTTACATTTTGTTTGATTTACGCTAAAAAAAAAAAGCCTGCTTTTTTCTCTTTTTAATTTCAGAAATCCTTTCTGTCAATCAATGTTCTAACACCAGTTTGAAGGTGCCAAGGATCTTAAGTACATTTAAATTTCCATCAGTACATTTGAAACATTTGAAACAGTCCAGTGGGTGCCTTGTGCCAATACTGCGAGTCTCCAGCGGCAGGCAAGTTAGCTCAGCGGGAAAGAGAAACTGTGCAGGAAAGTTTATTTTAACAATAAAAGTTGAGTCCTTTCTAGTTAGTTAGTTAGATAGTTGCTGTTTGGGATTACATGTTCAAACATTTCACATGATGTACTGAAAAAAAAGGTCTTGATATAATCATATGTCACCACTAGTGCTTTTAATCTGTCTCAAATATCTTCAGATAGAGTCTAAAATCACGAGATTTGGCACACAGGAACATATTCTGGATTTGTTTCTGTTTGACCTTGCAAAGTGTTGGCACTTGGTGGACAGCTAAATCCTTACTCCTGATCTTTGAGATTCTGTTCTTGGCAGCCAGAAGGAGACTGCGCACGTAGTTTAATGTTTCTGTTTTCAAAAAATATTTTGCAGCGTTTAAATCTTACCACTCCTCAGTTGTGACAACCTGCAGTTTGGGGTATATTTCATGTTAGTTTTCCAATTTATTTTTTTTCCTAATTCGATTTCATTTTATAGTTGTCTGGTAGTGAAAAATACACCATATGATCACAACTCAAAATATTATTCCAGTAAATTCACATTCAGATATTCATGATAATGGCAATTATTAACCCTGGCAATTATCAGTGGTCTTAGTAAATCTTTGTGTCAGAAAGGGTTACGTCAAATTTAAATTATGTAGAAAGCTTTATTATATACCACAACTCAAAGTAAAAAGGGAGAAGAGAACCTAGCTGGAAAAAAAAAAAGACCATTAAGGCCATTTTTCATTGAAGTGCGGATGAGAAATAATCTTGGGGAAAAGAAGAAATGAAAGATTTTGACATGTCAAAAAAAAAGGTCACCCTTATTTTTAATCAGCCCTCTGGTCCTTTCCCTGGATGAAGGCATCATTGTCAGAGTCGGGCAGGCAAGGTGGGAGGGAAGAGCTCCGCTGCTGTAACAGATTGGTTTCTGCATGGCGTATAGCAGACTTCTCAGAAGCTGTTTCCCTGAAGGTGACAGTGGGGGTCAGCCACTGCATAACCTGGAGGAACTGCTGCTTGGGCAAATGGAAATCATAAGTACTGAATAGCATATTTCACAAGTAGGATAACTTTTAGGTCAAAGCCACTAGATGTTCCCAGTCTGGCTGCCCCGATTCTTCAATTGACAGAGATAATGTAAAGCATTGCCCTTCAGAAGAAAGGAAGAAGAGAAGAAATAGTTCATTCCTATGCATATTTTTGGGCTCAGCACCTCAGTTTGTAGGGAAAAACACTTTGGGTTTTTTGGGAACAGGCTTTACTAGTGAAAATACCTTTAGTGTTCACATCCTATTTTCTAGAAAGTAAGCAAATGGTCGTGTAAGGGGAAAGCAGGTGACAAAGTGATAGTTTTTGAGATCACAGCCTTAGGATTAAATGTCTGCCTTGCAAATCTCTTTTTCATCAATTTATTGTCATAAACCTTTATTGTTGGAATATTTCTCTATATGTAGTTCCTTAATCTTTTGAAAACAATAGCATGTGTGCCAGGTACTTGCAGCAAAGAGCAATCTGGTTGCCTGTCCTTTTTGTTGCCTGAGTTTAAAGAACTTAGCGTATATTAAAAATTACTATACACTGCTATTGCTGGCACTTATCAGATAAGGAAGTCATAAAATGAACAATCTGCCTCAAAGAACTGAAAAGCCAAGCAATTCTGATACTGAAACTGCAAACCAGATGATGCTCTGATTAGAGGCCCACACATAGATTATAGAAGTATAATAAATCATGTAACTTTTTAGCCTCAAATAAAATAAAAGAATGCAGTTTTTATTAGGAAATAAACTGTTTATCAAGAATGCTTTAAAGGTGACATTTACTGCTAATAAACTATGTTGAAAGGGCTGATCCCTTCATTGGCAGAACAACCGGACACTTTCCTCCATGTAAAAAATGCCCCAGCTCAGTCCGTGCCGGGTCAGGAAGGACTTCCCTCAGCGCTAACCAAGGATGGGCAGGAGGCTCACCCACACTTTTTTTCAAACAAGAACATTTTCTTTTCTCTTTAAAAAGGAATGAGTCATGGAAATACAACTCCAGTATTACTTTGGGACTGATCGTAGATCTCAGCAAGACTCCTTGGAATATCACTGAGAAACAATTCCACAGTCAGCTAATGGTATCAAAACTGAGCAAAGCATCTGTCAGGCAAACGCTTGATAGCGTCAGTGAGCCCCCTGCTTAGGCAAGATGTTGTTTTGCTCTTCAGCTCTTGAAACTTATGGACAGACTCTTCAGGGCTGTCACATCCACATTACTTCCCATATTAATTCTGTTAAGTTATGGTGTACCAAGTGTTACAGCCATTGGTGCTGAATATGAAAAAAACACATGTCCATCCTTTAACAACCTGCACTAGAGAGGAATATGATGTCTCTCCCTTAACAAACTTTTTCTCTGGAGTGTTTAATCTACACCTCTCCAAAAGCAGCCTTGCATTGCAGACCAAATCACACAGGCTTGAATGATAACAGTATTGAATGTCTGGCTACCTGTGTCAAGGATGAGTGCATACAAGTCAGGTCAAGCTACATATGTCTCTTAGCTATTAAAAATATCCTTCAGAACAACATGGGGAGGAGTGCAGGGCTCTTGTTTAGGGCTCTGTCCTACAAAGCACAAACACATTGCAGTTAGGTGCTTTTTCAACTCCTTTACAATGATAGAGACATTTAGGATTTAACTGTTGAGCAAGGATTAAGCATTTATGATTCTGACCTTTTCTATGAAATCTACGTCATGATTAGTCCATGGTGTGTACCCCGTTACTTGGTTATGAACTGAAATTTCTGCTCCCATACTACAAAAACAAAAAAGTTTTCCTGTTAGTTTCACCAGCCAGAATACATTGCATGATTAAAATGTGGTTGCAGATTGTCAGAAAAATAAAATTTCTTGTGCTCAAGGTGCATTACCTATTCAGGAAAATGAAATGGTGCTTAAGAACTGCTCTCAGGAGTCTGTGATAAAAATCAATGTAGCTCATGTATTGTCTAGCTTATATGTAAACTGGGCATTTCCTGGAAACTAGAGTAACTTAAATATTCCACTACCGAGGCATTCTTGCTGCTGATATACTGTTATTGTCTCCTATTCCATTGACTTCCTAAAAGCAGTTTGCTGTACAATATTGTTTTTCAGGAGATGACCCATTCATGGCCTCCACCACTGTCAGCTATTCACACACCAGGAAAGGCAGAGCAAAGCAAATTTTCCTTCCCAAACAAGGTAAGACATGCAACATCATGTACAACCATGCCTCCTGCACCTCAAAATGTGTCCTAGAGAAGCCCTGACTAAGTGTGTGAGGGCTGTGGGCTGAAGCTAGTGCTGTGCTGATGGCCTTCTCCACACATGTGCCAGTATCCCCTGCCTTTTCCCCTCTTACAGCCTCTGCAGGGCTACACGGTCCGTGCATCATGCGTTCCTCACAAGGCAAAACCACAGGAGCCCCTGGTGAGGTATCCAGATGTAGTGCCTTCTGTGGGCACCTGCTGAGGCTTCTCACTGATAACTGAGGGCACATACAGCGGTTGTGAGTCAAGAAGTTCTCACGTCCATTGCTCTTGCTTCATTCAGCTTTGCTTGCAGAGATTCTTGTTGAATCAGACCACTGAGGTCTGAGGTGGGCTTTACTAATACACTGGCCACTGCAGGTGGGGCTGAGGAGTGGGCATACAATCCCTGCCACCAGCCTGGTTTCGGTGGCAGCTTTGCTGGAGAGTCAGGCAGCCCTGTGCCATGATGCCAGAGGGGCCACAGATGTGTTTCCCAGGCAAATATTTGGTCCACCAAGGCACCAAGGCCACTGGTGCCTGCTGGTGGTCCTTTGAAACCAACTCCACTGTTGTGTGTGCAACCCAGGGAGGATGCAGTGTGGCATAGTAAAGCTCATTGGCACGAGCTTGGGGAAACCACATTGTTTGTACTTGGTAAGTCAGGAGGGAATGAAGTCAGCTATCCTATGCAAGAGCCAATAAAAATTTCGCATTGTATCACCATATACTGTTTATATCCCACAAGCATATTTCATTGTGTTCAAGCTTGAAAGATTATATTGATGCTGTTTATAGCCTTCTTCCTGTTAAAGCAAGTTCTTTTGGTAACTTTTGAGTCCATTCCGCAAAATTTAGTGCATAGAGTAATTATAACCACAAAGCCAAGAAACCTTCAGGATTTGCCTACAGTAAAACAGCTTTTCTGTGGATGAGTGTGTCATGATTTTCAAGTACCCGGGGTGTAAACCAAAACATCTCTGGCATGTTATGAAAGAAAAAGAAGGAAATAACTCACTGTTTGCTCTTTGAAGGCAGACATCTGACTGACGATGGTAGGTGGGCTAGAGGCTTGTTACGTTAGAGTAAGTCCAGCAGGAGGTAGATGGATCAGCAGCTTACAAGCAGGTGAAGTGCCCAGATATGCATGACAAAGCGGTGCTCGCCACCCTGCAGTTCCTGCCGTACTTATCACCACGCGACGTGTTTGCGTGGCACCCGTGCAGACACGTATGGGCAAGGTATGCACCTCGCAGAATATCCGTGTGGCTGTCATCAGTGCACTTCCTCACACCTTAAATGTATTGTGACAAATACAGGAATAGGAGAACCACAGACCATAGAGCAAAGGTATGTGAATAATGGTTGGTATCGACTTTCTCGTCTCCCCTCTGCCTGTTCATCCATCTCCCAGGGAAGTATTCTAATAGTTTGAACTGCAGAGCTGTTTCAGAAATCTACCATTCATTTTTAAAGAGCCTTTTCTAGGTGGTTTCTTTTTCTCTTACCAAAGCAGAATTTCCATTTTACTTAAGCTTAGGATAGACAAGATTTCATCTATTAATATATGAACATACTTTGGTACATATAGTGACATCACAACGGTATTGTGCTGGGGTGGTCTGCGTAGCTGGAAATTAGAGTGCTTTGTGTGAGGTGGGGAAAAAATACGTAACAAACCTCACCAGAGTCTCGGAAAAATCCTGCATTACTGATCATAGATCATGATCATTTTACACATCATCTCTATTTTAAAATATTTTTAAATAATTAAAAGCTACTTCTCTTGCTTCCTCTGAATCTGTGCAGTCACAGACTTCAGAAAGCGTTTGCTTTTCAGGCTCCAACATGCAAAGAATGGTTTTAAACATGCTTTTGAACTATTCATAAGCTAGCTATTGCTTTTCATAAAGTATGGTGTAAAATCTTTATTGGATCTCGTAGGTGATGTCTCCATAACTCTGAGGAAGCTTTTCCACAGGTGAGCTATGTAGCTGTCCCGGCTTGTTAAACCCTATGAACTACATCGAACTCTTGTAGATCACATGTTCTTCAAAGAAATGGGCCTGTCAGTCAAGTAATGGCCAAGGCCAGAAGAGAGGCTAAAAGGCTACATTCAGGGCATTGGCTTCATCAGTTAGTTCCAAGAGGTGCATGGTACCGTGAATACGTTTCCAGTTTTTCTGGCAGTGTTGAGAGATCAGTTCAGTTCATTTGCAATGCCTCTTCCAGCCAACTCAACTCCAGAGAAGCAAGTGGGCTGCAATCCTTTTTAACAGAAGACAGTTCCCAAGTGTAAAGATACTCATCACTTTGGGAATGAGAAAAAGAGAAGCTTGTAGGAGTCCTGCCCTGTTGCAAGGATGCAAATCATCCTTACTTTTCTGTCTATAAAAACTGAGTGTCAGCATCGTTAGTTCCCATACATGCCACGCCGCTTTTAACCTGCAACTCAAGTAATTAGTGATGTGACAGCTTGAAACTTGAAATTTATTAATTAGGCTATTAAAGTTGCAAAAGCCACAGCAACTATAGCTAGACTGGTTTTGAAATCAGTCTAGTAATAAAAGCTAAATAACTGAGGTTTATATATCACAAATATAACAGAATTGCATATTTGAAACTGCACGTGTGGATGTTTCCCTCTATATGCTCGGTGGATGGGGGGGGATGTATGTGCATATACTGTACCTGTATATGAAATCAGACCTCGTTAACATGGGACGTCTGCATTAATGACCAAGAATGGAAGGAAAGTCTGTGTCAAGTTTCACATGTGCGGCGCTGCCCAGTAGGTTTCCCAGCACAGCAGTGCTGGGAGGGCACATTTAGGAAGCTGTCCTTTATGTAATAGAGGGCGTGAAGTTACATTTCATCCTTAACTTTGAATTTTCTTTCTCTGTGGAATTAATTTGTACTCTTGAATTTACTAGGAAGGGGCAATGACAGTCTCTTTATTTCTTGTTTTTCAAAGCTTAAGTATAATTGAATCTGTGTGTGATGTGACAGGCTGTGTGTGCTTTCCTTTCTCCTATCTCTGTCACATTTTGTTACATACAAATGATCAGGCATTATTTGATTGTAATTTTATTAAAAGCATCTTAATAAATAAATTTTAAATTAATTAAATTTCGTAAATAAGAGCTCATGATGCTTGTGTGCATTAATGTTCAGGCATTAATTCTCTACTCTTTGCAGGAGAAAATGCTGTTGATTCTGCTGCCTGCTTTTCTCTCTTTCTTCATCTTTACTGTGATTTCGTGACTTGAAAGTTTGATCAGGTGTTTGATTTCTAGTTATGTGTATGTGATATTATGGGGTCGGCCATCATTTTCTTATTTGAGAATTAATTTATCCACTCAGGAGAACTGGTGTCTTGTCACAAAGCTATTGGGTGATTATTCTCAGCAGAAGCTAAGTTATCATAGTGATATTGTTCTTTATGTGCTCAATTCATTTACTTTTTCTTTTCTTGTTGATTTTAACAAGTTGGAGAAAATGCGCTAGAAAATAATTTCCAGAAGTGAAGACATCACCTTTGGTTTTTAAGTTACATAAATTTGTACTTTTTTCCTACCTCAGTGGAAGCATTCTCTATTTTGCCATGAGATTTTTCTAATAGCTTCTATTATTAAGAATAATTTGTTGAGAATCAAAACACGTAGAGGAATCAGTTAAAGGGAGAAGTGAAAATGTTATAGCTCATCTGTTTTGCTGCTGTCAAATTTGAGACTATGCAGAGCCAATGGCAGAGGTAAGATAGGATGCTAGGCAGTTAAAGAGGAGCGTGTGTTCTTGCTAAGGATGATGAAAATGTAAAAGAGTGAGCTAGATCCTTGCTTAGCAGTTTCAAATAGTTTTACAAACCTGAGGGTATTTCCATTCAAAATGATTGTATTCCCCAAAACTTCTCTAGGTACATAAATTCACTATTCTGGAAACTGAACATGCTCTGATAGCCTACTTTTTTGGCAGCGTGGTTGGCTGCTAGAATAACATTTAAATTTAAGTGTACATATCACTACGTATCACCGGTGCAAGCTGATCCTTATGTCTTAAAATTATATTCAGTCACCAGAAAAAAAAAACAGGTTTTAATATCCCTTCATCAGAAGCATTCACCAAAAAGCTAAGGCAATTTGTCAAAAGTAGACAATTTCAAATTATTGAGAAATCACTGTTGGCATATGAAACATTGTACAGATCTTTTCATACTGCAGATGAAGGTAGAAACTCTTAGGGCTTGACCAAAAATTTGATGTCTCACATTTCAAGTGCGTAGGATGGCAGTGAATTGCATGGAATCATAGAATAGTAGAATAGTTTGGGTTGGAAGGGACCTTAAAGCCCATCTAGTTCCAAACGCCCCCCTGCCATGGGCAGGGACACCCTCCACTAGACCAGGTTGCACAAAGCCCTATCCATCCTGGTCCTGAACACTGCCAGGGATGGGGCATCCACAGCTTCTCTGGGCAACCTGTTCCAGTGCCTCACAGGGCAGAATTTCTTCCTAACATCTAATCTAAATCTCCCCTTCTTTAGTTTAAACCCATTACCCCTTGTCCTGTCAATAGACTCCCTGGTAAACAGCCCCTCTCCAGCTTTCCTGTAGGCCCCTTCAGGAACTGGAAGGCCACATTTAGGTCTCCTCAGAGCCTTCTCTTCTCCAGGCTGAACAAACCCGACTCCTTCAGCCTGTCCTCATAGGAGAGGTGCTCCATCCCTCTGATCATCTTCATGGCCCTCCTCTGGACTCACTCCAGCAGCTCCATGTCTTTCCTCTACTGGGGACCCCAGATCTGGACGCAGTACTCGAGGCAGGGTCTCTAAAACAGTGGAGTCAAGAGGGAGAATCACCTCCGTCAACCTGCTGGTCACACTGTTTTTGATGCAGCCCAGGACACGGATGTATATTATAGCATAAAAATTACAGATTGAAGCCATGCAGTCTGGAGAGTCTTAACTCCAGAGCAAATGATGCAGATTGAGGGGTTTTGACTAGCCAATCCCTCAAGATCCCAGTGCCTGCGGTTCAGCCAACCTCCATTTAGAGAGGCCAAGAAAGTCTTGGGGCCCCGAACCCCTGAGGAATGGTTCAGAGTGACTCAGCAGCAAAATCTCAGCTCAGCTGCGTCAGAACATCCTTGAGCTCTCTGGGGACTTGCAGTTCCTTTCTTGATGAGCTGTGGATTTGGCTCATTGCTCAGCCTCTGTGGACCAGGGATCTAGTCCAGCACCCAGTTCCTCACCAAAAATGACCAAGTGTGTTGCTGTGGGTGCCTGGCCTCTCTAAGCAGTCTGTACTGCAGTTGTACCTGCAGCATGTATATAAGGTGGTACGCTTCTGTGTGTTTGGGTTATTCAGAAGCAGAGTTGCATACAGGATACCTTCGCTGCTGTCATCCATAGCCAAGTGTTCTTTTTTTCCTTAATTTATACATCTTTTTGTTATAGTCCATATTTGCATTTCCCTTCTAGTTACAGACTTCTTTTATATTTGCATGAGTACAAACAAATTCTGTGAGTAAAATATGTGAACATTTGTACATGAGGAAAAAATGGTCTGATTTATTCCACCATATTCATAGATATTGTGGTTGTGATACAAGGTTGACCTTGTAATCTCGGGGACCCAGAACTAAAGTCTCTATTTCCATTCTTCAATGCTGTCAATATCAACATGTGAAAAGGCAAGACCAGCTGTGCTACTACCTCAGGAATCCAATGGTCCATGAAACAATATTAGTCTTCCCTCTGTCTTCTCATCTTAAACTTGTAGAAGATAATAGGGGAGTTTTGGCTGATCAATAATTGAATAGTGAGCAGGAGAGTTGTAATAGCTATACAAAGAATTGCACCATTAAAGGGTTGTTGTGAAATAAGTTTACAAGCCTTAGAATTAATGGATTTTCAAAGAGATATTGGATTTATGGTTGTAATTGAAAATTACTTTGAAACTGAATGAACAATTAACAACGCTGTTTGTATTGTTGAGGTAACATTCAAGCAAGTATTGCAGCTGAAAATTGCAGTAAAAATAACACAGCGTACCTTTTTTCTGTTATTACTATAGGAGTCACAACAGGGATCTACAGGACACAGCAATACGAGTAAGTACCAAGTAATTTTCTGTTGTATTGGGTGGAGGGGATGACAATGACTGTGAAAAACAAGTGACTGATCGAGTGGGGAACCAGTAGCAGACTGGGATGGTGCGGAGCCTCAGCAAGCAGTACTCAGCTTTGGCCAGATATGGAGAACTGAATTAAAGAGCGACCATCAAAAAGTCACCTCTTTTGGTGGACTGGGAAGAACAAAAAGGATTTGTTCCATTATGGCCATTTCATTAGGTAGATGAGAAAGACTTAAAAGGCAAAAAAGTGGCTTTTTTAGAAAGCCAGAAAAGAGCTGGCCTAGTTGCATGGCCAGATCCAGACTGCCAGAAAATTCTGCAGGAAGACTTGTTATCGTTTATCATTCATAGGTAATGCTATATTTTGTGGCTATCGCACAGTGATAAGCTGCATAAATCCTGCCAAACTAACACCAGATAACATCTCAAAGACCATATGGCTGTGGGTCTTTTTGGCTAGCAGTGTGGGCAGGGGAGTGATGTGTGCTTGTGTGGATCCTCGCTGGGGCCTTTCAGTGGGCTCCAATTTACAAATCATGGTGCAGACCAGCAGCACTTTAATTACATTTAGTTATGGTAAAAAACTTAGCAGCTGTATTGAAAGGGAAGATTGAATTGTTCTGCAAAACAAAATATTAATCCTTTCCCCTGACACCTCTCACTGTTGTTAATGTCGTCTTGCGTATTAAAAATACATGATCCTATCCTGCTCTCGACATAAAATCATCTCAACCAAAAGAACTATTTTGCTACCTTCCTGACCTGTCAGCCAGCACAGAGCCCTGTTTGCAAATTATAGGGCTGTGACTGAAGATGAAAAATGCCCTGAGCTGGTAGGTTGGGCTTTGAAAGTGGCTGGTCACCCACTGTGTGAGGGAGAAGACATCCGGAGAGACAAGGCCGGGAGACGCAGGCTATTAAAACGGTGTGGCTCTTTGCTGGGGAAAGGTCGGCATGTGGAAGACAATGTTGTGAAGAAACATGCAGTGGTGTCACTTAATTGCTGTCATCAGTTTGATATTGCTGCGAGTTCCAGCACTAAGGAAATAATAGAAGGCAAAGGGGATGAAGTTCTGTCAGAAAATAATGAATACAGTAATGAGAGAAGGAAGCGCAAAAGGGCCATAATAGAGAGGACTATGCAAACACACACAGAGTCACGAGCATGACAAACACACCGACTGAGCTGAGGGCTTCATGATGACATCAGAGGCCACAGTGTTTGGCCAGCTTTGGTCATAGTTTCATTTTGAGAGTTTCATTTCCTTCTTTCAACGCTTGAATAATAGGTTGTTCTGCAGATCTAATGCAACCTGCTTTCCTGCAGTTTAGGAAATCAGTCCTACCTTCTTATAGCTTTCCTCTGCTCCTTACTGCAGTGGTCTCTGACCTCACTTTACTTCCAGTTCCCCAGCATGCCCTCCAACACCACAGTACCTCCAGGTTCTTCTTATCTCCTCATTCATCCTGCTCAGCAAAATCAGCACGTATTTACAGCTGGGCTGGAGCTGCACTTGGTACTGCCTGGCTGATGGCAACCAAACCAAAGTACACCTAAACACATGCAGAAATATTTTCTTCATTGGTGGGAAAAGTTAGGGTCACTGTCAGATAACCAGACACTTTTTCTAGCCTTTCAGAGGGATTTTAACTACCTCGGAGATCCGTATCCATGAGGATTCCTGTCAAGGTGCTGGAATAAGACATCAAATAAGACACAGAATAAGACATAGACCTTATCAGTCCTGCACGTCAAACAGGAAAAAAAGCAAATTTGGGGAAAAGAAAGGATTCAGATGTGAGGAAATGCTAGCAAATGACTCTATGTAGAAAAGAAATCTAATGGTCTATGTACTGTGTTATCCAAATGCACATCTTCAGAGTCCCAATTAGCTGTTATTTCCCATTGCACCATGCCTTCTTTGGGGTGGCTCTTGAGTCTGTCATTTGCAATGGTTTTACGCCAGCTGCAAACATTGTCTTGCTCATGGATAACATTTGCATTTCTCTCATTCTTCCCCAACAAGGAAATCAAAGCATTTAAAACCCCATCATGGCTGAAGTTATACTCTGTTACAATAAATATTATTTATCCCTGTTACCCAGAAAGGCAAACTTGGCTTGGTTAGGTTGTGTGATTCACCCAAATTCCAGCTCAGAGGAGAGAACTCCTCTGGCCACCCACTATTCAATGGGAAAATCCTACAAAAGTTCATTCGAAATTTATTTTGAAATGGGACAAATTTGGACATGTCTCCTCTGGCTGTATCTAAGAAGATTAGGAAGGGAGTTGCGTGAGATGAGGTGGAGACTAGCAAAGAACTCCCAGCTCTGTGGCTAAGGATATGAGAACTGATGGTTTCCTTCATGTGTTTCTGAAGGCGTGGCTATGCATACACACACCAACACACACACGCACACACACGCACGCCCACACCCGTTTCAGGAGACATACAGAGTGCTTAGCATCTGAAATAAAGTGTGATAACAGCACACCCATAGCGAAGCGGGTAGCATATTCGTTGTCAATCCCAGAAAGACAAAAAAAAACCCAGAGGAAGGCAAATAAAAAGCGAGAGCTAGAGAGGATTTAGCAAATGCCAGCCTCCCACAATGGTACCTGAATGGATTTGGTAGGTTACATGGAAAATGGAAAACAAATCTTAGTCTGCCCAAGTGTGAGTGTGAAAACAAGTTTTTCTGACAGATAATTCCCTTTTATATATGCTTATGCAAAAATCTTATCTATACCATATCTGTTACATTCAACTATGCTTAGTCTATACACATTTTTAAACTTTCTATGATTCAATCAAGTGAGAGGAAAGTTGGTAAGAACTGATAAAGCATTAATGGCCAGATTTTCTACTCTGATAGGCGTTTCTACCATCTGTACAGGCTTCATCCTCTCCCTCCACACAAAAGTATGTTAAGTGGTGATTAGCATAAAAGCAGCTGCAAATGCTTACTGTAGGGTAATTCATTAATATCCAGTTTGGCTAAATCACAGAGATTCCTCTCCTCTCACAGTACTTACGCTGTTTCCCTTGTTGCTGCATTAACATACATTGCTGAAAGTAGAACTGATGTGAACTCTGTTGGCAAAGCACTCAGGAATCCATATTCCCTCTCACACTCAAACAAACCAGTTTTCATGGTAATAATTCATCACTCAGAAAAAGCCTAAGTTACAAATAGAAAATCTTTTAATATATGCCAACTGTTACTGTTGGTTTCTTGTTCCAAATTACCATAATGCAGATGAGCTCCAGGGCTCCAGACACCCTAAGGCTGACAAACGTATACTGTACCAACAGCTTTCTAGCCAGCAAGTTCGTCATCTGGATACACTTTCTGAGGTCTCTGCTAAAAGTGAGAAGTGACCTAGAGATTATGGAGTGGAAGTATTCCATCCCACGTTGATGCCCTGCTTGTACGTAAATTTTAGGTGCCTTTAGCTGTCCTCCTACAGTAAGTGCTCAGCTTCCCTAGAGGGCCACAAAGAGGCATTGGTAGTTTTGAAGTCATCCAGAGCTTCCCCCATCCTGTTCACTAAAGTTTAGGCACCTATGTTGGGTAGAGACAAGCCCTCCCAGAGAAGAGAATGAGATCCAAAAGCACTGCAGCAAGGTGTTTGCAATACCCAGAACCTCCTCTACAAGACTATCTATCTAAAGTAAGTCCTTCAGTTTGCTTCTGTACAGCAGTGGAAGGACATTGGTAGTAAAACCCTGCCTCTTCTGAAGGCAACAGAAAGTTTTCCAGGGGTGCCTCATACAGCTGTTGCTGGCACCCCAACACTGTATGGAAACTGGGGGTGAGGACTTTGTCAGCAGCAAACAGATGATACATAATGCTCATGTGCATGGAATAGGTTGGGGACTGATCCAAAAGCTACTCAGCTCAAGTCAGTGACCAGAAAATCAGACAACACTGAAACAGCCTGACCGAAATAAGCACTTCTAACATTTTTTTCAGAAGGCACAGGTGGATTTTGGTTTAACAAAGCTCATTAAAAGGTAATGGAGAAAAACACATCCATCAGTAAACCAGTCACACTCACCCTCTGTGCCTCCTTGTCTGCTAGGCAACATAAACTCATGTGTAGACAGCTATTAGCATCCAGTGACACACAAGAGGAGCAGCAGCTGCACAGTTGCTAGGTCCAGACTTCAAGCTCAAGGTGATTCAAGTGGAGTGGGATACCCTGTGCAGCTCTTTCAGGTTACTCCGGAGCAATAATTACAGCAAACAACATAAACCTTTTTTTTTTTTTTTGTAGGTGGGGAGTGGCAGGGGGAACAAAAGGGGTGGTGGAGAAAGGAGGGAGAAAGACTTGACCTGACTTCGTAGAAGCAGTACCACCTCATAAGCTAACAGCCTGCTTCCCCTGTGTCCGTTCTATGAAACTAAGTTGTGTTGGGCAGATATATTATTTTGGACCCAAGAAAGGGATCATCACAAGCCAACATGGTATGCCAGGACCCATGGGAGTCATAAGGAAATGTGAAGAGGCATCCCTTGGGCATCTGATACTTATCAAGCATTTAGGTACCCGACTTCTCCTGGGCCTGAATGCCTAAGCCAAAATATGCAACATAGCAAAGAGAGCTTCCCCAGCCCCCATTTACAGGAGCCGAAGATTGAATCCTTAATCTGTTAAAATGATTGTGAACCAAAACATCCATCCATTGGCAGAACTGTGTCCTTACCAGCACCTGCTGTTGCTGTTTTGCTTTGTGTGGAATAATTGCTGTTCCTGGAGCAGGGTTTTGGAGCATGTTGGATGGGGTGGACTCTCAATAGCAGAGCCACAAGGCCCTAGAGAAATCCTTTCAATTGCTCTGAGGTCTGCTATCCCTGCTAAAGCTTGTGTCCTCTAAGCAGCCTCTCTCGCGGAGTTTCCTTGCCTGACATTTCCAGTGTACATGTGGTGGTGACAAGAAAAGTCAAGTCAGGGTTGAGTCCCTGCTTGCAAATGCTCCAGCAGTGCCCCCGCAGCCCTGTGATTGCCTCAGCAGCCGTCTGCACGTGCAGCAAGAGTGGTCAGTGTTAGCAATGAATAAAGCGTTGACATGTCACATCCGAGCAGTTTCCATATTGACCCATTTCTGATGTCATTTTCTCCTTCTCTTTTAAAGGGAAAAGTGATGTAGAGCCAAAGAGTCGAGAGCAAAGCGCAACCTGCACATCGTAAGTCACTTTTGCATTTAAGATCGGAGAAGGCAGCTGTGTTTTTATCAGATTTGTTAGGCAAAATAGAATTTGTTTGTTTTCGTTAAGATAAAGCTCTTTCACTGATGCTTTTCTTAAAACGGCTTTTTAGGTGATGACTAAGCATTAATTATTCCTAGAACTTTTGCATGCTTGTAAGTCAGAGATCTTTGCAAGTGAAATGGCTCCATATCACGCTGAATAGATATGAGATAATTTTGGTGGGTGTGCAAGCCTGGCCTTTACAACCTGACTTCAACGTTACCTTAATGCTGCCGGAGTTTGTCACACTTGCTAAAAAACATCATGTCACATATGCCTTTGATGTACTGATGTAATTTTAAAAGACTGCAGTCTGCAGCTTCACCTCTGAATTACTTGAAATCCAATTACAGCTATCTCTGGTCTCTCACGATTTTGTTGATGTTTTTGAATTAACAAAAGACGTCGAGAAATAGATAGGAACAGGCACTTGTAATATATCAGTGTTCACCTTCACTCTAGTGCAACAATAGAAGCTTTTACCGTTTTTAACTCTGGTATACAAAGGACTGAATTGTTTTGCCAACATGAACCAGTCTATGAAAGAGATGGGCTGCAAGTTTAACTAACTAACTAACTAACTAACTAACTAGACAGATAGATAGATAGCATCAGTCTCCCAAACTGAGCTAGATAAGTGAATTCTTTTAATAACTACCAGGCAGGCGCATTATGAATTTCTACAAAGCCATTCACCTTTTTAATCCCATTTGAGGAAGGGAAGTTCATGTAACAGTCAGTCATGTGAATTTTAGAGAGCATCTTGCCCATAATTTATGTTTTCTGATTCCTGTTATTTAAATTCAGAGCATTATATCACGTAAATCTTGCAAGGTGTCACCATTTGTTACATGGCCAAAAGTAGTCGCAGAAGGAGGTACAATAACGGTGATTTATTGTGGGATGTTTTGATTTCTGCCGCAAATACGCATTAAAAATCTTCTGGAAATGAATCTAGAAAAGGATTTGACATGGTATAAGAAATGACTTGTCCTGCAGATTGTGTTGTGGAATGTAATTACAGTATGTGAGCATATTTAGCCAAACTTATTAAATGAATTAAGCATTAGCAGCCTTATGCCTTCTGATAGTATGATTACTGGGAATGGTTAATAGAATGATTCCAATAATTATAATTTTAAAAAATAATATCGCAATAAAGACCAAAAGAAGAAGGGTTTTAATGCCATCTGGAGGTATTTTGGAGAAATGAACACATTTATTTTTGCTGATATTTAGCAATATGTAAAACATGAGCTGTACTCCAAAGTGGTTTTTCTAGTTAGATGGTATTTTATTCATGAGGAATATTCTTTACTTTCTGTTCTTCTCCTTCATCAGAGTAAAATCCCGTAAAATCTCTGAACCCACAATAAGGCTATCTCTGAACCCAGAAAATTAGTTCAGAGATACGCCCCAATATGTTTATGGTTTTGGTTTGAGACTACACACTGTGTCATGTAGTGTGCTATATTAGATACAGCAGACTCCAGAATCTGGTTGGGTCTGAAAAGTTCCTTGCCTAATAAAAGATCTTAGTACAACCTTCTGAAACCATGTTGTCTACTAGGTATGGTATATTTATAATGTGTATCTTTAAATTGTTGGTATATGCTAAGGCTACCCTATAGCAGATAGTGGTTTCCAGAGCAATTTTTAGAAGTAGAAACGACCGATTACCACTGATAAATGACAAAAACAGAGGTCAAAGGCTGGAAATGAGAAAGGAGAGTGATATGAACAAAAGCTATCAGTAAACTAAAATGTATGCATTGTTGAATATGGGGCTGGATACCTGCATGTCACAGTGAAGTAAATCACAGAATCACAGAATCACAAGGGTTGGAAGGGACCTCGAAAGATCATCTAGTCCAACCCCCCCTGCCAAGGCAGGGCCACCTAGAGCACATCACTCAGGAACGTGTCCAGTCGGGTTTTGAATGTCTCCAGAGAAGGAGACTCCACAATCTCTCTGGGCAGCCTGTACCAGAATTAGCTCATGTTGATGTGTGGGTGCACACTGGCATCCCAGTTCTCTTTCTGCTACCTTCGGTAGGCCTTCCCTGAGTTTCTTCTTATTTCCACCTTCTTCTAGGACAGACTTGTATCCCTGTTTCTCAGGCAGTCATGAATACAGACTTTCTCTGTTCTTTGGGGATATAGCAGCTCACATATGTGCACAAGATGCACAACCAGAAGGACCCGCAGTGCACACATACACATGGACGTGTGAGCACACGTGCTTGGGTCTGTCTATAGTAAAGGACGTACTCTTCCCCTGCGTATGTGGAGGAGACCATGCCATTGTATGCCTGGCCAAGAACCCCAGCAGTGTCCACACCTGCAGTGGGGAGCCAGCAGGGGTGTGCAAGGGCAGAGGTGCACAAGAGGGCATGAACGCTGCCGGGGGTCCCCGTGAGTAAAAAACCCTGCACCCTCTTGCGAGGTGTCACTCCCCTGAGAGTGTCAAAGGAGTCTGGTTGGCATCGCCTGGCAGGGGTGCTAAAAAGGAGCGGCATTGATGTAGGAGAGGTGGCACATTTGGGCCTGACCAGGAGAAACTATGGATTCATTTCACTGTGAATCAGTGTTTCCTTGTGAAAACGGAACAAACAGCAACCAAAAAAACCCACAAGGCAAGCCATGTTGGCCTAGGTAAAAATAACAGAAAAGATGAGGAGGAGCAAATTAATGTTTCTTTCTTGCAAATGTCTTTTTTATTTTCTTCAGATATGTTACAAGCCACACACTCAAGCCAAGCTTATATGACTCTATGGCAGTTAATTCATCCTTGGTGCAGATTTACTGCCTCCATCCAAACGTTATTTATGCAGCTTCAAAGGACAGGTTGATTGCCCTCCTGAATCAGGCAGCGAGGGGCTTGTAAGCCGAGCATTTACATGAAGTCTCCCCTCAAGTCATTCCTCCTGCATTGTCCACTGGGCTTCCAGTCCTCAGAAACAGGTATTACCCTGTGACCTGGAGCCCTGGGGCCAAAGGTGCTCCCTGTATCCTCTGAGAGTGTAGAAACCTAGAGTGCAGGACGCGTGGTGGTCTGTTTGGAGGGATTTGGGTACGGTCAACGCGTCATTCTGAATAGCATTACGCATAGGGGGGTCTTCCTGTATGCATTAACTCCCTAGCGAGACTCAGTATGACATAGCTCTCTGCTGATAGTAATGGTAAACATTAAGAAACTGGTATGCATTAGATGATGCACATTAATTGATGCAACATCCTAATGAGGCAGATAAATAAGGGCAGTTATTACAATGCTAGAGATAACTGAGATGGATGTAGGAGAATGAGAATGATGCGAAAGCGGTGAGGAAGTCTGAGCAGAGCCGGATCCTTTTGCACGCTATTCCTATGGCCTTCGCACGCCTCGGCATGCACAATAATCACCTGAGTTGGCACTGAAGAGGTGCAGTAAAAGATGCAAACAATACAGAGGTGTTAAGCTGTCTGGAGTCTTCCCCAGTTGATTCATGTTCCTTGTAATTGAATGCTTTTAAAGCCATGAGAATTCTGGATTTGAAGGGGTTTGTTGTTGTACATTTAATATATATAGCTCTCTGTGGGTCATCTGGTAACAGCTTCGCTGAGCGTTTCTAAATTTTTAGGACTGTTCAGAAATATCCAGCAATGTTTTGTTCTTTTGGGTTTGTGATAAAAGTTTCAATTTTCAGTGGTCAGAAAGCTTTTGCAGATTTTGTTAAAAACATCTAATTTTTATTAAAATCCTTTCTCCTCTGGTTTTACTAGAGTCTGAAAGGCTGCATTAAGGAGTGGGGGAGGCATGAAGAAAGAGTGCCCTTCTTTTCTTTAACATTTTCAGATACAGGATTTTAGTCTGTCTTTGGCAAAAACAGCATCCTTTCAGTAAACCCTGGAAAGTTGCAATTAAAACGTTTATTTTTATAAAACTTCTGTGCAAAGGTGATTCCAACCAGTGCATGTGTTTCAGAGGACCTTGCAGTGCCATAGAAACTTGTCCCTGAGCCGGGGGTCTGTGATCTCCCATCCTCCCGCGTGCAAAATACGACAGTAATTCAAAAATGGCACAGATACACAAAGTGCTCAGCAAGGCTCCCGCTCTTGGGATGACTTTCGATGTACTGTCTGTTGTGATGTTCTTCAGTACCTTTGTGTTTGTAAATGATTTCCAGTTCAGACTACCCAAGGTTAATCATGCCTGACTGTGATTCACTGCTATGCATTTACCTCGACATTTCTAGTGCACTTACTTAACGATATCAGGGCTAGCAACTAGATACCTCGGTGCTGTCTCTTTATTATCCCTCCCACAATTGTTTTCATGCTGAGCTGCTCCAGATTTTTCCCTCCCTTTTTACAAGAGAATTAACCAAGATTGAGGGAGGCTTTTATAATTTATGGCAGTTATGCAAGTTTTGTCCTTTGCTGATACTCTCTGAGAATCACAGCGATCTCAGTGTGTGTGTTTGCTTGTTTGCTTTTGCCAGGCAGAAATAGATGTTGGCTCTGTTCCTTCCCTTGCACCGGTCCCCAATATCACTTGGAGAGTAGTTTGCTCAGAGGAATCTTCATTAACAGTACTAAATTCAGCAGCTTCCAAGCTGCCCATTTGCAGAGATTAGTGCTACAGTCTCTTGCTCATCCAGCAGTTGCTAATCGTTTTCATCACCCTGATTCTCCTTGAGGAAGGAAATAGGAAATGGGTACTCGCAGCAATGTCGCTGTTCTTGCTTGATGTGACCTATGTCTGTATTGACATGGGCATCACCTGTTGGTTTCTGGCCTTTTCTTCCTCTCTTCTCTCTTGCGCCTTTTATCTTCAGAGTGACTCACAAATACTTATTCAACCACCAAAACCTCCTGCTGGTTTCCTCTTCTGCAGATGGGAAGACTGAGGCAGAGAGGTTACAAGGTGCCTCCAGAGAACAAAGAGAACCAGTCTCAAACACAGGAGGTCAGATTGAGCAAGTGCTGCCAACACACCATCCTGCTCTTGACCCCCAGGGAGCCTGGCCTCTCACATCTGACTTGGCTGAGTTCAAGAAGCATCTGGACAATGCTCTCAGTCATATGGTCTGATTGGGCTTGTCCTGTGTGGAGCCAGTAGCTGGACTCGATGATCCTTAGGGGTCCCTTCCAACTCGGGATATTCTGTGATTCTGTGATTCTATCTGGCTGACGTGTAGTCTTGACCTTAAGTCTCTCAGGCAACAACTGCAACCTGATTGACCGCCTGAGTTGGACGAGGAGCCTTAGTCCCACCTCACTTCACCGAAAGGCCTGGTGCAAGTTATTTAAAATTAGCCTTGGCTTTCCCCCATCTAAAATAATAATTAAACCGCCATGAAGACTATCTCATTAGTATTTGTAGAAAGTGTTGAAAAATGTAATGTTCTGTAAAATTGGCTAAGGATTACTCACCCAGAAGAGTAAAGGAAATGAGCGGTAGTTTAAGTTTTTAAAGACAGACTTGGACAGTGAGTGGTGAATGTTCTGAGGAGTGCCAGGGAGGAGAGCGGGAGCTGCTCCCTCTCCCAGGCACCCACAGACCTGCATCACCACACCCCCATCATTCCCCCAGAGCTTCAATCTTGGGACAGGGGGTCACCCAATTTAAATTAGAAAGACTTGGCTTTTGTCTCACTGAACTAGAAGGAGGGATGGAAATAAGAAAGGGGCAAAGCAGGAAGAAAACCCTCCAGCAATACATCCTTGATATCCTTCTGTTTGTTTGCCAAAAGGACCATGATGGGTCAAGTCAATTGAACCAGAAAATAGCTACCATATGGGTCTGGAGGACAATGGAAAGGGGGAAATCCTTGCAACTGTGGAAGTTAGTTCCAAGAAAAGGGATGCCCAAACTTTTATGGGTTATAATCCACTTTTAGCTTTCAGATTAAGTACCAGGACAACTTTCCAAAGAGTCATCCACAGCTCAGGTTGTGGGCATTTTAGAGGGCAAGGACATCTGCAGCAGATGCATGGGCCAATGATTTGTTGACATCTCTTTTAGTAACTCCGTGGACTCTATTGAAGGCCATTATGAGCATATCAACCTGCTCATGAGCTACAGATGACCCTCCTCTTCCCAGAAACAGCAATTTCAAGGGATGGTAGACAATATCGTGTAAGATAATTTTTGAAATGTATTGTTTCTGAACACACCAGTGCGTCGATGGCTTTTAATGTACATCTGTAATGTTTCTGAGAAGCCTCGCCATCCATGCTAAAAAAAAAAAGAAAAAAAAAAAAGGAAGAAGAAAAAAAAAAACTTACTGTGATGAATGAAGCCAGTGTTTTTCACAGCACTGGAGGTCTTAAAAACTGTAGAAGTGTAAGTCTGGTGTTTATCCATGAACCAAGTCGCTGGCAGAAGAAGAAGGCTGGCTTCATTGCACTATTCCACCTGTTTACTTGAGGCTCGGCCCACAGAGCTAGTCCCTAACACTGCCAGACTCTCACTCTGCTCAGCCAGTCCAACAAGAACAGCTAAAATTTTAAAACACACTCCTCACCTCTCAAATTCCCATGAAAAAGTTCTTTTTTCTGCCCTTTCCCCTGAAGAATTACCCGCAGCCCATGTACAGAGCATTTCTCTATGTATTAATTACATAGACCCTTAAAAAATACAATTCCACCATAACTTCCCACTCCAAGAAACAAAGTGATTCCACCTGTGGGATGTATCAGAGCCACTGCAGTATTGTCACAATGCTGATGTGAATCTTGCTTGCCAATTCCTAACCTTTTCTGAGCACAGATTTTTTGGATTTACGGTGCATAATGCTGCTGATAGTTCACGGAAAACTATTGTAAGTTGATACGAACAAATCTATTTTCTTCAAATGCTATAAAGACATTTTCTTGGAAGACACTTCTTCACACAGGTCTTGACTGAATCTGTCCTTGAGGTTTATCAAAGTTAAAGAGGAAGAACAGATCGGTATTATTGGTGATTTTTTTTGCTATGTAAAAATTATAGATGCATAGCAGTTGAAGATGATGCAAGTAAAAAATCTTTTAAAAACATATGAAGTCATATAAAAAGATCTTAAAAACATGATGCCCATGAAAGCAGATGAGACGGGCCTTATTTGTTTGGTTTAGAAAGAAAATACCTCAAAGTCCAATCTGACCTCAGTTGCAGCTGTGGCTTTCCTGGAACAAAATTTAGCTTCCGTTGAGTTTGAGCCAGACAAAAAAAAGCTTTGTCTGAGATGTCAACAGGGACGGGGATAGTTGAATGCTGAATAAAAGCACCACTGAGGTCTGGGGAAGTTGTGTGATTGACTTACATGGGGTGAGATAGGGCCTTCACTGTCCTATTTTTAAATGCCAGCCCTCTCTCTTACCAGATATAGCCAATAGCTTGAGATAGCCACCCTTATCCCTGCAGGGCTCAGCACAGAGTTCTGTTTGTAAAGTCCTCTTGATCCAGGCCCTCTCATTTAGCACCTTCACCTTTATCTACCTGTACTCCACACACCAGAGACAAAAATAATTAGCCACGGGAAGCTGCCCTCTGTTAGATGTCGCCCTTGACTCAAAGCCGAAGGGGAAAGTGGTTTAATGCAAGAGACCCCCTTGTTTTGAAACAGCAGCTTTTGTCCTCTTGGAAAACTTACTATAGTGCTGGGCATTATTTCTAACGTTGTACCAAGTAAAAACTATTTCTGTAACATTTACCATCGCTTAGAAGAAAACTGACCAATTTAACTGGTTAAAATATTGTCATGCTTGAGGAAATGTTTTCCTGTATTGCACCGAAAGCATATTATTTTTCTCTTAGGCACTGTTTTCCTTGGACTTCATCATTTATAAGGGACTAATTGGGAATTTTGAATATATTATATATTAGCTCTGAATACGGTGGTTAAAGAGGGGTTGCCAGGAAAATCAGGAGATGCGAGTACCTGGGAAGAAGACTATTTCATTGGAAATGCCGCCAGGAAGGCAGGCACCGCCGACCCCACTCCATATTTTTTCTCTGAAGAGAATGATAAATGGCGGTTCAGCGACTCGCACGTTGGAGTCTCCATGTGCGTGGTGGTGTTTTTGCAGGGCTAAAATTCCTGGTTGCCCGGGTTACATGTTTTGGAAATCCTCTACCTTGGGCAAAAGCCGCTGCAACTTGAAACCCTCCTGGGCTGATGCTCAGCGGGGGCACCACCGCTGCTTGGTGTGGGGGGGCTGCTGGCTTCACCGAGGGACTTCAGGCAGGGAAACAAAATAAAATGGGTCCAAAAGGAGACAAAGGCTATCAGAGGTGTTCGATACTTCCAGGCTCTCATAACCTGATTTTTTTCCCCCCACCCCATTGCTATGTCCCGTCAGCCAAAGGGTGGGGGGGTTACTTCGTCCCAGGGCTGAATCGCTGGATGATGGAAAGACAAGAGGTGTGTGTGCGACTGGAGGGTGGGAAGAGGAGGAGGGCGAGAGGGGGAGAAAGAGAGATACAGGGTTCTGGCCACCTGCCAAGAAAAATAACTAACATTTTGCAAAAGAGAAATCCTGAGACTGAGGTCATAGTATGGAAAAAGTCTGTTTCACAGACTCTTGAGCCTGAATACAGGCCAAGTTTTTTGGTTAGTTTCTT
>VWZZ01002040.1:43935-84902 GCA_013399095.1 Psophia crepitans | reverse complement strand
TTTTTTTTTTTTTTTTTTTTTAAATGCAGGCATCCTATTAACATTTGAACACTAAAGCTCGTCCAGGAATGGAAAGATTTTGGAATTTGAAGTGCCTTAGTTTTCTATTTTGTTGATACACAGATACATTTTTTTAATTACAAGAAAGAGAGGTTTTGAATGAGAAGCTCCCTCATTTTGCCTTTAAGTTATTTTACAGCTATGAAGATCAAATTAAGGGAATCTAAAGAAGTGTCTGTTTCTCCTACAGAGTGACCAACTAAAAAAAAAAAAAATACTTTTCAAGCTTGGTGGACAACTTTTTATTTGCCATGAAAAATACCAAAAGATACTGAAACCTGAAATGATGATGAATTTTCCTGTGTGGAAAAGTCCTACTATTCAGCCATGAATAGCTATGATTTTTTTAAACCTTTATAGTAGCAAGCTGACAGTTTCATGACAAATTACTTTTCATACCTAACTAAACAAATTATTGAAGTTCTTCTGCCTTAATCTCTGGATTTGGATTAAATGACAAAGTGTGGAATTTTTTTTTTTTAAACTGGGGAAAAAAAATAACTCTTTGGATTTGTTAGGATGTTATTGCAAGCAAGTTTTCTGGTCTTTGATTTGCTAAGCTACAACTGGAGTCTGCCTTCCTCAGGGTAAGAATATTTCCACATTATCATTTCACCTGCAGTACTTTAAGAGGGAGAATATTATATCTCAGTGTGTATCTCGGCTTTGTGCATTCTGTTCTTTGTTTAGCATGCAGACCAGCTTCATCTCCCAAAATAGATGTGGAATATATTTATTGGCAATTTAGAATTGATGATAGATTTGACAAGCAAGCAGAATGACACACTGAAGCTATCAGAGCTGGAGATGAATCAGGACAAAGGTTTGGATGAGGTATATTGTTCCTGAGATTCAAAAGGGTTATACTTACAGATCTTTCCAAAATCAAGGCAACTGTACCACTGACTTCAAAGATAAAAGCTAAGTTTTTCCAAGAAAAAAAAAAAGAAAACATGGTTTGATTGGCCCACAGACCTTTTATGGCAAAATAGTGCAATTACCTGTGGCATTTCTGCATGCTGATTTTTATTAGTTTTGTTTTGTCAGGATTCATTTGTACTGATTCCCCCCTTTCATGGCATAAACCGTAAGCAATTGTAGGCAGAGACAAGGAATCTCTTGGCATATTTCTTCAGGGATACACTCCAGGAGACGTAATAGATCAGGTATACTAAATTAAAACAGGACTGATCTGTTACCTGATAAGCATGTGGACTTACTATGTATTTAATTGGATTAGAATTTTGCGCAATTATGGGTGAAAATCCTGTACATTCGCCATCAGCTTTCCTACTACGAAAGCAAAGCAGGAAAACCAGCACAAATAATCTCTTAAAAGTATTTAAGAGCAGGATACTGACAAAGGATGAGCAAATTACTCCTTTGTACCTTGTTTGATAACCAATTTTTGTGCCATTTATAATGGCTGAAGTTTGGGGGGGTGGGGCGTGGAGGGGGCCTTCTGTCCCAAAGTCCCCCAGGGAGGTGAGGCAGGCAACTCAGACGTGTAACCTGCCATGACGTAATTCAGACAGGGGCCCAGTACAGCATGGGGCAAGGAAAAGGTCTGGCTGGGAACCTCGGAACATGACAGAACATAACAGAACATAACCTCAAAAATAATTTGTCATCACTCTCGACTGTACTGTTTTTAACTGCTGGACTTAAGAAAAAATTCATGTGGCTGCTCATGTAAAATCCACATGTTTTCCCCATAACTTATACAATAAATGTAATATGAGACACAAACTTCAATACTTGCAATCACTGTAAGCAACAGCAGTTTCTGTAGACTTCTGTGGAAGTAAGGAAGATGACTTCTGCCACAAACTGTTAAAAACCCCTCTGTTACGGAGTAAGGTTTCGATCTTACAAGTAATTATGGACAAGCATGATGCTTTTCAGCAGGGCTTCTTTCAGCGTTATTGCTTGAAGGACCAGGAGTTCCTGTCGGTACCTAGACCTGTGTTTATGCTGTGCTGCCCATCTCCAGTTCAGCTAAAAAAGCATTTCCCCGTGAGCTCTGTGCTTTACAGTGAGCAGTCTCAGTAAAGCGGGGTGACTTAGATGTGTCAAAAAACTGGCCTGCTACAGAGTGGCTGCACATGGAAAGACCAAGGGGAAAAAAAAAAGAGAAACCTGTGTTTGTCAGGGCAGAGTTCTGCTTCTTCTCACACCCCTCACGGCTGCCGCTAGCACGCTGACCATTGCATCCTGCAGCGCAGCAATCCCAGCGCAGCTCCGGTGAGCCAGCGGTCCATCACCAAAGCCAGGAGACAGACGGTCTCTCAGGAAGGCCATCCTTTCCTCCTCTGAAGAGCTTTACTTTTTCAGGCTTTGTATTCAAGAGAAAGAAACCTCTCCCTGAGCCTTTCCTGTAGGTTTCACTGCTGCCCAATAGTGGTTGGCTGATACCACTCTTCAGCAAGCATGCTGACAGGAGGAGCCCTGCGGCACCCACAGCAGCCTTCTGTGAGTGATGCTGAGTAGCCAGGAGTAAGGAAGCAAATTTCCAGCTCTGACGCCTGAGAAACAGTGGAATAAAGAAAGGGGAAGACTAGATGTACAGTAACAGAAGACGTGTCAGCCACATAGGATTTTAGGAGTTTCATTATTATATGTAACACATAAGACAAAACAAATACAAAGACGTATATAATACATAAACAATGAGAGGTGGGCACAAAGCTGGATGGTGAAGATTAGATTGGTACAAGGACCTAAAATACCCATATTATTCCCAGCTTGCATATATTTCCTTAAGACCACAGTAGCTGAATGACTGAATAACCATCCTTTCCAGGCATTGTGGAAAGATTCTAAAAAGCAACAGCCCTCCTTTTAAAATTATTTTGATTTATTTTTATATAGCAGAAGTGGCCAAGTACATCTTTAGAATGATCCCATTTGGCTCAATGACGTTGCAGAGCTATGAAATCACTATGAGAAGAACAACTCTTTTTGCCCCCTGAAGAACATAAAAGCCTTGGTGCCTAGCTGGAAAGCAAATACCTCTTGCTCAAGCTACTTATGTTTTTTTGCTTAAGAAAAATTAAAATCTCATCTTACTTCTTTGCATGCACTTGTCATCCACTCAGAGTTTTATCCAAATAAATCTCTTGTTCTTTTCAAAGAGCATCTTCTGTCTGACTCGCATTAGCTTTAAAGACTCACCAAGAACAGAGCGGTACAGGCTGACACTCTTGGTTTCCAGCATAGAAGCAACTGCTTGAATCTTATCCCACAATTCTGCAGCTCAGTTAATTAAGCATCTGATGTCCCGAGAAGCTGCTGCCTCCCCGAGCCAAGGAGAGGGAACCGCCAGACCCCGTTCCCATCTTTGGCCACCAGGCACGGTGACGTTCAGATACTTTCCACCCATCACACCGTGTTACACAGCTCTTCCCCTTTCCCCAGCCCACAGAGTTGGTGAAATTAAATAGCGTGACAAATTAACCCCACCGTTTTTGGAATGCACCTGGTTTCATTTGCTGCTACAAGAGAATTTGTCTTTGCTGCTTTGGTACTGGGGGCTCTGTGGACGAGGCAGAGGGAACCCAGGTAGCACAAACCCCGGGGAGCACCTCTGCAGCCCCGCATCCCTGCCTGCTCTCTGGGTACCCTGAGGCCCTATGCACAGGATGATTTTGGATTTCTCTTTCCCTGTCTTGTTATCTGCTGTCCATCCCATGCTGTCCACCACCCCTTCTGCTTTTCTTTTTCTCCTTTCTCTTTCTTGCCGCAGCCTTTCCAGTGCTCTCCTGCCATCCCATCCCTGGTTTTGTCAGGCTCATCACCTGCAGCCTCATTTCCCCTTGTGTTTCACCTCTGCTGGCCCTCCCCTTCTCCACTTCTGCCACACAAAACATGTCTCCTGAAAAGCAGAAAAGAAAGAAATAGATAGGTGGAACAAAGCGTACACAAATACACCGCAGCTCGGGTTCCTGGATTAGTGCGTATGCCTTGTAGATTGCTGCTTTCTGCTCTGTCTTTTGATTCCTCCATCGTGTCATCTTCGCTTAATGGTAAATCACTGCGATGAAGAATAACTTTTAATTCCTTTGTTTGGTGCCCAGGTATCGCCCAGATCTTCCTTTGGGGCACGTAGTCTTCCATTACTTCTCTTTTAAGAATCACAGAAGAGAGAAAGAGAGAGAGAGAGAGATTAGTATGGAGAAAAGTTTTACTAAACTACAAAATGCTTTCCTTTTATAACTTTGAGCATGATTGGCAGATAGGTTTATTTAATCAAATTGCCTTTTCTGTCAGTGTATTATTTAATGAGGGAGTTCTTTTTTTGATTGCATAGGAAATGTGGAAGCATTTGAGAATTTCTGATGTGCTATTTACTCATCCATTATGTTGGGAATCAGTTTAATTTCAATGTCAGCAGTGGAATTACTAATCATAACAGTTATCTGTCACAGAATGATCTATTTGGGGATTTTCTCAACAAACCAGGATATATCCCCTACCCTTTCAACAGAGAAGGAAGTTTTAAAAAATAAGTCAAATTCGAATGTGTTTTTGTTTTGATTATCCCTTCCACGACGATGGTAAAGGCACATATTTTCAGGCTTTAATTCAGCATTGAGTCACTGATATGAAATCCCTTACTAGCGTAAATTATTCTTATTTTTTTTCTCACCTACTTTACTCCGAGTTTCTCAAACACTTCCATCAAGGATGGGTCCCCCATTAAAGTGCACCCTTCCTTCCTGAAAAAAAGAAACCCAGTCCTAGCTCCTCTTTTGGCCATCACGTTAATTTGGGCTGACTTCGTTCTATTTTTGGTGTTGAGCTTCACCGTCAGACAAACAGGCTTCCCTTCCCGTGTGAGAGCAGGGGAGCGCCTCAGCGGATGGATGGACAAACACGAGGTAGACAGACAGGGCCCAGATCTGGTCCTGCTCCCTTTAGGTTTCCTGCCGTTCTGCGGTTGTGTGCAGCCCCGTATAAGTAAATAACTGACAAATGAATAAAACCTTTCAGCTGATACATTTGATAAGTACAAAGATTTTTTATTTGACTCCAAAGTAAGGGCAGTAACTGTTAAATGAATTGCTTTTTAAATAAAACACATAAGAGAAATTTTTAAATCCTTCATTGTTCCTTAAAATGTTTTAGTGCCTCATTAATTCTTGATTAGCCTGGTTGTTAAGAGGCCGTTATTATGTGGTAATAAGGTGTATGAAATTACCTCTAGGACTATAGTCATGTCACACAGATGTGCTATAGTTAGCACCTCATCAGGTGCTGAGACCAAGTACCAGTGGTGTAAATTAGGGGTTGGCTGCCTGGTGGTGGGGCTCATGCTGGTGGTCCTGTGTGATGGGGTGTTTGCTGAGATGATGTGAGTCTTCTGGTGCAGAAAAGTGGATATCTGACAAAATATAACCCTCTCAGCAGCCTCCTGTCCTTCAAGGGCTCCCTGGTCTTGCCTTCGGCAGAGCGTGGAAACTGCTATAAAGCAGTGGAATAAAATTACTTTGCAATTACATTCATTTAAGTAATTTCAAATACGCCTGAAGCTTGCGCAGATGAAAGTCCACTCTTTGCTGTATGATTTTTTAGGCAGAAAGTGTCATAGGAGATTCGGTGCCAGTCCAGCAGAAGATCCCCAAACTAACGACTTCCTCAGGTCATTAGTATTTCTTTAGAATGCACAACCCTCCTCAAAGCCTGATATAATCATCGGTAAAGCTAATCGTTATTACCCTTTCACAAATAGGAAAATGAGCCTTAGAGGGTATTTTTATTGTGATTTGATGCAACGTTAATCAGCAGTCTGAAGAACAGACATACTTGAATGTCCCAGGCTGCATATATTTGTTTTTCTTTGTGTATAATGCTTTTTTTTTCCCTAAATCTCTTTGACGTTGACGCTCTAATGCTCACACTGCGCAGCTCCCATTCATTACCTATACAGGACGCTGATGCGATACGGCAGCGTCACCACCTTTGCAGAGCACCGAAGATGCTAAAAATTAAAATACATAAAGTGCGCTCTTGCTGATACTTTCCTCCTTACTCCTTCCCGGGTTTCGATCTTTGCACAGCAGATGAGGCGCAGTCCTCAGAGGAGGGAGAGCAGCTTGGCGCCAGCGTGGCTCCTGTCACTCTGCCAGCGTGCAGGGGTGATGCTCCGCCGGGTGTGCCAGCCCCTGATCGCCTACTTCTTCTTGCAGTCGGGTTTCAGAGGGCGTTCACACTTCAGGAGCGATGTCAGAGCAAAGCTGCAGGAAACCCCCCCAGCTTGTGCCTGAACCCCCAAAATGGGGCTATGGCCTGGGTTTCAGTCCTAAATATCCGTGTTTGTTGTTAAATAGCTAGATACTCATTTCAGTGCACTTTCACCCAGGTCTTCAACATTTTCAAGCCCCCAGTGTGGTTGCTGCTTGCTCTTCGGGCCATGTGTGAGTGTGTCCCTTGCCCCAGCCCCAAGCACCGCCCCAGCACTCCTTGGGGATGGATCTTAAGCTGCAAGTGGCTGCTCATCCCCATCTAACCCTTTGTCAACCTTAGAGACGGAGCTATGGGGAAAAGTCTCTGTGCTCGGTATTTCAGCTGCTTCAGATGCTGAAATAGCCCCAAAACCTGTGCATGGTGGCTGTTGCAAGCTGTGGGCACTGCTCCCCCTCATCCCCAAGCCACCAGACCCCAAAGGAGCCCAGAGGACACGGGCCTCCCTCCAAGCCAGTTTTCACCCAGCCCTTCTCACTGTGACAAAGGATGCCCCCGAGCACGGCACTCGACTTTGGCTGATTTTGGGGGTGCCTGCCTGCCCAGTCGATGAGCCATGGGGGTCCCCACACGGAGCACCATGCCAGCAGCAAACCCCCTCCCGAACTGACAGGTAGTTGGGCACCATGACCTCAGCTGCAGTTGTCACCCCACTCACAACCCCAGTGGTCCCGAGCAGGGGTGCAGAAAGCACCTAACTGATGCTGCTTCATACATCCACTGAAATTTATTTTTTAATATCCCATGAGAATAATTAGCAGGGAATTGTCATGACTTTTATAAGGATGGGGGAAAAACTCCACCAAAACCAAAGTATTTAAAGGGCACTTGTGAGTGCAGTTTCAGATCTCATGAGAACAAATGGAAGAAGCAATTACAGCCCAAACCAAAGACTGTTAGGAGTTAATAACTACATGAGCATAGCTGTCCCAGCATGACGAAAGTTTATTTAATCCTACTCTAAACAAGCAATATAGCAAATCCTTGTTAGGAATGAATGATCTCTCACACATGGCTTAAAATAATCAAATTTTGATTTAAACCACCAAAATAGGTCAGATGTTATGGGTTCTTCTGAAAGAAATTCAAATCGTCCAGTCCAATTTTATTTTTTATTTGTAACATTTTACAGATGAATAAATGCGTTATTTACGTAAAACCCACTTGCCCCGTTTCAGGCCGGAATGCGTGTTTGCCAGGGAATTACAGACTCAAACGCTGACATATTCTGCTCCAGTAGCTCCGCTGTGCCTGATAGAAGAGATATTGTTGTACATAGAAGGATACTGTTTCAGCACCTTTTCGCCTTCCCACCTTGTCTTCGGCCTCCTTTCACTTAAAATTTTGTCCTAGTCCAGGCTCCAAAGGTGAAGTAGAGGCTGAACAGCATAAGATGTTGGGTCAGGGGTATGTCTGAGGCAATGTGAATGGGTTCCTAGTTGGGACCTGTAGTTTCCTTCCCCAGTTCTGGGTCTGACTGAACAGTGGGGTTTTGGAAAAAACAGTGAATTCCTTTGCCTCGGTTTCCTCTTTCCCATTGAATGAGAATAATCACAGGTTGGTTTACTTTTGGCCTCACAGGGTGTTGAGAAATGTACCCATGCAGAGATCTCTCACTAGAAAATAGTGTGAGAGAATACAGCCTGACAATAAATTGGTACCTGTCTGGGTAGGATGGGCCCTATTCCATAGTAGTTAGTGATGCTCGTAATAAGGAGAGTCAGTTCTTGTGCTTTGGTGTTCAGCCAGAAGGAAGAGAGGGAGAACGTATCGATAGGAAAATTCTGGCAGACCTTTTGTTCACTCCCAATTCTTCCCTGGCACTGCTTTAAATTGCATATAGACTTCAAGCACGAGACTTTTATAAAAATGTGTAGTGAAGACTGTTTGCCACATCTTTGGAACAGTAAAAACTTTTCTGCTGGTAGCGTGAGGATAGTAGTATGCTGAAAAATACAGAGTTATTTCTTTCGTCTGACAAAGGCTCTGCTGGAGATAGTCTAGAGGTTTATAGAAGTTCTGAAAAGTTATTTACATATTTCAAAGGTCTTTATTGTCAGACTCCTAAATTTTGCCTATTTTATTCAATATTTTCATCAGCCATTTCTGCTGTTTTCAGTGCACTAAAAGCATTTAAGTGCCTGACAAACCATGTACATCTGAAGCATTTTCTCTTATCAGTAAAAAATAATTTGCCTTGAAGGTAATATAATGAGCTAAATTAACTGCTGATGAAACTGGTTTTACTAGAATGACACTGATTATGAAACTAACCTAGTATATTTAGTTTAGGAGATCCCCTTTTGCATCATTAACACAGCTACTACTAAACTGAATTCTTTAGAACTGTCATCCCTCATATGTATCACTTTTTAAATAAATACTGCATAATATAGACACAATATTTGCTTACAAATTATTTGCAGTTGTATGAAACTAACATGTTATTATCTGTAGGGTTTATTTTTACTTAAATATCAAACAGATAATTGCCCACAACTCTGTCAATTATAAGTCCTGCATATTTTCTTTCCAGAACCAAAAGTACTTCTGAAATAATAATGATTGGTTTGATTGTTCTCGATATTACATCAACCAATAACAAGTTAAATGATACTTAATGACATTTTTTCAAAGGTGAGAGCCTTAGGTAGATCCTGTAGTCCTGTAGGAGGCTATGTAGAATTCAGTTCCTGGGAACTCATTATCAGATAATCATAAATTTCAAACATGCAAACCAACCAGTTGTATAACAGAGCAATTTTTAGCAAGTGGTCTTAATTCCAATCTGATTTTTAAACACCCCACACACAAAACCCCCAAAAATTCATTCTATTTTAGTTGTGTAACAATCTGAGAATCCATTTCCTGCATGCTTGGTTCATACCAACACTGGCTTACATGCTGTGGTGCAGAAGTTTGCTCCTACGGATGGCAGTCTGACAGCTGATGACAGAAAAAAAAGCATTTCACAGAAAGCTTCAATTAACAGCCAGTGAGTGGGGGAAAAAATGAAAGAAGCCAGTATGTTTTGTGGATGCAGATGAAACTCAAATCGAGGCTAGTTTCAGTACTTTGCAAACTGAATTAAATTAACTTCTCAGTCAGTGGGGGTAATTGATACTTTGCTTGTTACAATAAAAAATCATATGGGTCAACTGAAAAAAAAAATAATAGTTGTGTTCATTTTCTCAGCAAAATGAGAAAAAATCCATCCAGGGATAATCCTTTCATTCAGCTTACTGCACTCCAGAAAGCACTTGGGCAGCTTTATTACAGCACTAGATACAAACATATTTTGAACTAATGTTTGTCAAAGATGAACATGGAAGCATAGGATTTCAGAAATATTGAAATTAATCATTTTACATAAAGATTAAACTTTTTTGGTTATGGAGGGAACAGAATTTCTGAAATCTAGTAATTGCCAAGCATTTTGGCCAGTCCTCACACCGTTCTTGATGGCTGAACTATCTGTCAGAAAATTCCCCTCAGCTCTAAATCCCTCACACAAGACTCTAGTTAGAGCCTTGTCCATGCTCAAGCCTTTGTGAAAAATGATTGTTGACATTTTTCTCAAGATGACTCAACACTTCTAAAGATTTAGGATGGCAAAAAGCATTACGAGACATAGTTTAGACTTCCAGATTATTATTTTTTACAAGATGGTTGCAGTAGTTAGCAGCTGGGTGGTAGAATTCGGCAATCAGAATACAGTTGTGTCTAAGTAATTTTTATACACTACTCCTATTAGTTAAAAAAGGATATTTCTTTGGAAGTGACATTACAGCCCTGACATATGATTTTTGAATATGACTTTTTCTCAGAAACTGCCAGCATGGTACTGCCAGCATGCCAAGCTGGTGGCCAGAAGAAAATTTAAGAGCAGTGATAAAATGAAAGGGGAAAATAGAAGCCCTTCTTGCAAACAGGGGTTTGTAATAGGTATTCTGACACAATATGAATGACGAGGGAGAGAAAATTCATAATAGTGTGTAGAAGTGCAACACACACTCTGTGCGTAGAAGAGTGACCTATAACTCATAAGACAGTGTGTGTCGAGTGAGTTATGGGAGTTGTTCCCTGGTGTGTATTTAAAAAGAGACATTAGAAAAGAGATACAGCATAGTTTACTGTTTGAGAGCTAACTTCATAATTTTGTCCAAGAAGTCTTTTTAAAGAAAAAATACATGTATATACATATTGCAGGCCAGGCGGTGCGTTTCTGCACAGCACGTGCAGGATCTGAATGCTGGGAGCAACGCCCTTCCCCTCCCTGAAAGAGCAGCCCTCAGTTGATTATTTCCGCTGTTGCAATGCCCGAATGAGATTATTTCTAAGGAAGGAGAATTTCCCGTTTTAACTCCTAGAAGGGGTTATCTCAAAGTGAAGCCAGCAGGCCCAAAGGGCTTGGTGCCATAAGACTCCAGGGCAGCTGAGGGTCTGTGCCAGGAAGCCCATGGACAACCTGAGCGCACACCTCAACCGGACCTGAAAAGTACAATTTGAATTAATGGGATCCCACGTGAGCAACCATCCCTTGCGTGCAGCTCCGTGTGAAGCCAAGGAATTAGCTGACCACCGCTCCCACAGTTTGCACATGTTTTGCTCCCCCCAGCAGTGGAGTCCCCAGCCACGTGCTGGCCCCAGGTGCCAGCGCCTGCCTCCAGCTCCCCTGCCCCGGCAGTGCCTGCACCTCGAGCCCCGGCGCTGCCTGAGCAGCCCCTTCCCTCCCTCAGCCCATCCACAGGAAAAACTGACAACTTCTGCTGTATTTTGGTCAACTTGGAGATGTCTGCCTCGTTGGGATTAGCTTCTCCCCTTTCAGTATCTTACTATCACAACAAAAGCAGAGAGAATACTGTCACTAATGCACCATCTCCTAATGAGTTTGTTAGCGTGCTGAGCTTAGTAAAAGTGTTGGAAACACCCTGGCCACGGAGGTAGCCCCTTCGGGAGCAGTGCTACCCCTGTCTCTGAACCCAGCACACAGGGTGCAGGTTTCCATAATGAGCAGCAACCCATTCGCCCCGTGGGGCAGAATGAATGCTGCCTGGCATTTTGGCTGAGAGCTTTGGTTTCCTTTTGTAGTCTGCCTCGTAAGGAAAAAAAATGTGTTTTCCCCTATGCCTGGCTTGGCTGCAAATGAGAGGCACTGGGAAACCTGCTCGTGGGAGAGGTTTAAACCCCTTCCTGCAGAAATCTGAGGGCTGGAAGTTTTGACAAAAATTACAACAGCCTCTGCATATTTAATGCACAGAACTCTCTACAGCTCACTCCTCGGCATCAAGTGATGCACATCAGTCTGGCCATACATGAGCTCTCAGGTCTTACTGCCCCTTGTTCCTTTTTTTTTCCTTCTTCTTGCCACACACTGAATTAATTCTTTCACAATATATTCTGACATTGTATTATTTCAACAATAGCAGAATGTAATGGTCTGTAATTAGGAGACGGAATATAATACTTGTATGAAGAGGATTTTGGCAATGAGGGGTTTTTTTATTAAAATTTCATTACTGCAAAAGTGTCGTGCTATTGCCCTTTCCAGTGTGTGAGCAGTAGAGTCCATGAGCAAAAGGGATGACCCCGGGGGGTGGATGGCGTGGTTTGCCACCCCTTGTGCCCCAGTCAGGGATCCTTCTGAGGCACTGCTCTTCCATACCATGAGAACCTACAAAGGCACAATCTATTTTAAAGTCTCTGTGAAGTGTTGATTTTACAGTGAACCTCCTTCCACTTCTGCGGGCGGGAGGAGAGGGGAGGAGTGTTGGTTCTGTTTAGGGGTGTGTTTGTGAAGCATCTGGGGTTGCGAGGAGTCTGTTGCACCATGGACGTGTCAGTTTTCTATATTTTTATCCTCACAGCCCATATCTCTAAATGGTATGCTCCCTTTCACAGTAGCCAACTGAGTTCTTGTCTGTTTATTTGCTTGTTTTAATCATTTTGTCTCCATCTAGTCAAATAAACCTGTAAATTCAGTGTGTACGCTATGGAACCTCATCCAAAACTATACTGTCTCCTTCCTGTCAGGGCTGACAGAGAGTATAATCACTTGTATTGTCCAGAGTACTGTTTACATAAAGGAGCAATAAATACCTGTTGAAATTTTTACTGGAGGCCTCCCAGATGGATGGTTCATTTATTATTACAGACAGGGTTTCATTTACTTAGTTATTAAAAGAAGCAGGCCGCTACAGCCCATTTATAACTATATTAAAACTAAATGAAGCTATAAGTATTGCAGACGGGACTGAGTAAAATACATATAGTGGCTTTCCAGGAAACGGCTAGGAAAAGTATTTAAAAAGAAATGCTGGAAACTTTGGGGGTCCTGGTGTGTTTTTCACAACCATGCTTCTACTGGCTGGAGCTCATGAGGTTATGGTGGAGGTATAGTTCCCATATGTTCCTGTCCTGCTGCTCAGTGCCATGTATATATTCTGCAGTAGCCTCTCTGTATCTGCCTGTCAGGCATGTACCCTCAGGAAGGACGAAATTGGCCTGTTCCTCCCCTCATGTAGCCTTTATTGGCATGAAAAGCTCAAGCCGGGTATATCAAATAATCTTTCTCTTCATCCCAGAGCCAGAATATCATTGAATATCAGCTGCAGGTACAGGAGGGGATGGAGCTTCTCCATTGGCACCAATCTGCAAAGCAGAAGCAGATTCATCACATGTGTATCAGAGGTCTCTCTCCTCTCTGGCGACCAGCAACAGACCCCGAGGGAACGGCATGAAGCTGAGTCAGAGGAGGTTTAGGTTGGAGATCAGGAAAAGGTTCTTCACCCAGAGGGTGATCGGGCACTGGAACAGGCTCCCCAGGGCGGTGGTCACAGCGCCAAGCTTGGTTGAGTTCAGGAAGCATCTGGTCTATGCTCTCAGTCATCTTCTCTGACTGGGCTGGTCCTGTGTGGAGCCAGGAGTTGGACTTCATGATCCTTATGGGTCCCTTCCAACTCAGGATATTCTATGATTCTATGATTCTATGAGGTCTTAGTTTTGAAGGTATCAACAGAGGTCCAGCATGGCCAGGCTTTCAATTAAAATAAAGTTTGTGCATGGTCTTTGTAATGCTTTTCTAGCACTGAGGACATTTCACCAGACATACTCACCCCTGCTTTGAATAAAGATAAATTGGTCACTGGGCAGGAAGCACATGGTTGCCTGGGGTCTAGATCATGATTTTATTATGTCCAAGCTGGACAAATAAAGCACAGTCCCAACAAGGAAAGGCTAGTACTCAAAGTGGAAGAAATTGTTGACCAGAAATTAATGGGGTAGGAAACTAGAAACAAGGAAGTTTGGATCTTTTTAAGCAGAGCTTGTTAGGTTAGGAAAAGACTGCATTTCCACAATCAGAGAAAAGCCCAACTTTGCTGAAAGCTAATTCAACTTCAGTGGTGAAGTAAAAGTAGCAATTAGAAATGAAAGAGTAATCTGTGCAGTAGAAATTAAATATAAAATACATGTAACATGAAAGGGGAAAATAACACTCAATCTAAAAGAGAAATTATAAATACTGAATATGGACAAAAGGAGTGGAGGATACCAGAATGAAGTTTAATGACAGCAAGAGTAAGAATTTTCTTAGTCTATAAAGAACAACAATAAAAATAATCTAGCAATAGCACCTTATTATCTGGAAATATTGAAGTTGTTAATAATACTAGAGTCAATAGATAGTTTTTTTCTGTGAGAAAAAGCAGGGTGCCTAGTAGACAGGCAGGAAGCTGAACTGTGTCTAGAGAGAATAAATTATTTAAAATCAGTTATGCTAGATCCAAGTATCCGTAAGCCATGCTACCTTATAGCTATGAAGGCCACTGGCTAGGAATATCTGAGGGTCATTTGTGATGTACCTTGAAATATGGGGTAAAGCCCAGGAGACACCTAGGGCTGTGCAAGATGCCAAAAGGCCAAGGAAGAAAGTTTAAGGACAGGTTGCCTGGCACCTACTACTGCACACAAAGTTTGGTGGGAGCCCAGACAGGGTTCCTTTAATGCCACTAAGGAACTGAAGGAGAGGAGCATAGTTATTGGCGTTCAATTTTTTACTTTCAGGGAAAGAAATGTAAGTTCTTATGAACCAAAGTTGATTTCATTCTGTGAGGAGCTGGCAACTTTCATTCGTAAAGTTACTAATGAAGCTGTAACAGACCTTTGTAAGGCTTTAAAAATGTATTGCATACAGTATCAATTAAGTGCAGATTAAAAATATCTTAGCTTTAACCATTTCTGAAGGTCATGCCCGTGAAGGATCCTGGCCAAAGGGGCGTGCTTGTGAGCAGCTGTACAGGGATGAGTAGAAGATCTGGTGTTGCTAGCTAGGATGTGGTAGGAAATTATATTCATCGATGGGGAAACTTTGTGGAGGATGACAGAAATGACAGAGAAAGAACCAGTGAGGATAGAGCAGTTGTCAAATAGTCTGAATAATTTACTAATTCAGTCTCACTTAAACAAAGGAGGCTTGAAAGAAACCAACACAGGTTGTATATCCCAGAACAAGGAATGTCCTCCTGACTCCGTTTTTAAGTGGGTACTCTACCCTGGGAAGCTACAGACTGAAAACACTTGAGAGATGGAGGTGAGCAGGCCGCTGGGAGTCAGCACCGGCAGACGCCCTGGCACAGGGATGTGGTGAGCCTCTGGCATGCGGAGCGGGGCCCAGATCACCCAGGGACATGCAGCTGCCACTTTCCCCATCGCTTTGTTGATACAAGGCACTTCTCAGTTCGGCGCAGCGAAGTTTGAGAACCTCTTGCCTGAACAATCTCACTTCCCTCACCCGACCAGCAAGATGGGGATAAACACCACCGCAGCCTCGGGTGTGAATGCTGTTAAACGAACGGTCAGCATAGCACTGATGACTGCAGTCATCTTCAAAGGAGCACGAGAATAAAAATGTGTGGGATGATGACTCCAGCATGAGGACAGATGCTTATAATGCTGGAGATTAGGCAGAAAGGGGCTATTTGTAAGGAAATAATCACTGAGTACAAAATCAGATGCTGCACTTTCAGTGGGGAGACTTGGCAGTGGCAGTTCTGTCTCACACACATTAAATTCCCCAAGATTTCTGCCGCAACAGCTGACACAAGGCGGTAGCGCAGTTCATGCGCTCTTATTTCATTTTGCAATTCGAAATGAATATTTTGTAGATGGCAGCATCAGCAATTGCTAGAAAATCAGAGGGAGAGAGTTAGTAAATAACTGCTAATCACACCCAGAGAGCCTGGGGGGAGCAGGGGCAGGGAGGCAAGAAATGGATTGGAAAATTGCGAGCAGCGCATTGAAAACTTTTACTCCCCAAATGTGTTTCCTCCTATCACACAGAGTGTGATTAGCCATGAAACTTTGCTAAGTCCTCAGAGTGATTGGACTACTTAGGCTGTTGCTTAGGCATGAGCCACCAGTACATCACTCATCACTCTTCCCTCTCCCCGAGTATCCGTGCATTTTTGGGCGGCTGCCTTGCTCAGGCAGTGGGCTCGCATGGGTTCGTTTCCCTGCTTTTCTGAATAATTCCTCCCATTTTTAAGGAGTCAGTCTGGGTCCTTCTGCCCAAACACCGTTCTCAGGGAAGCACTGTGGACCTAGTGGCACTTTCCTTGCCACCCTGCCAAGGAGTTAGAAAATTTGGGGTATTGATTCAATTGCATTTGTTCTCCCATTCTTTAAAGGCGCAAAACATCACCGAGGCAAACAGAGTGGCTCACCGGGGCAGCTGCTGTGCAGAAAACCTTATTTCAACTTCTACTTGTAGGAGAGAGTAAAGGCTGTATCACTCGGAGAGGACTGCCTTGCATTTCTAATGAGACCCTCAGCGTAATGGGAATTTAGCAGAGCATTTAGCCGGTTTAAATGGTTTTGGAGAGTGGTGTAGACCAGCCTAGATGGAATCAAGCCAAGGACAGAAAACTTTTCCTTCAGAGCATCTATTTTTTATTGGAATTGCTAATTCTATTTCTATAGACTGAGTCCGTTTTTCAGGCATTTAAATTCTACACTCTGGAATTAAATCTCACATTGATATATACGCTTCATTCCAGCATTAAGTACATTAATATTTCACCAGCCTGATTTTACTGGCCTTCTTCCTCTGTTTTTAATTAGATTTGACGGTATTCTGTATAATCATGTTTTCCTACATGTTTCTGTGTAGCAGAACTTGCACAAACTGTTTTTTGTGGGTTTTTACAACTTAAACGTCGTATATTCAGAGGAAATTTTAGATACTGCAAATAGTGCTTGCAGAGGTGTTGCAAGCCTGCTGAAAGCTCTGTTACAGTATTTATAAAATACCCTCTTGATCTAGTTGTTTACCTCAATCCATAAGCTTTTGACTTTATTTTGTATAAAACACAAATAAACACTACACTTTTCAGATAATATAAATGCATGAGCTTTTTTAAAGTGAAACATTTGCATCAGTTATAGCACTAAAGTGAAAAATAATTTCAGCAATCAGAATCTAATTAATTAAAATTTACTACTGTATAAAACCAGCTACTCCTATATTTAGGTTTAGTAAACAAAGCTATTTGAAATACCTGCTTTGGCTCTAGGTAAGTAGCAAATATAACTGGCCATCTGTTATGTGCAGGTAACCAAGGTAATAGCAACAGCATTAGTTTCCCCCCCTTTTTTTTTCTCTTTTTTTTTTTTAAGAGAGGAAACATCTTCATCTGTTTCTTATGAATTCTCCATACTTCATACATATTTTTGCTCACATTTCTCTTTTAGAAAGCAACCAAAACCTGAAGGTACATTTGTCTTACTGGAGCTTAAGTCATATCACGTACATGAGCACTCGTAGCTGAATTAATCCCAGTAACATAAGGGCACAGTCTGGGTAGGAACAGCAGCTTCCCACCTGGCATTCTCTCTCATTTTGCTGGGAACAAGAGTTAAAGGTCTCGCACAGTGTTGTGCCTCAAGGAAGGGTTTGTTTTGTTTTTCTACAACATGAAGCAATACTTTTCTTCTCCTATATCAGCGCATCAGTTGTGACTTTAAACATCTGGAGCCAGTCTGAGAGCCTTCTAGCATACTGCTACTTAGAATAATATCCATTTTCTTTCTGGGTTGCTGGCAATATTGAAACTAATGTCCAGTTCTTGAAAGGTCACTGTGCATTTATGGGAAAGAAAATAAAATGTCAATATTGTGCGTTTAAAAATAAGATAATTTTCCCAAGCCAGTCTCATTCAGATGAAACATTGTGGTGGCATAAACTCGAATGAGCACTTATTTATTTGATTTTCATATTTCATCACAACTCTTTGCTTTGTGGGGTTCCTCTTCAGCTAAAATCAAAGTATTTTTCCACTACTGAAGTTCCTTTCCTATATAATGAGCAGAAATCACAAAAGTCTGTAATAAACATGGTATTCTGACTGAGATGCTGCCTAGCATCAAAATGGAACAATATACTTGATCAGATTAGCACATTCATGAGATCTTTCACAAATTGCAAGGATGGTGACTTCTGAATTTATTTAAATGACACTTGCAATGTACGTATGTTTGTGCTCAGGGCTGGCAAACCATTGGCAGAGGGACACAAGGAAGGGTTTTGCCCCTCATTTTCATAACCCCTCTTGAGAATCTTCAGGGTCTCTTGTCCTTTGATTTGCTTGTTAATGATTCTATGAAAACGGAATCTCTCTATCACAAAAGAAAACCTCAGAGGCATTTTTTGAGAGTTTTACACCTCAGTAAGTAATTTGCTGGGGGGAATGAAAGAATTCATTAGGCCAAGGAATGTGAAATGCATCAGAGGTCAAAGTAACTTTGGTTACTTTGGTGTGCACCAGCAGGCGTGAAGGATAACTCCTGGGCTGATATGTGTCTTCACCCTGGAAGAAAGTAGATATCCTCCTAAGTAGGGCTGTGCTGGGAGGGTCTCAGGCTGGCTTCAGATAGTAAAAGTCGCACTTGATTCCCAACTGGCTGTTGAAGACCAACTCCCCCAGACACTGCACCACTGACACCTCTTTCCCCAGCAGTTCTTTCTTGTCCAGCTCTTTCAAACTCAAAAATCTCTGACGTGGGTGCAGGCTCTACTCTCACACTTGAAACTTGATGTTACTTCCCAGAGGAGAAACTAAATGTGTTCCTACTATGCCCTGGACTCTGGCTGGGGCTGAAGATAATCCTTGCTTGGGAATTCACTTTCCAGCAACAAATCAGGGAAAAAGACAGACAAGACAGTGAAGCTACAAATCTCAACTTAACCATTCTCTTTGAGCAAGGTGGTTCCCAGGCAGCCCTTGATGACCTCCCATCTCATATCCCAGGTCCTTTTGACCAGGAGCATCATCTCCTGGCCCTTCAGCATGCTGGGATGAGCAGGAGTCCTGCAGGATCCCCTGCACTGCCCCACATGGTCACCCCTCGCCAGCAGTCTACTGCACCAATGCCGTGAGCAGCCCCCAGATGAAAGAGGTCAGCCTTTCCAATAAACTATGTAGGAGATTTGGACATGCAGTCACATTGTTATTGGCAAATACTGGATACTGATGCCCTCTACTTTCTGTATATTTTCCACTACCTGTAAGTAGCCCCTCACACCCCTCCTTTCCCACAGTAACTGAGTGGCCCAGCATCCCTGTCCGCAACCCTTAATTTGTTACTGGAGAAAGAAACCAGCTGGCTTGCTGAGGCATTTCTCAATATCCCAAACTCATCCTCATTTCCTTTCATTATGTCTCTACCTGTCATGTTCTTTGCAGAGAAAGGAACAAATGCATTCATTAGAGTACAACGAGCACTCCTGCCTGAGCCTCCCACCCCTCACTGCCTCCGCGACCTAGCGGAGATTTCACTAAAAATGTGTAATTAGGTTCTGCAGAGTAACTTCCTGACCGTATGCACTTTTCAAGTGCAGGAGCCCTTAAGTGGTGGTGTGTGTTTTTCAGAGCCACTTCGAGCACCACTTCATTTTTCTAGCTTTTGTTTACAAAATTATATTTACTTATCTTTTTACATCACAGCCAAATGCATTTTTAAAAATCTTTGAGCCCACGGATGATGTCACTTATTGGCCTGGATTTTGCGTATTCTGAAGAAGGTGTTACAGGAAATAGCTATAGATAGGCTGTGTCGAAAAGGGTGTGTTTGCACATGAGCTTGTATGTGTTTGTCTGTCCATCCTTGTACCAGTTTGCTAGAAAGAAATTCCATCTTGAGCAGGGGTTGGTTTGAACATGGTCTGAAGTGCTTTGCTAACATAGGGTATACCAAAGCTCATTCTGTGCTGAATCTGTGCCAAAGTGCTATTCAGATAAATTACAAATTAACATAATGCCTCTTGTGAGGTTAAAGTATTTTTCCTCTCTTCTCTACTCCCTCCCTTCAAGTGGGGTTTGCTGGTCCAGTTACAGACTTTCTGTTAACCAGCGTCATTGTTGTGATGGAGATGAGCTGTCAAGGATGAGCGTTCCTCAAAAGCAGCCAGGCTCAAAATTGGTTTAGCTTCCATAAGACGTTTACTGCAAACTGGAGTCCCTCTAACACAAATACCTCCTCCTCACCCAGGGTGTGCTTCAGCCTGGGCTGTGAGAGTCGCCTGGTGTCCAAAGAGCCTTCCTCTCCGGGACTACTGGTGGTTGAAGCTGAAGTCACTGGTGACAGCATGTCCTGCTCTGGCTGTAGCTCTGTAGATCAGGTCTGAGGGCCTCGCCTGACAGTGAAAGCAGTTTGGGAACCAGTGAAGACTTTTAGGCGTGGAGGTTATACCTGTGCAGCTCCCGCCTTTACAAGGTGGTCCTCTACACTGGCAAGCTGTCTTAACCTGATACACCCTTGTGACAAATACACAGATCAGGCAGACCTGATCCCACTCTAGGGAAAAAAGCAAGCAAGCATTTTATGATGACCTGGTTTTCCCTATCCCCAGCGTTAGGAGATTGTTTGTATGCTGACGGTAGTTCCAAAAGGGGCCACGAGCCCCAGGCAGGCAGTGCTTTTCTTGGAGAGCAACGCTTCTGAAATGAGAAACAGACAGGGAAAATAAAGACGGGGTAAAACATACAAGCAAGGAGAGGTTGATGGGCCAGGACTGTGGTTTCTTGTTCCTTTTGTGTGGACGGTTTCTGCCTGCAATCCTGATGCCTCACCTTAGCTCCACACAACCTGACAGCTTCAAAGTGTCATAGTTACTTCTAAGCACAGACTCCCAATACACTTCTTCTGTGTGTTTGTGAGTTGATACAAAAAGCCAGGACACTAATAAATACATAGAGCTATCTAGAACATTTCGTTATATGCTTTTGATTTTCCAATTTCCATTTCAATTGCTAAATCTAAAATAATGTGCGTACCTACCACCTCAGTAGCAGAAAGTCATGCACTCAAACTCAAGGGAGAGCCGGCAGTGACACCCTGGGTGCTCTGCTTTTCACACAAAAAGCACATGTCTCTCTGATTAAATCACTATCGGTGCAGATTTCATCACATTTCATTACCTATCCCAGATCTGAGTTATTTTCAAGCATTATTTTCTCAGGGATGCCCTAAACAGATCTAACTTTAAAAAAAAAATAAAAAAATAAAGAGCAATTGTAAGGTTGTTTAGATCCCTGTCAGTGGTGGGATCCAAAGCCAATGTGGATCTTGTAATGTTTACAGGAAGCTTGGCCTCTCTGACATATTTTAGCTCCTAGGAGCTATATCCTGTGTCCTTCGTACCTGTCCCATTCACCCACTTCTCAGCAGGACTTGTTAGCTTGGCTGGTGGCTGCATCAATACGGCCACCAGAGTTTTCGCTGACTCGGGAGATGGCAGAGCAAGCTTTTTCCTGCCTGTGGACATATTTTGGGATTAAAACATGGGCAAGTCTTGCTGTGAGAGTGTCAAGTCCTTCTAACTTAATGGGTGTCCTGTATATTTGAGGTGTCTGTATTACAGTGAGATTTTGCTAAATTTGATATGTTGGTTTTACAGAGGAAAAATCTTGGCACAAGTAGAAGGAAATGTGGGAAAATGCAAGACAAGAGTCTTTAAGAGATGAACTAGTGGGAGTTTCTGCTCTGATCCCCGATTCTGTTTTTATACACTTGCGCTCCCCGAAAGGTGCCGCGGGCAAATGAGGAAGCAGCTGTGATGGCAGCAGCAGGCAGGAACTGTACATAGAGCTATTATTTTTAGTAATAATAAATAGCTGAGGAGAGGGTGCTTAGGCACTCGGTGCTCTTTTAAGACATGGCACACCATGTCGCCCATGTAAGAGTCACGCTTTTCAGGCACGCTTTTGGAAGATCTAGGCACAAGAACAAGGAGGTGGTTTGAAATTACTACATATGTCTTCTTGATATATTTACACTCCGGGGACCACCCACGTCACAGGATGTGTTTGAATTGCTCACCAAGCTTTCTTCTGGAGTCGAGATGAAATTACAGATTCTCTTTTCCCAGAACACAAGAAAAATTAGCAACTTTCTGAATTATGATTATTATTATTACAGAGGTGAGTTTTTTAAAAATAGGTCCCATTCTTGAAGCCTTTTCAAGCACTGGGGGGAAAGCTTTGCACCTCTTCAGTTCCTTTAACTGCTGGTTACTTAACCCTAGCTTGTAAAAAACTGCATGGAGGTAGAAACAAACTCCACTTCTGTGCCTCTTTGTGAGCCAGTTTAAGCAAGTTGAGGCAAGGATATGGGAAAGGAGGATGAAATCCCCATTAGAAAAGATGCACTATTTTCTGTGTTTATATAACAGTGAAATCCTTGTGGATACTCTTGTGCACTGAGACAATATATTTTAGTTTTAATTGTTTCAGTCAATGTCAGTTTTACATCAAACAGGCAATAAAGTAAAAATGGCCTTTGGGAAACATCACTGAATCTTATTTTTTGCTGCAGTACTGCCAGTGTAAATATCTACTTCTGTTTTGTAAGCTCAAAAGCCAAATGGAGCAAAATTTTCCTTTCAGAGAGACTACTGACCTGTCAGCATCAAAAATATTATTTTTAGCATGTAAAAATTGTTTGTCAGTGATTGTAATAACAAGAACCTTTGCAAAATCCATTATTACTCTAGTAAACATTTTCCCTTAGGCAGTAATAGTAGGAAATGAATTAAGAAGTTCGTTGATAGCAACTGGATAAGAAAAAAATTACAAAGAAAGAGTCACATCTAAAGAGTTACCAGGCTAAAATATATTTTCTTCCTATTTAAATTATTAAATGTTTACAGTAGCTTGGAGAAAACATCAAATCTAAAACATCTTGGTAAGTTATAATTTATTCTACTGCTTGCTTTCCAGAATGCTAGAAGATGACCTTAAGTTAAGCAGCGACGAAGAAGAGAATGACCAGGTAAGAACCAGACAACTAACATGTCAGTTGTAGCATGTTTCATGTCGAGACTGAGCTACTGCAAATATTTTGCTAATGCTTTTTCAAAACATACTTAAAGGTTATCAAAATACATGGCAGTACTGTAACTGGAGTAACAGATGTTGCTGCTCGGAGCCAGCCCGCCTGTGCTAACTGCTGTATTGGTGGGGAACAGTCTGCAGTTGCTCTTGATTTATTACCCTGAAGCGACCCAGAAGGTTTTTGTATCAGTCTCTTTCTGATTTGAATTTGCTTTGTTTTAAAAAGCGGCCAAGGAGGCTAGAAACAGGAATTCTGGGTTAAGGGCTCAGGCCAAACCTTGCCAGCATGAACTGGCCCCGGGGGTTAGCCGCTGGGCTGCTCACCTCGTACCTGCCCAGTGCCCCGCTGGCATCCCCCCAGCCCTCGCCTCTCCTGCGAGACTTTTCAGTCCTTTCTCCGTGTGGCCCGTTACATGCAAAGAAAGCTAATGACAGCTGAGAGGAAGCCTTGGCTGTGCATTTGGTTCACTCCATAACACAGCAATTAGGGCACTTCCCTGGGTTTTAATGACCTCAAACTACCTGGCTGGGAGCAGATACGTCAGTCAAAGTTTTCCATGTGTCAGGAGAGCTGGGTTTTGTTGGCGGGAGAAGGTGTCCCCTAGTTTTCCTTAAAACATTGCTGTGTTTTGTCTAAATAATTAAGTACTCACTAGAATAAGGCAGGATCTTAACTTTCCCATGACCGGCCGAGCGCCTCGCTGCTAAGCAGTGCTATTAAACGCTCTCTCCTTCTCAGTATGCCGGCATGGATGATTTGGTTGGGCCTGAGAGGGGAAGACCCACTTCCCTTCCTTCCGGCGCTAAAATGCATATCCCATGGCTTCACTGGAGCATGTGAGGGCAGTACTGCCTCTGGTTGCATCTCACAGATGGATCCAGACCTGGCTATAACATGGGTTTCAAATGTGATTATTCCAGTCAAGGGTAACTGGAGCTAACTAGACTTCTGAAATTCAGGATCTTAGACAAATAATTCTAGGTATGTAGGCATGAAGTTCTTCCAGGGTTTTATTTAACTCTTGTTATTCGAAGTCTATGTTTTACAACATATTCCAAACAACAGGTAAATCAAAACCTTTTAATATTTATACTAAAACATTATTTCATCTGTTTTGAGCAAAGCTGCTTGGTGTTAAGAAGATTCAGCACATGGATCAAGTATTTACATATTTATACAATTTCTTTTTGTTTAATGTATTTCATCCTGAAACACTTCACATTTAATTACTCTTCCTGCTTGTCTAGATAGTTTAAAATACAGCACATTGACAGCGTAGGGCAAAGTAAGTGAGGGACAGAACGGATATCTGAAGAATAACAATAGCACACCAAGATGCCATGGTGCTTGCAGCGAGGGGCTGGGAGGTAGAGGAGGAGGGGAGAGGGGAGGGGAGGGCCAGCGGTCAGGAGAGATCACTTGGCCTTCCGGTAGGGAGAAGGGATCCTGCGTAATGGATATCAGTTTGGAGCAGGCTGGTAGAGCCTGAGCGCTGAAATTCTGTTCTGCTTCATAACAAGCAGAAAAAGACATGTGAAAGTGTATGTCGTGCAGGAAATGAAAGAACATCGGTAGATTTAGGTAGAGAAGGGATAATGGAAAAGTACTGCCGTTCGGGTGTGCATGCACAGTACCTTCATGACTATTAATATCTTTCATGCGCTTGGATTGCTCAGCAAGGTCTTCACTCAGTAACCAGAGCTTTAAGGTACAGCTGATAAAGCCTGGGTCTTTCTCCTCAGTGCTCGAACAACCTCTGCAGAGCCAGGGCAGGTTTGCCACCTGTGCGGGAAGAACAGAGCTGAGATAGATCCCATTACTCACTTCTGATCGTCACGGGCTCTAACGTGAGCAACCTTCGGCAATTACTTTGTGACTCGGTCCCCTTTCCTTGTCACATTTTTTTCTAGCTTGACTGTACAGATAAAAATCTCCTGGAGGCACAGTCTGGCTCCCGCTATATGAAATGCATTGCCGAACCTCAGCTGAGACCTGCAAGTTCGCTTGACAAACAATCCAAAAATAAATATGCCTGCTGGATAAACAAAACACTACATTTCCATCTACCTAGTAGGAAACAGACCTAAAAAAAATAACACAGACCCCCTCTGCCAATAAATGCCCAGATTACAACACGGACCTCTGTCTAAGTGTCAGTGGGAGAACCCATTTCCTTTTCCTTCCTACTTCTGGGGCTCTTTAATCTCACCTCTCCCCCTGAGCTCGGGAACGGGAAAGAAAGAAATCAAAGATAAAGGGTTAGGAACAGTACATGAGTGATTCCCAGATTTTTTTTACATAATTAATTAACCTTTCAGCAATCAGACTCATTTAAATAGTCTGATTTCTCAAATAGCTGAAGACGAGTGGTACAAAAACTGGGAAACTTTTCATTTTGCGAATTTCTAAACCGGGAAGTTTAGGGGAAAGAATTTGAAAATTTCGCAGGAGATTTTGTGTTTGCGTCTGAAATTGCCGAGCAGCGAATGGAAAGTGCGGAAGGGTGCGAAGGAGGACGAGTGCTCCCGCACTCCCTGGGCTGGTGTTTGGGGGGCTGTCTCCGACCCAGGGAACGTGAGCCATGGATGAGGGATGCCAAATGCAAGACAGAGATGTGATTAAAAGCTTCAGGATCCGTGGTGAGCAAGGCATTCCCAACCCTTCCCTCCGCGTCAGCAATTAAGGTAGCGAGATTCACAGACCCGGGAGAGGCAGAAGAGGCTGGGTTTGAGCTGAGTGTGTGTGCGCCCACAGTAATTACATTATCCACACATATTAGTCTCTTAATTTTAATTACATAAATGTATTTTTCCTCTTTAATGAGCATAGTTTATCCATTTAAACTGATCGTTTTAATTTTACAGGCAGTGATCATAGGATCTAATATGCAAAGGGAAAATTTCCTGTTGGCATATTTTACATCACACAGATTGAAGAAAATATACTTTTTAATCCCCAATCAATATCTGAAGAGCATGCAATTAACAGATACCAAGGTAGTTAACATAAATCTGCAAGTTAAAGAGCCAATTCATTTTGATTTATAACACATAGAGTAATAATTTCATCATCATCTCTCCCAGAAAGCATCTGAAGCTTTGTAGCATGAAGATGTCAAAATTGTACTTAAGATTGTTCGGAGTACTGAATTGTGGTGGTTATTGCCTTTTGGTCCCTTGAAGTGTGGCATAGCACATGAAACAGCCCCCATTATAATACCCTGCTCTTCTCCGTAGAGGTCACTGGATAACTTAAATCAGTCTTGGGTGAAATATTAAAAGGAGATTGTCAATTGTAATATGAACAATTCTCTTTTTTTTCCCCCTAGTTGTCCTTTTACAATATGAACATTTTGTAATAGAAAGTAGTTCCTTTAAGAGGAAAAAGATCCCTGGCATCATTTGTGCAATTCATGTCAATCAATAGACAAATAAATTAACTGACTGGTACGCATACATGGAATAATAATCTAACATATTTTTGCAACCCGAGTCTGCTTCCTTGTATGCATTTTTTCTGCGCGGGATCAGGTTGGTTGCCGCTGAAGTTTTGTGGCTGTGAAAATTTATTACCCACAGAGTCAATCTGCATTCTGGCTGCCAAGTCTGAATAAATAGAGTCATTGTGCTTGTCTGGAATATGTAACCAAAGTTCATCCAGTCAGCTTGACTTTCACATCCCATGGGATTCATAAAAGCCAACACCCTGGTATGTGCTCTTGATTCCTGCCAAAATTTTGTAAAATTGTATAAACAGAAGTTGAAGAAGCAATCAGAACACACTCCCAGGGACATGGCTCCGCACTCCAGCCCCTGCTGTATCTCGAAAGGAAAGACCCAAATTTAGTACTTTTTCTTTTTTTCTTAAATATTCGTATGACTGTCCCCCTATGGCAGCAGGGCAATGTGGGGGCTGAGGATACCCACCGCGCACAGTGCACAGCGAGGCAGAGAACAATCCTCTCGGGTTCATTAATTTTGCTTGTGCACCCTGCACCAAAGGAAGAGGGAAGTGGCTGCCCTCCTTAAGAAGGGACGAGGACAGGCTGGCCCTACAGGGTCTGAGCGGTGTGAGCGAAACCGGCCTCTCTGCAGGCAAGCCAAGACTAACAGAAAGCCACGTCCCTTCACAGGAGACCTCAGGGGAAGAGCAGCCTCGAGAAAGTTCATGAGGAAAAGCTTCAATGGGGTAAAATAAAAAGTCTCAACAGCCTAGTCTGGCTGGCCACCCAAAGCCAAGGCGGTGGCAGCCCACCCAGCCCAGTGCCCTCCCAGGGTTCCTGGGGCTGCCTCTCACCCATGGCAGTCTGGGGAGAGCCAGAGTGGGTCACTGGCCTCTGGGAACCCATCCATGCTCCAGTATCATGCTGGCCATGGCTGAGCCAGAAAGCTTTATGCTAATTTGAGTTGCACCTGCAGCTCCAGTGGGGACATAGGCGCCTGCATTTCATCCATGTCACGTATGTGCTGAGGGATGCCAGGGGTCAGGGCTGGAAGTACATCTTTCTGGCAGGACTGTCTGCAGTGTAGGCATTGGGTACCAGCCAAATCCATCCTGTTGTTGCAGCAGGACAAATGTCCATCTCCGTGGTCAATGACAATCGTGGCCGTGTTCCTACATAAATAACATTAGGAAATTTTTTATTTTTTTTTTATGTCATAAAATCATTCTTCATTCCTTTACTGGTAGCCAGAAACAAGTGAGAAAGAATGTATGTTAAGACGATTTCTTTAATAATGTGTAGGACTTTTCCCTCTCACTACTGGATATGGATGGACAATCAATGAAAAGATAAAAATTACCCTGAAATGAACTGTCATTCGTCCACCTTCTTCAAGAAGGAATAATTTTTAGTAGAGTCTTTATAAGTACCACTTCTGCATATGAAATGTAATATTTCATCTAATTTGAAGCCATCTGTAATGAATTTTGAAACAAATTGGAAAACGGACAAAGCAGCTACAAGCTTTTTTCCATAAGACCTCCTCTGTTAGGACAGCGCTTTCTGAAGTCGAAGATCAACCAAGCCAAGTGTAGAGTCAGGTACACCTAGAGACAAGAGTTATAGTGGGCAAATTATAACACGTCACTGAATAGCCCTGTTCATCATTAGAATTATTTTCAGGCAGTGCTAATTGCATTCATATATGCCATGTCCGAATATTTTAACCACATTAAGTCATTTTAGTGTTGTGCTCCCTTTTATTCATCTCTTCATCACTGCAATACTTGGTGCTTGATCAGAAGGGAAAATGAGTGAAAAAGGAGATGAGAATACTCAGCCCTGGAAAAAAAAAGCCCAGAGCCTGCATCATTGCTGCAAATTAATTTCTCTCTCAAACAGTGCCCTGATAAACTCGGGGGGAAAAAAATCTTTCTGATGAGAAGTTTCTCACTCCACTGAGCATAGGAAGCTTATTTCATGAAGTCTGGCCACGTTCAAGTCTGACTGCAACCGAAACTGCACAAAGCAGAGATAAGCAAAAGTGGAAAATTTAAGTTTGGGGTTGAGGAATGGCTGAAACCTCAGGTGGTTTTGTGCTTAATCCAAATGCTTGGCTCAGCCCTCTGTCACTGTAATGTGAATGTGTTTTTAGAATGGAGGAATAGCCACTGTAACAGCCTTACTTAACTCCGATAAGTCCATTATTTCCTGTGTATTAAAGAAGCAATCCTTTTGGTATCCAACTTAACTAAAATCCAGAGTCATATTTAAGCCAGCTGAGCCAAGCTTTTTTTGTGGTTTGCCAGCTCTGATTTTAAAATATCTGTGACATCTAAATTTGCACTTCCACAAGGCATGACAAGAAGACCAAGATTGCCTCACTGAAACTGTCTGATGAAACAAAATAAGAGCTCAGTCTTGTCCTGCCAAACTTGGCTCACATCACTGCCTATCTTACAAAATCAGATTCAATGTCTGTCATGCACTGGCAGGCAGGATCAAGCTCTAAATTTGAATGCCACTGCCATGAATGACAGTGAAAGAAGTTAGAGATCAGCTTGGCTCTTGGATGTGCACAAAATTTGGAGAAATTCAAGTATGGCACTCTGATCTCCATGCTCCTCAGTAGCAAACTTCTAAAAAGCATACTGAAAAATAAAATTAAAATACAGGGGCATCTTTCTTGTCTCTTCATGTGGATGTCGTGACTGAGCTAAGTTTTAGCTTTAGTAAATCTCCAAAGCCTGCCCTTCTCCACTGGGATCACCTTTTTCCAAGCCTAACAGTTTCTCTCTGTGTCTGCTGTAATTTCCTTAACCCCAGCTTCTTGAAATCTTTGTTTAGGTTTTTTTCCCCCTCTGTGAACTGGAATTACTGTACAAACCTCTGTTTTGATTGGCATGGGAACGTATCCCGATGCAATCAATTCAGCAGTACTGGCTGATTTTGGGGGCGTAGATGGATTGAGTCCCGTATCTCCAGACTGGCTTTCCCTTTTCCCTGTCTCTCATGAGCCCGCCAGCCCATGCGCTGCTCCTCCTGCTGCAGAGAGCCCTCGTTGAAGCCAACCATCATGCCCGAGCCTTCATCCTGCTCAAGCGTGGCCACAAAGCCTCTGTTTGCCTTCAGGCAAATTCATTCCAGCGTGCCTGTAAGAGAACGGTTAACTAACCAGCAGTCACAAATAATTTAGAGCACAAATTAGTGTCATTTGTAATGTTGCAGTTATTACAAGCTGTAAGAGGAGAACATACCCCAAACACATTCAGGAGCTCGCAGGGCACATGCTAGCTTGCCCTGCTCCGTAATTTTTGCGTCACTGTACCTGTCTATCTCTCTCAACTTACGTGGTTTTAGTATCAGCCCTGTGCAAGGGAAACAGAAGTCAATGAGGAACGCTGTAGGGATTCTGCTTGTGTCTCTCTCAGACATGCATGCATGCACTCATGGACACATACAAACACAGCCTCCCCAGGATCTGCCTATTGCTCTCTGCAAGGCAGAAGGTCAAGCGCGCTTCGCTCCCCTTGGCCATCCAGCTCAGGCTGGGGTGGTATCAGCATGAGGAGCTGTGCGAAGGAGTTGTGGCGCGCAGAGATGGGTGACAGCAGAAACAGAGAAAGAGGCAGCTGAGAGCATGTCAGAAAACAAAAGGAACATGAAAAGGGATTAAGGGAATAAAAAAACAAATTAATAAAAAAAATGAAATTGGGAAAAAGCTATATTAGAACATGAAGAAAAATAGGGAAAAAGAACTGGCAGCCAGTCCATCAAAACTAGCATTTAAGAAAAAAGAACTGGGGAACCATTGCTGCAATTTCTCCTGTCCCTAGGATGGAATCTCTCTCCTCTGAAGTCAGCAGGAGTTTAGCTCCTGATTTCAATCAACTTGGGATGTTATCCCCATCTTCTTTTTTATTTCCTAGCACAATCCAAGCAGATACTTTGGTAGTGGCAAATGCATCATAGTTGATTGACATAACACCTCCTTGGGCAGAGTTACCACCATTTAGGGAATTCAGGCTTGTATTTCCCCTATTTTCACATATACGGGCTTTTGGAAAAATTCTACTTTAATTTCTGAGCTTTCAGACTTCTCAGTAAATCTTGTAAAACCTGTTGCACAACGCTGACAATTTTTGCCTGTGATATCCTAAATGTAAGCATCACTTCAACCAAGTTACCTTTTCCTGGATAAGGAGACTACTTCTGTGGAGAGAGAGGAGATTTTCCCAGGTGATCACTGCTTCACTTGCAATGACTGAGACCTTCCTCCAGTGTCATTGAAAATTAACCATTTAATTCATGTAAACTACCAAGGACTTTCCTTCTGCCCGTCTCCACTGAAAAAGATTAAAATTAACTCATCTATGTTGAAACCCTGCATGCTTGGTGGGGCCAGACTGAAGGAGAAATCTGAACAAATGCAGGTCAGAAGACTCAACATTTACGGATATATAAAATTCTCTGTATGGTTAATACCCATGCTGATTATACAGTAATTTGGAGATTCAAATCACTTAACAAGTATTAACTACTTAATACAATGCCCCTGAGAGGTATTTAGGTAGAGTTAAGCAAGAATTATTATCTCTGTAGAATTTACAGGGAGACAGAGGCTGAGATGTGGCTTGTTTGAAGCCACACGGCAAGTCAGCTGCAAAGCCAGGATTAGCGCTTGGGTCTTTCAATCGCAGGTGCCAAGTTCAAGTCACTAGACTGTGGTGCCCCTGAAGATTAATAAGGATTAATGGGCAAAGCAGAGGAGAAAGAACAATGTTCGCCAGAAATATAATAATAAAACTCCAGGGTGAAAAATGAATACCGAGGTGTTGAAAGGCCTGGAGAAATCATGAAATCCAGAAAGAGTTTTATAGTTTCTTAAAAGAAGCGGTTCTGATGATAAGCAACTCCAAAAAGGGAAGGAAGGGAGACCCTTTTAAATCTTACAGCCTGTAAATCTTAAATATATATCAAATGGAAAGTGAAAATCACATTCGCACATTTATATTGCAAATTTACAGAGGAACATTTGAGCTGCAGTTTACAAGTGATCTTAAATCCCTCAGCAATCCACACTGGAAAGCAATCCTCAAACAAAACCCCCAGGAACAGCGAGAAGTACAGAATAATGCAGTGAGAGAAGGTACATTAGGCTTCATTTAGGATAAATTGCCTGACCTGAGCTCCTCGAGCAACTCCTGTGGCCGCAAGGCACTCGAGGGCATTTAAGCAGGGCAAGTCTGCAGGTGCCAGAGGATTTCACTACCTGTTCCGAGCCCTGATGAGAGCATCATCGCAACACTGTGCAACTCTGCGCTCTTCAAGGAGAACGCCAGAAACTGAAGAGGGTTTCAGGATGAGGCAGAAAGATGCCTTCACACCTTCAGAAAACATGCCTTGGAGGGAAAGATACCCATGCAATGAGCTGAGCTTGTCTAAAGCAGGGCCGGTGGCTGGTCGCAGCCTATAAACACCTGCACAGGGAGAGGAGCTGTGAGGCTGGAAGACAGCTCCGTCTCACAGGCAAAAGGTATAATTTCCAGTGCAAGAAGGCGCCTATACACAGAGTTGGATCAAACCCATATCTTAACGTGGAAGGTGAAAAATCATGCATGTGGTTGGGCTGAGGTGAGTTCACCAAAAGAGGATTATCCAGAAGTTTGGATGTAGGTCCACAACGACTCCCAGATCTGAAGCTGAAAAAAAGCTCTGGAGAGTCCTGTGGCCCAAGTTACAGCATGCAAACAGGTTGTGCCCTTCACAAAATTTTCTTCCTGGCTTCACTAGTTTAGGAATAAACTGCATTTAAGCTAAAAACAAACAAAACCTTAGGAAATTAAACCAGAATCAACGTGGAAGATATATGAAGAATGAAAGGTAGAAGATGACAGATATTTGTTCTGGTCTGTTTCCCAAATGGCAATATATAGGAATGACATCTTTCCTTAACCCTGGCTTGGAAAAAGTGCATCTAAAGCTCACTACCTGCAGTCCGATACAGGGTGACATCCAGCAGTCTGGGTGGTTGCTGATACAGGAGATGCTCACTTACAGTATAAATAGTTCACTGCACAGTTCCAGGCACAACCCACCACTTGAGGAAGACAAGATGCTCTGGAAGCAATGCACAGGTAGTAGGTATTGACACACTGTCACTGAAGAAATGGTTCAAATTCTCACCTTGTGTACACCTGCTCCACCTCGGTGAAGTCTCTGGTATAACTGGTGTAACTCCACACAAGTGCTGTAACTGAGCTCTCTCACGATAACAGCGATTAATCCACAGGGCAGAAAAAAAAGGAGAACAAAATGTCTGAATCTGCCAACAGTCAATTTATTGGCTTTCATTTGCCAAAGCATGCCCTGGGTGAGGCATAGGAAAATGTATCCACAGTCAGCCTGCAGTGCCTCCAAGATACTCTTCCAAGCCCAGCAGAACATTCTGCAGTAATTCTCATTTGCTTCTTATCCAAAAATGCCTGCAAGCCCAGCAGTTTATGAAACAATTCTGCTCCCACCAGATTAAAAAGTAAAGGGAAAAAAAAAGAAAAAAGAGGAATTTCTGGGGACCACTCGTAGCACTCCTGTATCTCCAGCTCAATAGCTGTATTCAACCCGTTCTGCTCACTGCTCAGTCCCAATTACAATGAACTAGCTCACTGCTCAGTCCCAATTACAATGAAAGTATTTAATTTCCTCTTTGATTTCCCTTCAACAACAGATTGCAACTTGTGACACTTCAAGTAATTTTGGTAGCTCATTTAACACACACTGAAACCTGAATATCTGCTGATTATGTTCCCAAGCTCTGGCTCATTGCAATAAAGGATGGAGAAAGGAGATGCAATCTCTGGAGATTGAGAACCTGAACTTGATTACTGCTGGCTGAAAACTTGTTTCATCCCAGAAGTCTTGGGGTACAGCTAGAATCTTTCAGGAATGATTAATGAACTATAGGCAGATCAATGAAATTCTGCCCTAAGTGTATCTATAACCAACTCAGGTGGGGGACGAAGAAGTCTAACCAGCCAGTATCCTGTAATTTACAACTCTTGATGTAGTAAAAAGGAGTAATTCATCTCATTTACTGTGGCTGGTTTCTCAAGCCCAAGTACCTGAGCCACCTAAGTGATTTTTTTTTTTCCCTTCCCTGCTTCCTATTAAGCATTAAAGTTATTATGTGGTGGGATGGCCTCCAATATCCATGTTCATATCAAGGAGAACCTTCCTCCATCAGTAACCTCATGGATTCCAAGAACTGAAAATTCAGAATTGTGCTCATTACTGGTGAACACATCAAAGTATAACTCAATCACTTATCAAGAGATTCCCATAAAACACTTTTCAGTGCTTTTCAGTCTTGGAGATCTTTAAATTCTGTCAGCGGTATCAAACTTCAAAATTATTTCTTATCCCTAATTTCTATAAGCAGCATAGTCACTTACTTCCAGGAATAATAAAGACTGTAGAACATATTCTCGTCTTTCTTGATGGATGATGAGTTGGCCTCAGTAAAGTTGTTAATGATGTAAAATAAAATGCAAATTCAATAGCACAATCAAAATCAAGCTATTAAAAAAATAGTCATGCAGGCTGTATATGATACCAAGTACCACGCTTTTGCTTATATTGTTACATAGATAATACCAGCATATTAGAAACACAATAAATCACAGAAAGCTGTTTCTCTAGCCAGGAGTTTCTCAAACTGTGGGTCATGACCCTCCATGGGGATTCATGAATGAGTTTGAACAAGGTCGCAAAAAAAAAAAAAAAAGAAAACCCTGTTTGCGAGAAGCAGGGGCAGATATTTCCCCCTAAGTTGAGCAGCCCAACCCTCTAGCAAGGGAACAAGAGAGCAGACTGTAATTAGTGGCTGTAAGGATTTATACTTGCTAGGGAACTGATAACTACTTTTAATTACAACAGCTCACTTTCTCCAGGAGAGGGGAGCAATATAGGCTAGAATTAAAATTGCTGGATAGTTGCTAACTGCCTTTCATTGCAGGCAATAGAACTGCTTCTCCAGGGAGCAAGAATAAACTTGTGACTGGATCTTATTCCCCCATCATTTAGAAATGGGGCCATTACCAACTCAGGGGGTCACACAAGCATGCAACCAAACGTGGTTGTATTTTCAAACCGTGTAGGAAAGAAATCAACAGTCTCATTTATAGAATATGCAACCACCAAGCAAAGAGTGAGGTGCACCATGCAATCTGCATTGCATCCTGGTGAAGAAGGACGTTTATTAAAAGATTTAAAATGAAAAGCTAATTGAAAAAGTAGAACAATCTCACTGAAAAGCACTAGTACATTTCTCTCTGCTGCCCTGCCTGTCATCTGAATGCACTTTCTTGCCCAGAATGGATCACCTCTTCAAGAGCTGTCAACAGCTGGATGTACCAAGACGGAAACTGAAGATCAGCACTTGAGGCTGCAGTCCCACACCACATAGCTTGGCTTGGTTAGCACTGATGAGGGTCATCTCCTCTTCCCTCCTGAGGGCAGCTTTCATTGAGACTGGAAGAGAAAGTATCCAGCTCTTCTCCCTCTCTCAAAATTAGAGATTTTAGGGAAATACAAGAGTGATATGCACCCCACATCCCCATGTTAGGGGCTTTTAGTTTCAGCCAAGCCCATCTTTGCTTTCTTGAGGTCTCTGTAAGGTACCTGGGGCCTGTGGCTCCAGAGCAGCCTGTCTCCTCCCGTGCCATCTGGCTATTGCAGCCAGCAGGTCCCTTGCTCCAGGAGTGCTCTGCAGCTCCCCAGAAGGGAGTGAGGACGATGTCAGGTGAAAGCAGCAAGGGTCGCTGCTGCACGATGCCCCTACAGTTCCGTTCCCATTCTCACATTGGATGCTGTGATGTGACACCCTCTCCCTGGGGAAGCAGCTCAGAGAAGAGATCCAGTTTGCAAATAATCGGGGAGGGGGTGTGGAGAAAAAGAAAAAAATATGGGAAAGTGTTATTTTTCAGCTGGATCAGTTTTCCAACCTGTTGCTTCACACAACCGCATGAGCACCTGTGGTGGCCTGAGCCAAGAGAGGGGAACATCAAAAGTGGCTTAAACAGCACTGCCACATAGTGGCTGCTTGCAAGGGAAAGACTAACCCTGGCTGCCGGCGGGAGAGAAGAAGGAGAGGTGACCTGAATGGTGTCTACACAACTTGGTCATGGAAAAGGGCTCCGATAGCGAGAGGAAGCTCCTGAGTTTTGGAGGCAAAGGCATAACTCAGTGCAGGGGTCAGCATCAAAGCTGGGCAGCTTGAAATCAAAAATGGACACAGCTTCCTGCTAGTGGCGGTGATCAGGCATAGGAAGAGATGAACTTGTGTTGCCCCAGGGTGTTAAAAAACAGATTAAGCCACAGGACCTGCATTTTGGGTCTCTTCTGCATTTGTCCACAAGAAGTGCCATGAAGTTGTCATAACAAGCCCCTTGCAGAGGAGAGAGTAAAAGTGGTGCCAGTCTGCTGAACTGGAGAGTGGCTGCTCCCATTAAGGCCTGTCCTGTAACCCAGTGGCCTGGATGGCGTGGGCAGGGTTGTATCCAAAGTGCGTGCAAACAGGATGACCTGCTGGAGATGGTGAAAAATCCCTGACTCCCCGTATTATTTTCCTCACACTAAAACTAGCATGTTCATGGCGTGGGCACACTCCCGCTCCCACCGCAGAAAGTCAGTGCTGAGGAAACACCCGTCCTGCAAGCCATGACAGCCACAGGGGATGCAGCACGGCCCTTGTCTCCTGACAACTTGGTATGTGATACACAGCAAACTTCTTCTCCCCAGGGAACCCAGGAGGCCCGAGTTATTCCAGAAAGTTCTCTGAGCAGGAATCCTGCTTCTAAAATCAAGTAGAAACCCTTCCCAAAGCATTTCTGCACTCCTGTCAGATCTGCAGGGATCCACTCAGGGGATCTTTTCACACCTTTCTGTAAAATGCTCCGTAACTGCAACTGCAAGTCAGATTTTATTTAGTTCTTCTTTGCAGCCTTTCAGCAGCATTTTGACGAGCCAGAAAGGTTACCCCCGTGCTCTCCAGTGCTGAGCGGGTTGTCTGCAAGCCGTGAGGCTTGTTCAGGGGTAGGGATGCAGCCCCCAGCAGCCTGAGAAGCCAGGAAGAATGGTTTCGAAAACATATTTACCAATAACTGCAAAGAGAAAATTAACTTTTAATTCCCTGCCTCTCGATTCTCATACTGCTTAGGTTTGTGTGCCAGGTGAGGGAGAGCCTGGACAGGTATGGCTGGGAAGGGGACACACGGGGCAGCTCCAAGTAGAACAGAGGCTTTAAAGTAGATTTTCAAAACATTATGGATTTCATCTTTGCTTAGCTGCTGGTTACTGTGTTGAAGCCATGAATCACACCACTTGAAGTGATTGAAGGAGGGGAAAGAATAATAATAATAAAGTGGCAAACTAGCTCAGGGATAGGCTTGGGAGTCCTATTAAACTTGAGAGGCTACAATTTCTGTTCCCAGAACTGCTGGTTAACACAAGAACAAGCACCATGCTTCCCCACCCCATCCAAAGAGTTGTACTAGGCAAAAACTGAGGAGCAAACCAGCAACAGGTCGATCCTGTACTGTGTGGTCAAAAGTTGCCAGCAGATTAACATGGCAGCGCTCACGAAAAGTCTGCAGCAGCTCTGGCAAGCTTTGCAATATTTGTAATTACAGCTGCGGGCTTCATCGCTAAAGGAACCAAATATGTGATGTTTGTTTCTGTGGAAGAATGGGAGGAGACTAATGGTAAAGGAGAGGGAGTGGGAGTGCGGAAGCGGGGAGAGGGGAAGGCAGAGAACCGAGCCCTGCTGAGTTTTCAGGGACCCGCAGAAAAAAAAATCGTCTAAGTAGAGTAGCTCAGACCTCAAATATCGTGCGGTGCTTTGACAATCTTCTGGTTTATGGCATACTTAACAAAGTGTTCTTACATTTACTAGGCTGGAATGTCCATTTGACTATAGACTCTCTGCTACTTTGCTCGTAGTTATAAGATTTTGGACACGTGACAAAAATGTGTGTAACGCATTTTTTAAAGTGTTGATTGTGCTCGTAATTTTCAAGTCAGAATATAAAATAAACATCTCTGCCCTTTCTTCCAGCAGGCAGCACAGAGATCTGCTCTCCGCGTTCTATCTGACAGGTACATTTTGTCATTTTTATGAACTATAAATTGCTTTATGAAACGTTGAGCCCTATTTATTGTGGCATATAACTCATAATCGGATTTTGTCCCCAAAGTATCTGTGAACTGGGATGTTAAACATTTTGCATGCTTGGATTTGTCATGCATGTGTAGAGTTTATTACTGCAAAAATCACAGTCTTGTTGTATTTCATACAGAGTATGCAGAATCCCTTGTTGTGATACCAAACGAGAGATAAGAAACTTACTGGAGAAGGCATGAATGATGCAGTAAATTCTGAGCTTTAGAGTTTGCTGAGATATATCTGAGCTCATTTTTCAGCAATAAGTACTTCATTTATTCCGAGACGTTGTCTTTTGACTTTTTCCAAATCCTTTCCCTGGGAATTGCTCTTCTTTTGATGAAATTCTCTGTACATTTTATGCACAAAAACAATGCCTTTTTTTACCCCTTAAGTTTTGAGGGATTGGTATTTTGGAGGAATTTAATTCATTTTTTTCACTTCTTCTGGAACTGCAGCAGTGCTCCAGGCAGATAAGCAGGGGACCAAATCCTTAGACAGTGTTCAGGTTTTACTGAGCTCTTTTTCAAGCAAAAATCCATTAACTTCAATGGGACACTTGCCCAAGTGAGGAATTCAGGATTTGGGCCATAGTAAATGTTATAGTTGGGCCGTAGGTCTGCACAGGTATTTACCTTAAATGACTTTTATGAAAGAGGATTGATTGAAATATAAGGTAGCTTTCTAAGACGGTGCTGATTTCTTTTCCAGTTTTGGGAACCGGGGGAGGGAAGGGGGAGGAGAGACTGTACATTTTAGTGCCTGTGAAAAAGAACTAGCAGATTTACATTTATCCACAAATGAGGTACTGTGTCATGCAGGCTGACACAGAGTAAATTTCCCCATGCCTTGTTGGCAGCCCCCTCTGCTCCGTCTGGCCCCCCGCCCCCCGCCTCCCTGGGAATAAGCGGTAATTGACTCTGGAAGCCAGCTCAGGCCAGGATTTCTCCAGAGCAGAGCCTGTCACTTAGGCTGAATTATATGTTGTGCATGGATGAATAACATTTCTCTCTGCTTGGAGGCTAAGACAGCCAAAATTATCGACCTCCCCCCCCCAAGTTTACAAACACCGTTTTGTTTAGAATCTTTTTTGTCCCCCCCTTAAGGAAAAAAAATCCTAAGTGAAATGCATGGGATGCGGGTGAAATCGCTGGCACAGTCGTAGGGCACACAAGTATTTGCTGTAAGTGGGGCGAATGCAAAAAGGAAGAGGAGTCAGAGTCAGCGTTATGCCCCTCTCCCTGGAGGTGTGCAAGCTCACCCCCAAGGCAAAGCAGTTTTGCACTTGGTGGGGGCAATGCTGTGACCATAGAAAAAGCGGTTGGTTTGTTTCCACTACCCTTCCCCTGAGCTGAATGAGGAGCATTCCTGCAGAACTGCCCCTGGAGGTGGCTAACAAGCCCCAAACCCCACAGTGCACTTTCTGTCTCCCCTAGAAAAAAAAGTGGTGGTGATGGATAGATGGTCCCTAATTCATCGCGGGTGGTGAGGGAGCTGGGCGCAAGGCTGCCCTCATCATCAGGGCAAAAGGGCTGAAGTGTTGCCTGTCACGCCTCAGATTTAGTATTTATGATCAGATATTCCCCTCTCTGCCCCCACAAGCATGCCTGCAGACTGCAGCTTTCCCACCTGCTCTGCAAACGTTCAGCCATTGGGGCACCCTCCTCCCCTCCCTCTGGAGGGGGTGCTGGGAACGCCGAGGGTGGACCCTGCAGGGGGGTACCTCCCTGCTGCCTCTAACCTCACTGCAGCGAGCGAACGGGAGGGCAGGGGGCCAGCAACTCATGCTGTGACGGCAGTTTCTGTCTAGTCTTGGCTCAAGTGAGGATGCTTATAACATTGCTGCTCATTACTTGTGTCCCGGTAGCAACTAAGAGCTCCCGGTCACACACCAGCACTTCCCAGCACCAAGGGAGATGGCAGCTTAAATAATGTCTCAGTAATTTTGCCCATTTTATTTTAATATTCTTCAGCAGTTTTTGCTTTCAGATTCTGTTAAAAAGGTAACAGATAAACCGAAAGAGGGAGGGGGAAAAAAATATATATTTTAAACTTGTAACCACCATTGATTTCTTTAGTGTATTGCACTCAGTCTTGTTTTCAGAGTGACACAGTAACCCCCGGCAGATTTATGTGCAAACACAAAGATTAGTGACCCAGAAGCTTGACTGAAACAGCTTTTCTGCTTCCAGAAGACAGGTTGCTCTGCTCATGCACTGACTATTTTGTCAGGAAAGATGCACTGGCCCCATTAGCTTTTCATTCTCTCATGAAAAACCCTCGGTATTTATACAGCACAGCTTGGTTTTAATTTTATTGTGCTCTTCAGTAAAGTGATCTAACTATACAGATTGCTCAGTTTCTGGGACAGAGAAGAAGAAGAACTTCACTCATATACCTTAATGGTATAATGCGAGCATATCTTCAATTGTCTGACTCTCATATCCACTGCCTGAATAGCTTTCAAATGAAGAAAAATGTCTATAACTAAAATATTCAGTGTGTTCTGTTGTTATTTAACAGTAAGCAGTGTGGTTAAGCCAGGTCTTAAACCTGCTTAATCCTGCTGAGCGAAATAGGTTTTATTATTGACTCCCATGGTCCCAGAACTCTGACCTTAAGGCTGAAGTTAAAAGCTAATTTTTTGCAGTCTGTTCCACTAACCCAGAAGCACTTGCCTGCTGGATACATTTGCAATGGAGAATGTCCAGCTGTAAATTACAGCTGTTTGTAATCATACCCAAACACAACACTCATTATTATTCTTTTGTTCTTTTTAGGCTGAAAAGCCCACCATGAGGGAGACCTCACAGTACTTAATCCACACATTAAATTTACTCGCAGCTCATATTCATGTGCAAGATAAGATTTTCCATGAAGTAAAGATTTACAGTGGTCATAGGGCACTTTTATTCCCCTAGCAGCTTTTATTTCTTTGTGCTGTAGTGTAGGCCAAGTGGGTCTGCTGAAGGGTTTTGAAGAGAGGAAAGCATTGTACTGCCGCTGAATTTCCTCTCTCGTTCTAATAGGGGAAAGATAGCTCATTCACTGCGGTGCTCGCGGGGTACTTAGGAGACATGCTTAATTCACAATTGCCATCTATTCTCCTTTCTGTGTACTTATGCTGCAGGATGTCTGCAGACCCTGCTAGCTCTGCCCATATGAACGTCGGTGGAGGCATGTCGGGCAGAGGGACAGCTGAACCCGCTCAGCCATATGGCTGTGCTGGCTAGCCTACCCATCCCAGCTGATAAGTCTTGTGAAGAGTCCAACTCACTAGCATCATGCTCAGCACCTGGTTAACAGAATCATAGATTCATAGAATTTATTTGGTTGGAAAAGACCTTTAAGATCATCAAGTCAAACCGTTGACCTAGCACTGCCAAGTCCAACCACTAAACCATGTCCACATGGTTTTTTAAGCACCACATAGTATCATAGAATCATAGAATGGTTTGGGTTGGAAGGGGCCTCAAAGATCATCTGGTTCCAACCCCCCTGCCATGGGCAGGGACACCCTCCACTAGACCAGGCTGCCCAAAGCCCCATCCAACCTGGCCTTGAACTCTTCCAGGGATGGAGCAGCCACAGCTTTTCTGGGCAACCTGTTCCAGT
>VWZZ01002040.1:0-43892 GCA_013399095.1 Psophia crepitans | reverse complement strand
CCTTCTCTTCTCCAGGCTGAACAACCCCAGCTCTCTCAGCCTGTCCTCATAGACATCTACACATCTTTTAAATACCTCCAGGTATGGTGACTCCACCACTTCCTTGGGCAGTCTGTTCCAATGTTTGATAACCCTTTTGGTGAAGAAATCTTTCCTAATCCAAAACCCAATCCAAACCTCCCCAGTGCAACCTGAGCCTATTTCCTCCTGTCCTATTGCTTGTTACTTTGGAGAAGAGACCATCACCCACCTGGATACAACCTCCTTTCAGGTAGTTGTAGAGAGTGATAAGGTCTCCCCTCAGCCTCCTTTTCTCCAGGATAAACAGTCCCAGTTCCCTCAGCTGCTCCTCATCAGACTTGTGCTCCAGACCCTTCACCAGCTTTGTTGCCCTTCTCTGGACACGCTCCAGCACCTCAATGTTCTTCTTGTAGTGAGGAGCCTAAAACTGAGCACAGTATTCGAGGTGCGGCCTTACCAGTGCCAAGTACGGGGGATGATCACTTCCCTAGTCCTGTTAGGGACATACATGTCACAGAATCACAGAATATTAGAGGTTGGAAGGGACCTTGAAAGATCCTCTAGTCCAACCCCCCTGCCAGGGCAGGACCACCTAGAGCACATCACACAGGAATGTGTCCAGTCATCCAGACCTGAACTGTTAAGCACAAGCTATGATAAACTGTTTTGATTCACCGCCTTGTGCTGTTGATAGACAAGGTATCTCAACACTAACATCCATTTGACAGTGTAGACAGGCCCTGTTCTTGATGGTTGGTGAGCTACACAGCCTGTCTGAGCTTTGGTCCACCTTCCTGTTGGGTGGAAGGGATAGTACTTTGCATTTCCATGAAACCATGCCTTGTCCGTCCATGTCTGATCATGGTTAGGACATCAAAACGCAGGCCATGCCAGGCATGAGCTTGTTCACCCTATCGGGACTGGCCACTTGCGCTCAAAATCCTGAAGGGCAAGCAAACTTTCCTCCTTGTCTGCTGGAGCAAGTGAAGGGTTTGGGGAGCCAAGTCATGGGTTGTGAGAAGCAGCGGAGTTCCACATCTGTGGGGAGAGAGATGTTTGGAAGCAGAGGTGCTGCTGCACCACCTCTCGTGGGTGCATGCACACGTTAAGTACTCAGCTGCAAGACAAATTGAATGGAAAAGGTTGACCTGGGACAATCCAGTCCCTTGCTCTGATACTATAAGCAGCCACAGGAGCGATGGTTAGTCCTGTGGGATCAGTGGCATGGCTCTTCTCTTTCAGACAAAGCCACATTGAGATACACCATGTGGGCTAGGAGGCCTGGGGAGGGACTGCCTGTAAAGTATTAAGGCAACAATAAGAGACAATTTAGACTTTTAATAGATCACTTAAAGCAGGGAAGGCAGCTGTCCAAGCAGCCTTAAAACTTTCAGTGGTCGGAGCCAAAGATTTCTTGTTCTCAAGTATCTGCTTGAACTGTGATTAAGCAAAGCAGTTAAACTTGTGATACTCTGAAGTAAGCAAATAGTCCAGTGGCAGCTAGCAAAAATACTCATGTGCTTTGTGTCACTCACATACTTATGTTTGTATTGGACTGAGTTTTTCGATAACGTCGCCTTTCGCACCGTGAGAGCCCTCCACATGAGAAGCTACGTGGTCAGCTTATCAGCAGAGTGACTGAGCTAGCTGACTGGCTGGACAGGCTTCATGTGTCGGGTCTGGGTAATCAGTGACAGCCGCGGGGAAGCCTTGGCTCGGGACAGCTGATCTGGGGCTCAGCAGAGAATGACGGAACTGAGATCATGGGCTCCACAGGAGGTGAAGGTTGGCAGAAGAGCGTGCACGCACGGTGTTCACTGCCACAGAAACAAACATACGGCTCTCACAGCGCTAGCACATTGCTTAAACTTTCTGGATTACCATTGTGAGGAAAAAGAGAATACCTCCGACAGGGGTATGGATTTGTCATTTATGCCTTACCTGAAAGCCTGGCTGTTTGGAAACGCTGGTGCCCCACAGCTGCAGCTTTCCCACATGGTCCAGGGTAGCAAAGGGCAACTGCTGCTACGTTTTGTGGCTGAAATGGTCTAGAGTTCCTCAGCCTTCCTAGTTCGAGAACTTGAAGGAGGAAGAGTAACGATATGTATTGTGTATAGGACACTACTTCCAGTACTGGAGACTGTTGTGAATTAGAAAAAAAAGGGGTTTTAAAAGAAGATCCCATTTGGAAGGCTTGGAGTGAAAAGGAATAGATATCTCTGTAAAACTAGGACTCAGTCTCCCTTTGTTTCACTTGTGAGCAAGATCTGTAGCACTCATCTGTTTGCTGTTGGATGTTTTCCCATACCTTGAGTGTTGCTGGTGTTCGTTTAGAGTTGTTCTACCATAGCACCAGAGACGTGATATGGATGTGTTGCAATGCTGTGTGAGAAGATGGAGCAGAGCTGTCCTAGGAAATTTTAGCAATTTTAAGCCGTAACTAGCTATACTAAACACTTAAATTCCTTTGGTGTTTAGACAAAGGAAAAGAAGAGTTAAGATGTGTTTTTTCTTCAAGGAAGTGATAGCAATTTTCTATCAGGACAGCCAAATATTTCCCACTTGCCTGTGGGCAATCCCATGCATTCTCACCAGCTCCCTAAAGATACCTGAGGGGAGGCAATCCCTTCTAGGTCTGACTAGTAATTTCTTATGTATTTTCTTTGGCTTGCTAGATCTTTTAAGAATCAGTGTATGGATAATTATGGAATTAACATCGGGGGAAAAATGGCAAGGTGCAGGTCTGTAGTCTTTCACATGTTAGTAAGGAGAAAGCAGGTCCCATTGCTGGCTGGCAGCATGAAGAATATGCAAAGTGCTGTTGGGAAGAAGAGTGTATATGTGTGCAGCATATGAAGTGCCTCAGCATATGATTAACCTCACTGGATATGTAGTAAATAGTAGATAACTCTGATCAAAAAAGTATTCATGTGATTCATCAAACTGAGCAACTGTGCATTTTGCAGTGAAGCAGGAGGTCAATCCTGAAATCTAGGGCAAGTAGAGCAATAGGAAATTGCAGGGACTAAGAAGTTAATCATACCGTTGGACTGCTTCCATCTGGTTTTGAAAGACAGAGTCAGTACAGTGCCAGCGAGGACGCTTCACGGCAACAGATCAGGAATTAATTTTTTCAGCAAATCTTCAGCTATCATTTGCGGTAACACAGGCTTATAAAAATGTAATTTAATTTCTTGGGAATAAATCACATAGGACAAGAAGTGTGAGAGTGTTTTTTTAATGTATGTATCTGAGGCAAAAAGAGAAAAAAAAAGAGTGAGAGTAGGAGAAACAGCAAAAATACAAGAAGAGACAAACATTAATGATATGAAACCTGGAAGGCATAAATGGCCATCCGGTTAAATTGTGCAGGTAATTGTCTTTGAAAAATCAGTTTGCAGTTGGGAAACTTCTACATTTTTATGACCCTTGGAGGCATAATCTTGTCTAACCTGTCTGTCCGTCTTCATCAGTGTAGGTCAAAGGAGCACTGACTTAAAGTATTGTTGAATTGATGGTCTGAACACCACTCCTATATATCATGAGTACATAGCTATGGGCAGTGAATTTGTTAATGGATTCTATGTTTTCCTTATTATTGATATTACTTTCAATATTTCAATAAGGCTTGAACATTACGCTCCTTTTGGGCAACGACAGTTCCCCTAGGCAATGAACATGTTGTAAAACAAGGGGGATTTTAACCTTGATAGTAACTCTGGTGGCTGAAACTTCCTTTATGGAAAGAGGTAGGAGGACAGTTAGTTGATAACATTATGCCTTTCTTTCTTCAGCAATGGGGTAAGAGAATAGAGAGACGTGTACTATGAATGTTGTATTGTGCTATTTTTAGTGCTGTGCTGCAAAAGTGAAATCTTATAAATACATTTGTATCTGTTTCCTGGCAGTTTGAAGAAAGAGAGCTCAGATTTATACATCACCAAGAGCAGGAAACCGAGGACCATGCTGTTCCCACAAATCACCACACTTTCATTACCACCTTATTTTAAGAAAAGCTGAAAAATCGTAGCAAGGAGCAGCACCTCAGCCTGCTCCAGTTACGGGACATTAGCTTGGGACTTTTGACCCTTTTGTGTTTGTGAATTGTGTCCTAGCCATAGCTCAGGGTGTCTACAGAGCAGGTGCAGCAATGCAAAGGAGAAATTTCAGTTCCCTTTCGGTAAGGCAGTAGTCCGTGCAGCAGATGGAAGGAGATTCCCTCCTTCAAGCTTTAATCCCTCAGTCAGGCACAACAGGTTGTTCTGGCATCAGGTCTGTGGATGACATATTTGCTCCAGTTGTTTATTCTTGCCTCTTGCAAAGGTGGTTTAGAAATCCCAGCTGAATTTCTGAGTTTGCCTTTGTCACTGATAAAGCTATTTGCCTACTGCCCTCTGTATTTTTTTAATTTTAGTTTCAAGAGCATTTTCTCCTTGCTGTTGGTTTTGTTCTGACCCTTGCAACAATGGAGGCAAAAAGGAAAGGGGAGCACTGGTTTGCCGGGGGGAGAGCTGGCACCTTCTGCAGGAGGCCAGTCCTACGAACAAGCTGTTTTTGTGCCCAGAGTGGTCAAGGGACTCCTCAGTACAGCATCTTCATGTGGCCCCAGTGGGGATGACACACGGTCTGTACCTTGGTTGGCCCTTTGCTTTTTGAGGAGTGAAGAGACCACCACAGAGAAGCAGAACCATAGCCAATTTCTTTGCGGGGCAGGGGGAAAGTGGGTATGTACAAAGAAAGAGGTGCCCTGGGATTACCCCGTGGGGATTAGCACATGGCTGAATCAGGCCCAAGATGTTCCTGCAAGGAGATCACATTGTCATGGGCTGAGATACTTTGCTTGCCCACGCTGTCCCATCCAGGCATCTCCCCCTTTTTTTTTCATAACTGCCTCAATTTTTATGTAGGTTGCAGGAAACTTTTATCCTTTCCTCTCCTCTTAGGGAAGTGTTGGATTTATTCTGCCATTGAGGAAGGGTTCACACTGCTCTAGGTTTCTTCAATTTCAGTGAAAGAAAATTTAAGTGTGATCTTTGAACAGCCTGAGTTTCCTTCTCAAGAAAAACTGGAACACTTGGGAAATCTGACGAAGCTCTTGGGATGGAAGAGCAGTTTCCCACTTAGCTATTTCACATATGCTGGTGTGAAGGTACTGCAGCAGTCCAATAGGGTCCTATAGTTTGATGTGATCCACCAAATCTCATACAAATGCTTAGCCTTGAAAATTATCGCAGCTGAAAGGTTTCAGGCGTGTTTGGTAGTACCTCTAGAGAAGTCCTTGGCTAAGAAAGCCTTAGGAAGGACTCACATCCAGGACTCTGAGAAAAGGATCAGATTCACAGTACTATTTTTGTCTCCTCCTAGACTCTTATTCCTTTGGCAATGCTTTCGTCTTCCTCCCTTATCAGAAAGAATCAATGCATGCTGGGTGACATATGCAGGCCATCTCATGGCTACCCATGATTTTGGGCCAGAAAAAAGCCATTTAAGTCTCCTGAGGACCACCATCTGTACTTGTAACCAAATTCCTATTGAAAAGCCTGTGAAGGGGATACTCTTCCACAGCCCTGTTACAGACCCCCATTGGTCTTACTCCCAGAACACTGGAGATTCTAGTGGCTACAAAAGTCTCTTCTCATCCAAGGAACTGTTTCTTTTCTTCCTCCTAAAAAACCCCAAACCCAACCAAACAAAAACTCCCAAACTCCTTTCTTTCTGTGCAGTGCATTGAAATCCAGACACCGAAGCAAGGCCACATTCAGAGAACTTCTATGCCCTGCAGAGCTTCCACAGCAGGGACTTGACCCCTCATTCCCGATATACCCAGAAGGCAAATTAAAATCGTTGGGAGTTTTTTGCAAGCAAAGAATGTTATACCTAGCTGTAGGGCTTGAGCTGGTTAAAAAGGAATACTTTTTCCATGCATGTGAAAAGTCTTTCATGCAGACATCAGGAGAAGGAGGTATGTTTATACACTTTGCAGCCAACACTGACAAATTGGCTTTGCATGCAAACCTTTTGGTTTACCCAAGTAGTTTATGGCAGCAGGGAGCATTTTTTCATGGTAAATGTGAAAAGTAAATAGAAAAATGACAGGTTTCTGCTTTAGTTTGATTGAGAGATTTTTTTTTCTGCATGAAAGGAAAGCTTAAATCATGTAATTGTTTTTAACATTTTGACTCCCACAGTAATTCTTGTGGTTCATCAGTGGCTCTGACCGGTGCTCATAAGCAATGATTCTTCCTTTACACTGACTGTAGTTTTTGAACTCTGTTTTCAACTTCAGTGATCATATTTTCACCAGTACAAAATGAAACAGCTTCACCGATTTCAGTAGCGTTATCCCAGTTTTCACCCGCTGAGGATTTGACCTCAGCATTTTGGAAATATTTCCAGCTACTAAAAATCACATCGTTGCCTATTTGCGCTTCCAAAGGATGCACAAGTGAATTCTTTTAAAGGAACGCACCCGGCGTGTGGTTCAGACATTGGGATCCAGTTAAGGTTCCACTTCAGCGCAGCCTGACTATCTCCCAGCTCCCCCAGCACCCTCGCTCGCAACCTGATGAGTAGGGCTGTAGGGAAGGTGTTCAGGCTCCCAAACCATTGGAGCTTTTTTAATGCAAGCCAAGACCCCAAAATCTTCTGTGGCTCGTTTTCCAAAGTTGCAAGGTTTTTGGCTCAGTCAGCATTTCCAGGAGGTCTGTTTGGTGACATTTTCTTTACCAATGATCACAACAAACACTTTCTGCTTTATTTTTCATTATTATTGATTTCTTTTGGGGTTCTGTTTCATGGGAAAATCCAGAATTGGAGAACTTTGTTCCAGATTGGAATGGCATGAAATTTCAAAATCCTCCTCAAGACAGAAGACCTTCCTTCTCTCAAGGACTCTATTTATAGTAGGTTGCCCTTTTAGCAGCCAGAGAGGGACAGATTATATTATGACTGTGTGCTCTCATGTGTTTTTAACTTAGATGTAAAATTAGGTCTGGCTTGAAACTAGGTGTAAAGAGTCTAAGTTCAGACATTACATTTTTATAACCTGCAAATGATATCATTTTGAAAGGCAGAAATAAATAGAAATCACTTAAATTAAATGAGGTATTTTTCCATGGGGTATGATTTAAACGAGACACATGCTATCTTTAATATAGTCTGCAATCTTCTGGCATTTTAGCAAAAAAGAAAATTATTTATTTTAAAGGTAGATATTTTATACCTAATGAAATTTACTTTGCATACCAGTGTATCTTCTGTATTAGTTTTCTATAAAGATTTTAAAGGCCTTTTTCATTCTTGACTCAGGCATATAACTTTTCTTCATGTTGAGGCACTGCCTCTCACACAGACATTCACACAGAAGAGAATAGACTTTCCTCTGTGGAAATCTAGCAGCCAAATAATTCACAGGTAGCTCTCACTTATTATTTATTGGCACAATCAAGCATAACTGCTCTGAATGAACAAACAGTTTGTCAAATAAAAAAACAGGGGAGCGGGGTTAAAGAATCCCATGATTCTGATTTACACAACAGATAAAAATCACCCCAGAAAAGTCAGTAACCTGCCAAGTAAATTTCTTGCTTTGCAATGATACTTTAAGACACTTCAATATGCTTTTGCAAGGATCTGCTCTGGCCCTGGCATTGCACGTACCCAGGGAGGTCAGTGTTGTTTCATACCCCCGCAGGTGCAGGGGCTGGCAAGGGGGCAGCTAGTGCCTGGCTCCCAGCAGTCCTGCCAGACTTTTTTTGCCATTCCCACCTTCCTTTTCTTCCTTTCTTCCTTCCTTCCTCAGCCCCTTTAGAGAGAAAAGAGGAAAACCAGATATGGAGCCTCTACCATAGGCATCTTCCCCACTAGGTCCCAGATATCCATGACTTTGGCTCTCTGTGTTTCCCAGGGGGACGTTGTTATAGAGTCTCTGTTGCCACTTGCCATCTTGCTTGCCCAATATGCCCTTTCCCCATTCTTCAAAACTTCCCTGACCTCACCAGGGTGCCTGGTGGCACCCTGGAACCCCCATCTTCCACCAGTCTCCTCCAGCTGCCCCCAACCTCAGGGCCACACAGCAGGAGACAAGTCCTGCTGGCTTGCACCATCATGCACGAAGCCTGTCGGAGGCTACCTAAGCACCATCCGCTGCTGAAAGGTTGACGTGACCCCCATCATTGGAGAGGGAGAACCTGTCTTCCTGCTGCACAGGAGAACCATCCACGGTGGGGGTCCAGCCTGTTGTCTCAATTTGCAGCCCGATAGACACCAGTGTGTTTTGCTGGCATGTGGTGGGATGAAGCCCAGTTGGGCAGTGGTGGAAGCCTGGCACTGATGACCTGGTGGGCAGCCACCCCATCAGCCAGACGTGGGGGGTTTCTGCCTGCACCTTGGGTCTTTTGCATTCAGTTCCCTGCAATAACCATCACTCTTCCCTGCTAATAGTGTCCTCAAGTACTGGTTTCCTGAAGCCACTTCTTTTAAGGTCATGGTGTCCCTTTTTCTAAAACCTAGTAAGCTTGATACTGACCATGTGGAGTTAGAGTAGGTTTGTAAATATTTGTATCTTCAGTATTATTCCTTTGATAGCAGGCACTAGGACAATATTTCCCACATTAAAAGGGCTCTTGGGGAGGGCTTAGGAACTCTGGCCAGGCAAAAATAGTTGCCTGAAGGAAGAGGAAAAACCTTGGAGAATTTCCAGACTCTTTTTTTAAATTTTGAGACAAATGGACTTTTCAAACTTTGCCCTGAAAAGAGATCTGGTCATGACCTACTATAAATCTCATATGGCCATTTAAAACCTCACAGTGCTCTGGTTAAACAGCATTGCACCAGACAAAACCTCCAGGGCATGGGGACATTGCTGCGGTTTTTCCCTTTCAAGCTTGTATATTGTCCCCATAACATATTGCCAATGTTCACAGGACCAAATGAGACTGTGGCCTTTCTTTAATGTACTCAGAGCTCTTGTGTCGAGAGCCTGTGAGGTCAACAGGAAAACATGGAATGAAATCTCGGCTGAGGGTCGGTCTTTCCCAGGCTTCCTGGCAATTTCCAACTTCTCACTCTATTGTTTTCACTTAATAAGATAGAGCTTGTCCTCTGCTAAAAAAAAAAAAAGAAAAAATAGCTAAAAGAGCTAAGACTCAGAAAATGAACAGTTTTGTAAAAACCTGGCAGATTCCCAGTCTGCTGGATCTAATAACAAGCACACTCATTTTTCCAGTTTGAAACTTTTTGGTGCAAACCCTCCTCAGGCAAACACCTCCCAGGACTTGTGGGAAGAGGTACAGTGTACAGAAAAGAAGCATGCTGGACTTCTGATGCGAAAGCTGTAGCCTACGTTTTTGAAATAGGAATGTTGAAAGGTGGAGTTCTCAGAAGAACCTAATCTGGAGCTCCTCCAGCTGTCAGATCACTCTCAGCTTTACTCCTCCTCCTCCTCCTCCTGCTGCAGGGATTCACAGCACAGCATCTCTCTCAAAGCTGAAGTGGAAAGCAGGAACTGCAAAGTTGGTTGTGCAAACCCAGAGAACTGTTTGAGAAGACAGCAAAACCTAAACACTCCTCTGAGATTATCACTCTCTAATTGATACAGAGATATACTGTGACCTCTTGTTCAACTTCTCTTTTTATACCATTTTCTGTATTAGCATGTTATCTGCTTGTCAGTTGCCACCAAATTTTAACCTCAGACGGAGTATTGTGTAAAAATGTATGTACGTTCCTAAATAAGTATAAGGGATTTAATGCTGGTGAAAAGCACCAGGTTCACACCTGATTATCCAGGAATTTCTTACTTGTGTTGCAAGGATATCTGCCCCCCTCCTGGAGCCTTGCTTTAACCCCATGCATATTCTTCATGTGTGCAAAGGGCACTGTTAAAGCAGACTAGTACCTCAGCATTCAATGTAGTTAGCTAATCTGAGCCAATACCACATTATTTTCTAAGGAATGTATTGTACTCTTTTCTTCCATTTGGTCAAAAAGCAGCATTAACCATTTATTAGGATTATAAGAGCCATGACAAATTTCTGTCACTGGCCACTGTACATGGCTGTCCTTTTCTGCCTGTATAAGGTCTCCTGGGTTGGTCAGACCAGGCAATTACTGGAAAGTTGCCCTACCCAAATCATTAGGATTTTTTTTATGGCCAAAAATCTGGTATCACTATGGAGCAGCAGTAAATTTGGATTCTGGTTTGAATTGTTCATATGTCAGTAATTTACCACATCAGCCTTTTAAATACATTACAGCAAATTCTATGAATACCTTCTCTGGTTAAATGAGGGAATGTATGGCAAATGAATTCCCACCATCCCACATGGAGAAGACATACTACAGTGTCACAGCACACTCCTTGGCTGCTTTGGGGTTGAGCTCCACAGGACTATCGTGCACCAGTGTTCAGGTGTCGCATCGGGAGTTTAGCTTGAAAGGACTGGTCACTGCAGACTCCATAACTGCACGGACCTACCAGTCACTTCTCCGGTTAATCCAAGAGCTGCAAGGATGAAGAAGTGGTGAAACATGAGTGTAGTGTGGCCAGTGTAAAAAAGGAGTTCATGGAGGGAAGGTAAAATCTGGAAGGAGAAAAGATGACCCTCTGTTAAGTTAAGAAAGTCTGTGCTACTTTTTATTAAGGCCATACTATGCCTGAAATAATAGATTTTCTGATACTGTTTTCAGGTTGTGATAGGCTGCAGTCTGAATGAATCAAAGCTTAGCTTGTGTGAATGTTTAGGGCATTCAAATGCACTTTCTGCACCTGTGCTGAAAAAATAATTATCCCCCAAAGTCACACTTTTCCTTTCTTTTAGCAGTGACACCCAGCTCACATGGCAACTGCAACTCTAAAATTAACAGCATATGTTTCCAAAGCTGAGATGTAAACAGGGTTTGCTTAGCTAGGAAGCGATTGCCTGAAGTTTGTCTTGCACCTGGTAAAGAGATTGTTAAAGGTAACATTGCAATCTTGAGGGGTTTTTTTTTAGTTTAATTGCTAAGACAGCATTTTAATAGCTTTGTTTTAATCTTGATACCATCTTGCAGAGGGGAGAGTTCTTTATTCGGTTGCAGGGCCACGTGGCTGGGAAGTATCTTATTTAAGTTACATACATCTTCAGTTGACATGACTGATGTTACAATTGAATTGAATAAGCCAGCCCTGTATACTAAAAATAAGCAAACAAATGTAAAACACATCACCGTATTAGCAGAACCACAAGAAGCTAATTAACGATGGACAACACAGTCATCAAATCAAGGTCACAATCAAGACCTGAACCAATGAATCAGAGCTTTGAGTTATCAAACACATACATTTGATGAAGAAGGTAATCAGCTTTAAATTAGAAGCTTGTCATGAGATGGAGCTACATCCAGTTAGCTTTGCATCAGGAAAAACTCCAGAGAAGCCAGCTTGTGTTTTGACCAAGCTCCTCACAAACATTCAAGTCAACACAAGGAATAGAGTAAGGCAATCAAAGACTATCCTTCAGTCCTTGCCAGTGGTCCGTGGAGGACCAGTGCTGTTACAGTTCAGCCCAGGGAAGTACATCCATCAGAGCAAACTCATTAGCAACACACAGTTTAGCGTTTCCTTCTCATGTGATGTGATTGTCATGTACGATTAGTCTTCTGATCTTATCCTCTCCTGGCCATCAAACGCAAATCAGAGGTCACTCTGAAAATCATATGCTGTTGCAGCCTTTAAATTACTGATACAACATTTAGGAAAATACTTTTTGAAGAGTTACTGGGTAAGAAATATGAATAACTTTTGGAATAAATCACCAGCCGTAAATGACAGATTTAAGAACCTGGCATTTGCTGCTAGGCTTGGAAACAATATAGACCTTTTTCTCTTTTTCTTCTTTTGGCCAAACACCTATGTGCTTATGCACATGTGAAATAAAGAGGGATCCTTCCCTTAGTGAAAAATAAAGTGTTCGGACTTGTGCTTTCTTCCTAAGGATCTTTATTTCACGTGGTTGCTGGCTGCTCAGGCCAACATAATGACAGAGCTTAAAATTGGCGTCTCCTGCCTGGTGATCCAGAGAGGTGGCAATGCTTCTCACAGCCCCATCCTTTTTCCTGCTTACCTCGCTGCATAGATGGAGCCTGGTTTCCTGGATATGATCAATACAGCCTGATATCTAGTTTGTAGATCGCTACTGAATATACCCATGGCCTTGCAGGCAGGAACTACAGGCTGAGGTGTGACACACCAGTCTCCTGCACAGCCCATGTCCCAGCGACTAATGACAACCTTCCACTGCAGGGAAAGCACTTAAAACCCACACTTAGCAGGAGCCACCTCCTCAGGACTAGCTAATAACCTCAGCAGCATGTAGTCTCTCCACGCCTTTTCTAATAATAGTCACTTCTTTACCCTAAGTTAGGAAGCTAATATGAATCCATTCACAGCTTGCTCTGATGACTTTTAATCTAAGACCGCAGCTGGCCTTTGCGCTTTTTATCAGATGAACGCCAATAATCATTAAACAAAGTTTTCTCAGATCTCCCTCAAATCTGAGCCAACATATCTCAGAGCCCTTATTCTTGTGCCACGCTGGCCATGGTGTTTCATCCTGTAAAATCGGTGATGGCAACATGAATAATTAGTTGCTGTAGTTGTACAGCATTACACTTAAACTTGTTTCCAGTTGGCTATACTGCTTGTCTTTGTATCTAGACTCATGCTGTCTAACCCTGGAGAGCACAGAGCAAGTCTGCAAAGTTTTAGTCCATGAGATCATCCCAGCAATTTGTTACTGCAGGCGCTGTCTGTCTAACTTTATTTCCCCGTATTAAATAATTGCGATATTGTTTCTTTAAAACCCTTGACAACAAAAATCAAAACAACCGTAAATAATCCACAGGCATATGGAATTGTTTTGAGAAAGAAAGTAAATTGCTGAAACTCCTTAAAAGTGGAAACCTACCAAGGAAACCCCAGCAGTGTCTTTGACAGTCTGCTCTAAAACTTTTCATTTGCTTTGATGTTGTTTGTAATTTATGCTCCTCGGAGGCTCTTAGATGAAGGAAATCATCTATTTTAATAATGTGAAACCTTCTTCTGGCCACCCGAGATGGGAATTCCTGCTCTGTTTCCTGTGCCTCTCTGACAGGGCCGAAGGGGGAAGGGGGGCTTAAAAATCGCATGGCTGGTAGTGATCAGAGCCAGGCCGTTCTGCCCAAACATTACTTATCTCTCTACATGTTTAGGAAAGCTGTCTTTTTAAGCTCACTCTCCACAGTAATGTTATTTCACTGTATTAGTAATTCATAAGGATAGGTTATGTGGTGACGATTATAGTACAAAAGCAATTATTGAAATAGTCCCTTTAATTCAAAATTATTTTAATTACTAGTGATACCTCTCCTTTTTTTTTTTATTTTCATTTCTGTGCTAAGTCTCTTCATGATTCAAAAATTGCCACTAGGCTGTCACCTTTGGTAATTGCTGTTCTCTGAGCTGAGTGAACAAAGGAAAAATTAAACTGGAGTGTGTCAGGCAGGCAGAATAGGAAATATATGTTCCTGCAGGAGAACTGCTCTCCTCCTAATTACCCTGCAATTGCCAGGTTCAAAATGTAATTTATGAGCAGCATAGATAGAATGGCCACATTAGTCTATTATTCCATGATGATCTTTTCTACTCTTGATTTTAGAAAGAAAGGGTTCTGCAGCTTTCGGTGCATTGGCATTGTCAGCAGCTGCTCTGGGCAGTGATGCTAGACAACTGCATTTGAGGGATACTCCCCAAAAAAATGTAAAGCAGTTTCTTAACAGCAAGGTTTTATAGAAGGAGAGAGGTGCTGTAAAGTACAGTTAAATAAATAAAGCATGACCTGATGGGCTGCCTCAGACACTGCTGACCACATTTGGAAACAGATCCAGAAATGCTTGAAGGAGAAGGAAGTTTTCCAGCCTGCGGCTGCTGCTGCTGCTGCACCTTCCACCTGCTGTAAAATACACCAAATGCAGCAAATGAACCTAATAACACCCCCAGAGTACATTTTGCTCTGACAAGCATGGAGTAGCCTGCAAAAGGATGGAGCAGTGGGTAAAGCTGCCAACATGTGATATGCAGCTGGCACATGGATTCAGCTCTAGTGTCGGTGCCTGAGGCCGAGCCTACACTTCAGTCAAGATGGGGCAATTATTTATGTAGCCATCTGAGTGAGCTTTAAACACACAACGGGAAAAAACCCATGGCCAAATGGAGCTCAGAAACAATTCAATGCCCATGTAGTTATCCAGCTTCTTAGGTAAGCTTCATACCCCACTGAGCTTTGTGTTCCCAGCGAGCACCATAGTTTGCGATACCTGAGCTAGTCCCACAGGGTCACAGGATGGCTAAGGCTGGAAAGCATCTCTGGGGATCATCCAGTCCACCCCCCACTCAGACAAGGGGCAGCTAAAGCAGTTGCTCAGGGCTGTGTCCAGTTGGGCCTCGAATATCCCCCAGGATGGAGACTTCACAGCCTCTCCACGCAACCTGTTCCAGAGTTTGACCATCCTCACAGAAAAAAAAAAGTTTTTTTGTTGTATTTAAATTGAACTTCCTGTATTTCAATTTGTGCCTTTTATATCTTGTCCTGTCACTGGGCGTCACTAAGAAGAGCCTGGCTCTGTCTTCTTTACTTCCTCCTATCAGGTATTTATCCCTCCCAGCCATCTCAGCCTCCCTTAATCATCTTCATGGCACTTTGCTGGTGTCATTTCATGTCCTTCTTGTACTGGGGAGCCCAGACCTGGATCAGTACTTCAGATGTGTCTCACCAGGACTGAGCCTAGAGGAAGGATCACCTCCCTCCATCTGCTGGCAATGCTCTTCCTGCTGCAGCCTAGGGTTCTGTTGGCAACCTTTGCCACGAGGAAGCATTGCTAGCTCATGGTAAACTTGGTGTCCATCGGGATCCTCAGGGCCTTGTCTGCAAAGCAGCTTTCTAGACAGCTGATCCCCTTTGCTTATACTGGTGCATGGAGTCTCATCTGAGACTTCTTCTTCCCACAGAAGTCCAAAAATGTTGTCAAATGCTGTAGGGAGGCACCTTGCTGAGCAGAAGATTGGCATCATTCACATGCTCTACATGTTTCAGTCACCAGCTCCACAGATCACAGAAAAACTGGCTCTGCAGGCTTCCCACCACCTACGATTCTCCTCCACCCTCTTTTTTGCCTGCCTTATGTCCCAGTTCTTCATTCACAGTTTTTTTCAGCTTTGAAATCTTTCCAGTTAAAATCAGAGAAATGAATGGTTACATTTAAACTACCACGGAATTTTGTGGTCAACATCCCTGTAAAGCTAATTTTGTTGGGAAAGTTTATGTCTTTTATCAATAAATAAAACCAGAATACATTCTGGTTCTTTGATGACCCAGGAAGATAGCGATGCTTTGTTTCACATTTGGGCTGCTTCAGAAGGATTCGTTCATATCTGTAAGATAACAAAGTTAAGATGGGATTCAGGTACCTTAACACAGGCATCTAAAGTCACTTGAGAAGCCCTAAGATATGTAAGACTTCTTTAAGGGCTTGACATGTTCATATGGCAAAGACAGCTAAAGACTGCTGAGAGAGCACAGGCACTGGACAGTGACATAGAGGCAAATAAATGTTGCCTCTAGCCACTTGTTTTTAAAAAAAAAAAAAGACAAGGTAATGCAAGGGGGAAAGGGAAAGATAAGGGGAAAAGGGAGAGGCAAGGGGAAAGCAAAAAAGTGAAAGAGGAAAGGCCAAGAGAAAAGGCAAAGGGGGAAACTACCTTGCTCATTCTGGATGTGACATGAGAGCCTCAGAGTCAACTGTCTGAAAGCTCAGTGCCTCTGAGCTGTACACAAAGCCCATCGATAACTTTCTGTGTCACAGTCTAAGTCCATAAGAAAGTGCTTGCCCCTTCCCTGAGAAAGCATTTGGTTATACTGCTTGGGAGTCTCACTCCTAAGTATTCTCTTTCAGTTCCCTGCACAGAATGCAGACAGAGCGCTCTTAGGAATGGGAGATGCCTGCCCTGATTCATTCTTTGAGGTTTTGTTTTTACTTTGCCCCTGAGGAATTGGCTGGTTTAATGACTTTTATGATTAATAAAACTGTCTGAAGGCCTGCTGGGGTCTTCAAGTTAGTTATCAACAAAGTCATCTAGCTCTTTCCCCTAGTGTTTAAGGTAATGGCAAAGACCAAACGCTTGATCTTTCTCCCCAAGCTGAAGCTTGTCTAGCAGGGTTTAGAGTCATGTCAAGGTGGTAAAAAAATCCCAAAGAGTTACTTTCTTGCTGCAGTGACTATGGAAAACCATACTCTCCTGGAAATCTATCTGTCCATCTCATCTTCTCTGCAAAGCTCTTGTGCAGAATCTTCCTCTTTCCCCCAGCTGTTTCCCAGCTGCAGGCAGGTGACCTGATACACTTTTAAAGAAATACTGACTGTATATCCTCACAGCGGGGCACTGAACTCCTAGCAGCAACACATGTTGACTCCTACATCTTTAACAGTCTCCCTGCTGGATCACACTGCTAAACATTAATTCGTGCTCTGAAGAGGCCCACCACTTCACGCAGCACATCCCAGACCATGCAGGGCCTCAGGCAGGCAGAGTGGTGTTTAAGATACTGCAGTAAGACCAGAATACCAGAAAGGGACCATTAGCCTGGGGACAGAGAGAGGAAGAAGGCAGAAGCAGCTGGTTGTGGCACTGGGAGGGAGAAGCAACACCAGTGCACAACTTTTCTCCCTGTTCCCATGCCATCTCCCAACTATCATAGAACCACAGAATGGCTTGGGGACTTTCAAAGATCATCTAGTTCCAACTCCCCTGCCATGGGCAGGGACACCCTCCACTAGACCAGGTTGCCCAAAGCCCCATCCAACCTGGCCTTGAACGTTGTAGCGAGCTGGGGGTCGGCCTCTTCTCACAGATGACTAGTGACTGGACAAGCGAGAACGGCTGCAAGTTGCGCCAGGGGAGGTTTAGGTTGGAGATTAGGAGAAATTTCTTCTCGGAAAGGGTGGTCGGGCATTGGAACGGGTTGCCCAGGGAGGTGGTTGAGTCACTGTCCCTGAGGGGGTTTAAAGAAAGGTTGGATGTGGTACTTAGGGACATGGTTTAGTGGGCAATAGATGGTAGGGCGACGGTTGGACTAGATGATCCTTGAGGTCTCTTCCAACCTTAATGATTCTTTTGTTATTATTCTATTATTCTATTACTGCCAGGGAGGGATCCTCCACAGCTTCTCTGGGCACCCTGTTCCAGTGCCTCACCACCCTCACAGGGAAGAATTTCTTCCTCATATCTAATCTAAATCTACTCTCCTTCATTTTAAAGCCCTTACCCTATGTCCTATCACTCCCTGCCCTTGTAAATCATATGTGCATTTCCTTTCTGCCTCCCTGGGAGAGGCAGGGAAAACAAAAACATTGAAGAATAGGTGAAGGCATCTAGGCATACCTTAGTGATATTGTAAATTCATAAGAAACCTAAAAGAGGCATGGCAGTTAATGAACGGCAAAACATATGAGACATAGATTGAAAGATATATTAGAAGACATAAGTTTAACTATTACATCAGTACACAGCATGGTGTAAGACCAGATTTTTTTATCAAACTGTCACAGAGTTCTAGCGCTTTTCATACTAGTTGGTAGCACATTTCACAGAAATAAAGGATTGATAACACCCTGCAGGAGGGTACATCTGGGAAGCCACTGAGTCCAGACACATTGGTATTACATTCTAGATTGATAAAGGGAATAAAATCACATTTACCTGTAATTTATTTCTATCTCCCCTCATCATCTGTGTGTGCATGAACAAACCTCAAGTTTGCTTTCCATGAATGACATCTAACAAAAGGATGCAATTCACATTTGGTTTTTTCCTTTGAATTGTAAAGGGCAATTTATATAATTCTTTCTTAACATAGATTTATATATTTGTGCTTATCAGACTTCCTCATTGTTTTTCACAGGCCACATTATACCTGAAGAAGGCACAGCAAAGGTTACTAGTAGGGGCTTCTCTCTGTTTTAAAATCCTTCATCAAGTGTCTGCACACTGTTTTGCTGGGTTGCAGTGGGTCAGATCCTGATACCCTCACTAGACAGATGGTTCCTGCTCTCCAGGAGCACTTCTGGGTACTTCAGTCCAAGCTGTAAAGTTAGATGCTACTAAGCCAGTATAAGGGGCCAAAAATCTGAGCCTAGTCGGGATGAGACAAGGTTTTTTTCTAGTGGCTCAGACCCCTGAAAACCTAAAGCTGCACCACAGACAAATATTCAACAACTGAAAATTGGTTTTAAACATCCTTTATTGTGAGCTAGTGTGTCAATAATAGGTAAAGAGCATATCCTGGGCAACTCTCTCTAAAAACATATTAAAATAGTTTTGCATGTTGCTGGAAAACAGGCTGTACTTACATCAGAAAGGAAAACAGAAGAACCTTTTATAAAGTCTTCAAATAATCTCAAACTAATTAGCTTTTAACATCCTCTCTGCTACAATTCTGGGCTTTATTAGCTGTTCTGCTTGCCATTCCTGAGTCTGCCTAATGTCTTCTGTAGAACAACTATGCATTTTTTCCAGGCATTTGTCATTTCTTGAAACATATAAAAGAGAGCACTTGGATTCAACTAACAGATCATCTAAATGCTGCTCTGCATAGGGAGTGATATATGCTGACAAGGAGTAGAAGTCAAATTTTCTTTATATGGTTCTTTATGGTTAGAAAACCTACTTAAAGCAAGCTCCTTCTCAAGGCAGCATATTGATTAGAGCTGACGGGCCGAAAAGACCTTTGGGAGACAACAGAATATGGCTTGAGTCAAAGAGTAACACTAAAGCTGGCAGCAGCAGCATTAAGAGTCAGTAAAACCTGAGAGAGTTTGTCTCACGCTGAAATTTATTGCACCCATTTGGACAGCCATTATGGTAGTTAGTAATTTTATCTGCACAAGTTCATCTGTATTTGGACTCTCAGAGCTTAGCGAGAGGTCTTGCAAGGCAGAACCATACCCAGGGCCCTGCTGACTGAGGCAAAAGGCTGCCATGCTGAAGCGAGGTATGACTGTGTCTGAAGATTATAAAATGTTGTCCGTTTAGGTGGCCAGCCACGCCATGCGTTAAGAGTAACTCTGAAACGAGGTGACGGTAGACCAATGCAGACCAAGATTGTCCTAGTCTGCACTGTGGTGGTTGTCTTCTGTGGCCTGATGAAGCTGTCATTCACAAGTAAAAATTGCTGTTTTCTTGGAGAGTAGTACATGTATAGTTCATGTTTTAGGCAATAAATTGCATGAGAAAAGCAACACCCAGAGAAGTGGTATCAAATTCTCCTGAAGAGACATTTTGAAGATGGTGGATTAATGCCACTCTACAAAACTCTTTTGCCTAACCTAGTTTCTGAAACTACCGTGACTGATGTTCCATACCTTCACTGATGATCTGTTACAGTGCTTAATTACCTTTATCTTTGCAACATCTCTCCCAGCGGGTTGAAGCCTATCCCGTCAAAGACCAAGCTGCTGGAATTACCTTCAACGTGTTAGTGAATAGAATAGAATAGAATAGAATAGAATAGAATAGAATAGAATAGAATAGAATAGAATAGAATCATTAAGGTTGGAAGTGACCTCAAGGATCATCTAGTCCAACCATCCCCCCACCACCTATTACCCACTAAACCACGTCCCTAAGTACCACATCTAACCTTTCCTTAAACACCTTCAGGGATGGTGACTCCACCACCTCCCTGGGCAACCTGTTCCAGTGCCCGACCACCCTTTCCGAGAATCTGTTCCTGAGACAGATGGTACTGGTATCTTTGAATCTGACAGGGAATCAGCTTTCAGTAGTGCTCTAATGGAATGGTGGAGTACTGAGTAGGGAGTGGATATAGGTCTTCCTGTTGCATACCACCCCCAGTCGTTAGGACCAATGGAGAGACTTGACTGAACCCTGCAAGGGAAATCATGGAGAGGATCTGATCTAATCCTCCTGTGCTTCCCATATAGATCACAATGCACGTGGTGTTGGGCATACCAAGTATGTTTAAGCAATCCTTAGGATCCTAGATTCCCTCTAGTCCATCAAGAGAGGTAGGAATCTCCAGAGGACATTTTTGAATGCTAAAGTTAGACAGTAGTTAGGTCCTCTTGTAAGTTAAGGGCAGAAAAAAACTGTATACCTACAAACCCACTATCCTCTACCTCACTGACCACTTATATCAAGATCTGACCAAGAAGGTCCAATTCCCCCTTGATTTAACTCAGCTACATTCTTTTTCAGTCTTTTTAAGCTCTGCACAATAGGTGGAGTCCTGACTATATGAATCACGTGACTTATTTTTTCACAAGTTTAGAAAATTGGCTTGGTTGAGGTCTTCAGGTGACCACCCAGCTGAACTTTGAACAGTCGTTAGTCCTTGTCACTCTTTACACTCTGTATTTCCACTCATCCCTCACTAAGTTAGAATCTTTCTTTCTATTTTCATTGATTTCAGGTGTAACTTCTAAATTTTTTATTTTGCTAAAGCCCAAGGATGTCTCCTCCTGCTGTCACATGTGACATCAAGATTGTGTGAAAAAGGGACTGCTATGGAGCTCTTCCTGTCTCTTGAAGGGCCATTGGTCCAGAAATTGTTCTTCAGATGGTAGGATTTAGCATCGAGTGCTTCTCTGTGACCAAAAGATCTTGTGCAGACCCTCATGACGTCTTTTCTTTCACATTAACCCACCCTAATGAGGCCTTATAACAGCTGAGCCCTGAGCTCCTGTATGTGCCTTAACAGGCAAACCAACAAAATGCAGGTTTGTTTTTAACTCATGTAATGGGAAGTGAAACAGAGCTCATCTCTAGTGATATTTACCCTCTTCAGTGAACCTGAGTAATCTGATCTCCCTTGGGCAAATGAATTCACATTCTGTAGAGACCATTGGCTATTGCATGCAGCAACTCCTGATGCTGCCGGGAAAGGAACCTCTTCAAAGTGAAGGGAGAAGGAGAGATAGGTGGAAAAGGAGAAAGATTGGAAAGTAGCAGTGTCCAGAACGCACTTGGCTGTTACAAGGAATCAATGAGTGCCGGAAAGACATCCAAAACTTCAGTATTATTGGATATGGAAAAACTATGCCTGACCACAGTCCCAGCCACTAGTATCATGTATCTACAAGTGCTCAAAGGAGTCCTTTTCCCTTCCTGCAAAGTCTGTCTAGGCTTCGTACCCCTTCCCTCGGCCTTTTGATCTGATGTGAGGGTGAGATTCCCGGAGGAGAAGAGGAAAGGGTGTATCTCCCAAGAAAGTCCTTTGAGTAACACTGCTTCCAAAGTATGGTTGTCACTCTTAGCCACCATGAAGGAGAACCTGTACATCTTGAGGACATTAAAGGTCAAAAAAAGTGTGTGTTCTACTTTCCCTTTTAGACACGTAATTCAAAGACATTGTGTCTGATTTCCACCCAGATGCTGGCCTGAACCAGACAAGAGAGGGCATCTCAAACAGAAATTTCCTAACATGACCAGACTGATGCAGAAAACAGAGAAAAATAAAACCTTGGGGGTACATATGAAGGAAAACAGACAAAAGTCATTGCCCTTGGTCTTGGGGAGAAATCAAAAGCAGTGTTTTCTGACTGAATCTTCTCAAAAACTTCATCCACATACAGTTTCTTTCTGTCCTCTGCTCTCAAAAAGTCTCTGTAGAAATGGTTTCCTGATTTCACACTGGAGGCAGGAAGGTGGCTGTTCACAGACTATTCTCAAAGCTATTTATCATTCTCCAGGCCATTGGTCCAAGGGCATGTTCCAAGGACAGTATAGGACACATAGGCTGTGCCTGTCACTTTTTCTTTCTAAGCCACCGTACTTTGAGCCATTAAGAGACTAATTATACTACCAAGGTAAAAAGACTCTATCACTCCTCTACTACTAAAGAGTTAATTTTCTCAGCCCAGGGAATCTCTCTGCTCATATTCAGCTGATGCAAGGTCAACGACAAACACACCGAGGAAGTCAGAGTTGCTTTATTTTTCTTGTGAGCAGGTCAAATAAAACACTGCTGATGCTCCATTTATCTGGAGCGACAAGCAAACACTTGGCAGCGGTGGAAAGCATACACTGGAATCTGGCGCCCGGCTCCTAGCACAGCTGTCAGCCTGCTGACTAATCACTTCATCCCCACGCTAATTCTGCTCCAGGTCTATTGGACCCTTTCATCTCAGATACCCCGGCACACGCTTGTCCTGATAGAGCTATTTATACAGAGATGTCACTATTAATTGTTATTTAGCATTTTATTTTAGGAGGGTTTTTTAGCCAAGGTTTTCTCTTTTTTTCAGTGGTTTTCTCTTTCCTACCATATTCCTTCAAGGTGGGAATTGTGATTCTGCTGCTTCCAGTATCGGCCAGGCCTTAAGTAGATGCCCCCTTGCCAGACTGAATTTTCTTGAGGGTTTTTTGTATGTGTGTGTGCATGAGCTTCATAGCTTGTTTTTCCAAACTGCCCTTCCTATCAATTTGTTTTTCTTTGGTGACTATCCTGGCAACTAAACTGCAGTCGCACAGGGCACTCATGACTCTTTGAAGAGACCTGATTTACCATGGGTCTGCATTATCGGATGATACTTGTAGTCTTGTCAGCACAAACTATTTAAGCAGCTCCCAAGGACAGTGTTAAAATATAGGTGGAGTCTATGAACTCTGTTCTTGGCAGCTGTGCTTTATTAGTTGTGCTGTGCAAAGGTGGTGCAGCTAAGGTAATGCAGTGCATTCACAGAAGCATTATATATTGTGACAAGCCGAACAACCTCCAGGACTCTCACTCATCATGACTCCCATTTCATACCTCATCCATTATAGGAATGAGGTATGAAAACATTTCTCTGTTTCCTAAAGATATTAACAGAGTCCTGGGAAATCGTTTACCTGGAGAAAAGGAAGTGCCCAGACCCATTTCTTTCAGTTCAGGCTTGAATGGCCGACCGTGGCAGAGCTAGCTCGCTTTTTTTTTGTTAATGAACGATAGGTTTTGGCAATCGGTAACTGTAAAGAACTCAGACAGTTAATTGGTTTCATGCTCTCGGTTAGCAAAGGTACAAAAACATAAATTTGTGTCACTTCTGCACTGTGTTCGGAACAAGGATATCCAGGTGCTTTTTAAAGAATAACAAAGGATGTCTCCTGACACACTGAAGGTAGGCAAGTTCGGTTATCCCTGTGTATGACTAGGATGGTAACCGAAACCCTGAAAGGTCTGGTGAATTTGGTCATTCAAACTCACCATGGCAGAGCTAAAACTGGAGCAGAGGCTCCTTATACTCACATTTGCATGTTAAGTACTGAACCAGCCTTCATGTTTTAAACCATGGAGGTATCTGGCTGTCCTCAAGTGGGTGTATATTCTAGAGTTTATGGTATCATCTCCCTTTTCTCGGCATGATTTTGGCCTGAAACAAATGGGTGACGTCCACGTTCATCCTGTAGGCTACCTTTGTCATGCTATTTCTTGGCATTCTACAGTTGCCTCAGAAAATATCCCCATATGTTCTGTTACAACATTGGGATGGCCTGATCTGCAAGTCCAGCTAGACCCCCATGGCAAGCACACTTCAGATGTCTTCGCTGAAACAGAATTTGAAAAATACACAGGGGCAGCAGCAAGAAGTGGGCATTTTCGTTGCCTCTGTGATTCATTCACAATTACCGACGCAGGAATTCCCTACTGTGTGCATGGGAGACGTGCAATATCTTCAGTGCCAGACAGCAGAGATAATTATAAAGATCTTGGCACAATGTTCTCAGTTTGTGCTTTGAGGAAGCACCATGTGGAATTTGCTTCTTGCCACAAAGGGATAAAGAGTTTTCCATAAAAGATCCTTGCTGGGTTTTAGATTGGCTTCAAGGGAAGAGGGAAGTGGTGTTTCAGATACTTTAATCTGGAATAAAAATAAAAACTCTGCCAACAGAGCTCCTTTAAACCATGGAATATGTTTTCATCACTGAGTTTGAAATATCATTTCAGAGTCTTGGTCAGTTTTACTGTTTGATTTAAATCAATGTAGCCTAATTGGAGTAAATGTAGCTATGATAGTTTATATTTTAACCTATATTTTAACCAAGGGACTGGTGTCTGTTTCAGAGTATTGTTTTCCCACAATTGGCCTTGATCTTCCAGAGTGTGATGAATTTTCTAGGTGCTTCAAATACTGCAAGCATTCATACCCCTATGTCCAGGATTTTCTCTAGTGTTTGTGACATCTGTAGTTTCAGATCACCTTCTCAATGTTTACCTCTTAATGTTGGCAATGTAATCCCTAACAGTGTCATTTGTTTATTCAAGTCAGCTCTTTGCACTGATTGTTGCATTTCTCTTTCCTATGGGGAGCAGGAGCCACTTGGTAGTTGCACAGTGCTTGATGGATCGTACCGCAGGGTGAGATTTAGAAGAAAAATAGTGTAGATGATCATGGTTGTGCAAATGACACTGGCTAAATATTGTCCCATCTCCAGACATGAAAACAAATATGGCAGATAGTGACCGATAATGTTATTGAGTGTTTTGATAAGAAGGCTCTGGATATAATTTTTGCAAAGTGAAATTACACAGACCACCTGGACTCCAAAATATGAGGCATGAGCATTTGTGTAGCCTTTGTTGTGGCTGGAAAAGTATTTCAGAGTCTCACTCTGATGTACTTTCTTGACACAGTCTTTCCTTCAAGGCCTGATTCTCCCTTGCTTTGCATTCTTGATAATCATTCATACTGGTGTAAAGTAGGTATAAAGTGCCTTCATATTGCAACGCTGTGAAGAATTGGGATCACAAATTCTTCAGTATAGGAGGGCTTTTTCTCCTTCGAATCCGTTTAATACTGTTACCAAATACTTGCCGTTTGGTGAAGAACTGCATCTGTTTTACTTGTACCTTGCTCAGGTGTCCATGCTGCCTTTGAAACACTGAGACTGAATTCCTGCAATGCAACATATGCTGAGCTGCCCGGGAACTTCCTGTGGCCAGTGCTGAATGCCAGGATTTATTATCATGGAAAGTAGTGCAGCTGTAAGCAGCGGCTTAATATGGAGCATAGAGTAGGACCCAAATCCAGTGTCATTAACCTCAAGAGGTCTCCTGAGGGCTACTGAGGCAATCTGATTTGGGAATCTCTCTCCACTGACTGAATAGCAAACGCCTGTACCTTCCCACACAAGTGTTTAAATCACCGTGGTGCAGTTCAAAGGCTGGCCGTGGCCATGCAGGTGTGGTGGAGCTAATAACCAGTCCCACCACAACTAACCTCTCAGGCTTCTCCAGGGATTGAGATGGCTCTGCCCCTCAGTTTGGATCACAAATTAGTTTGAGTGAGGAAGGATCTCCCCAAATCACTGTGCTTCTGAACCTGCACATCTGAGAACAAATGAGGCTATGAGGTATCCAGCACTTTTTCAGAGGAGGGTGACTTGTCTGGCAGGCAGCGCAGGAAAACAAGTTGTTGGCGACTAGCACAGTGTTTAGGTGCCCAAGTCCCATGTAGCCAGGATGATGGGAGATATTTGATGGGAAACTTATTAAATTATTAAGTGATTTTATTACTGAACTTCTGGCAACTTTACAAGGCATTTACTCTCTCTCTTAAGTCAGAGAATGCATGTTCTGATCAAGGGCTTTAAAGAAATGTGGTTCTTACCCAAATTGTTGTTTAATTGCTTAAAATCATTTCTATGATGTAGTAATTAACTCTGGGGCATAAGCCAGTAGCAAAATATGCATTAATGTTATGTGCCACAATCATTAAAATGTAAATTGGTTTTTTATTTTGACTGCATGATCTTGCTTACATACTTTAGAAAGAACAGTCCAAAATGGCAGTCACCAATTTAAAATAATTGCCATTTTTTAATAAAAATGCATGAAGAAACATGTAAGTGTTTCCATCCTGGTACTATAATATAATGAAGATCCATATAAGAATATGCTGTATTTAAAAAAGGAAAGGTAGAAGGAGGACAGAAGATTTCAACAGTATCAGCATAAATGGGAAAATATTGTAATGTTTTTTGTAGTATATTGGCTACCATTAGAGCAGCAAACGTAGATTTCCAGATGTTTGTGAAGAGTCCAACAGTTATATTTTATATCTATGGCTGTAGTAACAATTTCTATTCAGCAGCCTAGAAAAACATTTCATGTCACAACAGGAAAGAAATATTACTGGGGTTGTTTTTTTCTTCCTCATCCCCTATACAGCAATTCTGAATACTTCAGTCAATGCCAAACAAAAATGATGGTTTAAAAATTAAAACCACAGTCACTAGGGGCAGGACATAAATGTGCAGATGTTTTGTGATGTTGAAGAACTTCTCAGGCAACAGTCACAATGCTGTTGTGGAGAGGACAGGAGATCCATCAGAGTCGGACACTGTCAAAAGCATTCCCTAAGCTACACTGTCAGAAAAGGCAGTTACTTTTTCATATTCCCCTAAGAAAAAAAAAAAAAATAATCAAAACCAGAAAACCTACTTACAAAGGCCTTTATATAACTCTCACTATTTTATTAGCAAGGGATTGACTGTAATCTGTTAATATAAGTGTGCAACTTATATCTAGAGTTTACTGGGCAAGCTGTGCAAGTGGAAAACTGCATTGTCCCAAAGCAGTGCACAAAACATCAGTTTTTCTTCTCCAGGAAGGAAGATTTTTACAAGCTTATAAGCTGTTTCTGTTTCAGTCACCTCTGTGCCTTAATGCTGTTATACAAATGGCTGCCTGAAAAATCTTGTGTTTACCACACCTACCTGGCTAGACAAAGAGGCATCGTGAATAACAACAGAAATAGCAGAGGGCGAGTTTTTTAAGGCACTCATTGTAATTGGTACATTTAATGCCTGTGCATGATGACAGACCTCTTGCTTCCCAAGAATCGGTGAGCACTTCTGCAAACGTGCGTGTAGCACCGAGCCGTCCCGCCGGAGCATGAGCTTTTCTGTTGCCTCTCTCTACCACCTCATGGTTACAAGGATGGAAATAAAGGTCAAAAATATAAATGGATGTCAGGTCCTCCCTCTTCTGTTTTTTATTGCTTGCTTTAATTAGTAAAGTGAGATCACAGGTGAGGTTTTCTGCACTGCCTGGCCCTGCTGGACCTCAAAGGGTGCAGAAAGCTCTCCCAACAGCAACACGATTCCCCACGCAACCAGTAACTCTCTGGAGCAAGAAAGCCATGGGCAGCTGTGCCACTCCCTGGCATAAGGCAGGGGGGACGCTATGAGTAAAGGCGATGTGGTGGAAGTACTGGCTTGTGCAAGACAGGTGGTCCAGTGGGGAAAGGTTGGCATGTGTTAGGGGACCCAGGGGTAGGGCCAGGAGTTGCATGGTCGTGGGGAGTCATGGGGTTGAAACTCCATCTCTGGTGGCCTGGGGTCTTTTCAAAGCCCCAGAAATTGCCTGTCAGATATGGCTTGTGTCAGGTACCAGTTTACCAGAATGACATGCACCGTTAGCAGGTAAAGACAATTTATTAGGTGCAACATAGCAGAACCGTGATTAATTATTAGATATTATTTCTCACAAAATGCATCTCCAAAATCACATTGCATTAGCCACAATATTGGATTGATGGAGCATAAACAAGGGTAATGATAAACACCGGTGAATGGAGTTGGGAAGAGATGGTTATTAGGGTACCAGTGTGTTTTGTGTGGGGTTTATTTAACATTCTCATTAATGATCTGGAAAAGGAAGTGAATAACCATTTAATTAAGTTTGCATTTGATACTAAATTAGAAGTTGCTGCAGACACCTCCGAGGGCAGAGAAATAAATCAAGAGGAGCTAGAAGCATGTGCTGTAAAGAAGAAAATGAGTCTGGTATGAAGAAAAAAAGCAAGCTAATCTCTCTGGAAGCAAATAGTCTAAAATGTAGCTATCAGTGGAGGAATTCTGGAGAAAGCAGTGTTGAAAGAGATGTAGGAGTGTTAATGGACTATATATTCCATCACAGCTCGGGTATATGTTTACAGAAGCAACGCATCAAGGAGCAGGAAGGTAATAGCCCTTCATTGTAGGGCTGTAGTGAGAACCCATCTATAATGCTGCACTCTGTTTTGGGCATCCTGTTATCAGAGAGATATAGACAAATTGGAATGAGATCAGAGAAAAGCCATAAAAATGATCCCATATCCCTGGAGATAATGACTTATGAAGAAACATCAGACGAAGTAAATGTGTAAGGCCTTGTCTGAAAGATGACTGAAGCAGGGCAGGAAAACAGTCTGCAAATATGTGAAAGCAAAAAGGGAGGAGGATAATTTATCATAGCAACTATTAGCAATAGGATGAAATAATAAGTAACAACAATAAATTTAAAAAGGGCAACTTCAGGTTGAACGTAGGGAGAAATTTCTGACAGTGGAATTTGGGTTAGTTTGCAGAGAAGTTTCCCAGGGGTAAAAGTAAAAGCTGCATTCAAGTCATTTAAAATCAAATTGGACAACTCACTAGAAAATGCACCCTGCTATAGGGAACAATCTTCCATTGCCTGGGGAATAAGCTGGATGACTTAATAGGACATTTCACACTCAAGTCTTTATGACTGTGATATTTTTAATATGCATGGTCAACTATTTCAGGAAAGTATACATTTCTCCTGCTGTCAGGCCTCATAATATAAACACTTGCATGCGAACATAACTTTTAAGAAGGCAAGCAGCTCTGCTGACAGCACTGCACTGCTGACGTGCAAAACCACAAGCCTGAGTTCTTCAAGTTTTTGCAGGATCAGAGTCTTAGATCTTGCAGCTGTCAATATCAAAATGGTATGTATATACAGGTAACCACATAATTTACGAGTAGGTGAAGAAGCATGCAGAACAAAAGATGGGGGTCGAAAGCTCCAGTGAGGTTGTATTATTATTGTTATTATTATTGCTGTTGGTGTTACCACTTATAAATAACTGGTACTGTGGAGTTCAACTCTGTTTCTTAATTGTTCACTTTTTTCATCTCCTGCTTTCACCTCTGTGCACAGTGTTCATTTCTATACTCTGTTTTTTAACATTTGATGTTTTTAATATATCCTAAAATGCCTGTTGAATGAGAAAAGAGAGATGCTGAAGTGTAAACTTGACCCTCCCTCAGACAAAGAAGAGACGGCAAAGGCTATGGATTTAAATGGATATGAGGGTAACCCCCATATTTTCCCCCCAGTTACAATAATGTAATGTTAAACTCACTTCACCATTCGTTAGCAGCAAAGACAAGCTCACAGGCATTCAGATAGGTATGCTACCTAAACCACCATGGTTTTCACATGTGGGGTTTTTTTGTGTTCTTGTTTTCTTTTCTTCCCTCCTCCCTCCCCAATGGGCTGTGTGTGGGGCTGGCAGCCTGGTGGTGCCGCAGTCCAACGCCCGAGCCTCAGGACTCTCCAGCAAGGGGTCGAGCAGCAGCAGCTCCAGTGAATCCGAGAGCAGCTCAGAATCTGACTCAGAGAGCGAAAGCAGCTCCAGCGAGAGTGACGGCAGCAAGCCCTCGCATTACTCCAGCCCAGAGGTAAGGGCTTCAGCTCTCTTTGATTTAGGGCGCCAATCCGTTATTACACCCACTCAGACCTTTTTCCAGCCAAGCCAACACAGGGAGGCTGTGGGGAGACGCACAAAAAAAAATGGAAGAGAAAGGCCCAGGGATCCTCCTTCTGGCACGCTGTGAAATGCAAGTGACAGCGGATCCTGGGGCAGATTAAAGCATTTGAAGCAAAAATGGAGAAAAAATAACCCTGTGATATTTTGCTCAAATTGGAGGTGAGTGGAGCGCCTTGCAAGGCTCACAGCTTGCCTGAAGTTTTATGCAACTCTGCCTCCACAGCAATGGCTTGCTTAGTGCGTAAGTCCTGATGTGGGCTCCCAGCACTGCAAGGGAACTCTGCACAGGGAAGCTATTATAAAATCAGTTTGAGGGTGGATTTTTAAAGCAAAACAGTTGTTTTTCACTCACACACTTCCCTCGCCTCACTCTCTAAGTGAATTATTCTCTGCTACTGCTGCCTTTGTGTGATTTATTTTAATCCACCTCCAAAATGGACTAAACTGAATTACTCATGGTGCAAAACGTTAAGCCCAAACTTGTCATCTAGAAAGCTAGTACTGAAAATTCCCACATGTAGACAAGGCCTACCCAAATTACAATTAAGCTGCCAATGCTATGCCACCTTCTGCTTCCACCTCTGCAAAGTGCTCAACAGACACGACAAGGCTGCTTTCTCTGCTTTTCTATAAAATTGTCATTTTTACATGTTTTGGTCAATGCACACCTTTAGTATAAAACCATGAACTCCACAGCCACATCACACACATTAATGTATGTAAAAATATTCAAAAATCTAGCGGCAAGATTGTAAATACACTTGAAATACAGTCAGTGTATTTTTCTGCTCCACATAAAGCACCCAGTCACCAGACTTCTCCCCCCAAAACTATGCCTCACCTATTCTCTCAGCCTGAAAAATTACACTGAATAACCAGCAAGCCTTTCCTCATCTTTTGCTCGGTTATTTGGGACCATGTTTCCTATCAGGCAAAATGCAGCACTCGCAGAAACATCCCTAATATATTTTTCTCAGGTTCTGTCATTTTTGTTCCTTATTTAACACTTACCTTCCTTTCTGTCTTTCCTTCACAGTACTTTCAGATCCATTTCCAGTTAATTTTCCTCTCACTTTCTCCCTTTCCTAAATCTCTCTCTCTGGTTCTCTCTCCTTTTGGCTCTGTTCTCCTCCTTCCTGTCTCTCTTCCCTGTTGCCCTCCTTGCACTACCCCATGTCTTATTTCCCATTCTGAGCTCTCTCATCCGACCCATTTGGACCTTGTTCGCTCTCTGCCTAGTTCCTCACTGGAATTAGTGCTGAGACCTCGCACTCGCTCTCTCCACTCCCTGCAGGATCTCAGAAGCTGAGAGAAAAGGGACAAAGAGAAGAAAGAGAAGGAACCATTGTTGAGGGCAAAGAAATATGGGATAAAAGGAGTAGAAGCATAGTCCCCAGGAAGGGAGGAGTGTTTACTATCTAGACAGATACCAGTGCTGCTTGGACCTGAGAGCAGCAGTTCCTCAGAGTATGTGGGAAGTTAATTAACTGAGGCAGGTCATAGGTTTCATAAAGTCGAGCAGGGGACTGAGAGTCCTGGGAACATGGAGGAAGTGCCTTCTCTTCAGCATTTTATGCATACCCTCTTGAGACCCTTGGAACTACTTTTGTACAGATCCGGAGTTACCCATTGTCACGAAACAGCTGCACTGCTCCAACAGATTGCTTGTCTCTTTGCATTATATTTGTGTGGTTTGCCTTCTAGGACATGCTGTATGAAACGTTCTTATACAAAAATGAAAAGGACTTAGAAATGTGATGGCTGCAGGGTTTTCATAGGCCATGCCTGGATGGGCTGTGGGAGAGGCCACACATGGGTAGGGTCAGGGTGGCCCAGGAAAGTAGGACACCTGTGCTTTCCCCAAGGGCGAGTGCTTCCCCAGGCCCATCATATGACTGATGGCACCAGTTCAAAACATGCTCATGTGATGTCGCTGACTGGAAGTCCTGTCTGCTTTGCTTTGGTGCGTTAACTTACATTTATGCACCCAGTGAGGCCATCTTTCTAAAGTATCTGCCATATTCTTACCCAGTAAGTGGAGAGACACAGGTCTTTGGAAGCTCTTTTAAAAGAAGGCCTTGTCTGCCTGAATTTAAGTAGTGGGCTCAATTTCAGTCCTAGTCTTAAAACTAATTTCATTGATTGGATAAGATAGAAAAGGCAAATACATCTTTGCTTTAGGATATACTGATAAATTCAGGTACAATGAACTTGAGTACTCCAGCACAATTCTGGGCAGGAAATCCGTATTTCCGGGTTGGGAGGAACTGAATGTAGAAATCTGCTGAACATTATGAGACCTTCATTCTTTTCTTCTTTTTTTTTTTTTTTTTCATAATCTGAAATACTGTATGTTCAAAGATTCTTATTTCTAAGATAGTGTGTTTTCTGCATTTGAGGTTATATGGAAATTCAATTGCTGTTTCACTTCTTCTATATTTTTTCCTCATCTCATTTCGAGATCTTTCAGTTGTTCTCAGGTGTCTAAATGCAGTTGCCTAGAGTGTAAAAGCAGCTCATTGTAAAGCATACATATAAAATAGATTAGATGAATTGCCCCCTAAAAGTGTCTGTTTCTTTCCATTGACTATTTAGAGCCGGTAGTGACTAGCTCAGCTGTCTACACTTTATGTCTGCAGTAAACTAAGAATAATGGCTGAGCTAGAACAGGAGACAACATTCAGACTGGTTTCAGTGATGTGGACAAATTAAGGTGCCTCAGACATTAATGGGAGTAGTTACAGTTTTGTGGACTGCCAAACCTGAAATTATGAACAAGGGACTGAGACTTCTATCTCCAGTTTCTTTTCTGAAGTCATGAATTCTTTGCATGACCTTAATTAACGTCATAAATGAGGATGCTGGAAAACAATGACGTTTCATCCTTGCAATTATTTCAAATGGTAGGGGGGAAAAAATTGGATGTCAAGTCCATAGAAAGAGCTACATTTCAAAAGCTAGGAATTTGGGTTGTTCCATTGAATTATCCTGCAGACATTTAATAAGGCTGAGTCTGATTAGACAACTGAGAATTCCCACTCTGCAGGGAGGACTAGAGGGAGGGATAGGCAGGAAGGAAGCAGAGAAGCCATCGCATGGGACAACGTGTCAGTGGCTAGTCAACAGTAACCAGGCCAAAAGAGAGAGGTCTCCAGTCCTGGGCACTGCCAGCCCCATGCACCAGATATAATGTCCTCTACAGCCTCCGCTGCTGAGAGTAGTTCACAACCATTAAAGTTTTTTCCTTTTTTTCAAGGATTCATATAAACCTTTTGTCCATGCTTATTCCGTCATCACAGGATATACTCTTTTGATTCAAGTCCCCATGCTGTGACTGATCAGGTCAAAGCTGAAGTGATTTGTGGGATTATGCTCTTCCCCACCTTCCTCCCTCACCAGCAGAGAACCACCACCTGAGCACTGTGTATCAAGTCCTTCAGGTCCCTGGACATCAGTACCAGTGGCTGAGGAGCCACTGCCTGTGTATCCCTTGGGTGCTGTGTGGCATTGGCTCTCTTCTCTTTAGCTTGGAGTATAGGAAGAATGTATGTGTCTAACAGACGGCCTAACTGGTGAGCGTGTTCATGTCACCTCACCAGCCTTTCTTCACTGATAAATTTCATTAGGGAGGCAGGGAAAGAAGACTTGTAGTTTTAGGGATCTGCAGGGTGGCAGGGTATGTTTTCCATATCTGTCTTGTCTTCCAAGAAGTTTTTTCTTCCCATCTTAAGTAGAGCCATTAATGGTACACTCAGAAGAAAAGGAGATTTTCTAGACCAACTGTAGATCCTATCTTTACCTTTGCAAATAGGATTCATAGGCTTTAGCTGTCTATTGACTATTTTTGACAAAGACTACAGACTAAACTCTCCCTTCCACCCAGAAAACTCTTTGTGGCAGGAGCCACCACTTACAGTATATGTGCACCATGCCTAACACATAGGACTCCCCAGATCTAGTTTGATAAAGTGCTGGCAGCAATACTAATAGAAGTACCTATAAAGTCATCATCATCATCATCATCTATGCCTTAAATAGAATGAAAAAGCACCTCATTTGTATGGGCATTGCCCTGAACCAAATCTTCGATAGCAGGGCAGCACAAACAAGTTATCATAAGGGTAAATTAGTGTATGGATTGATAATAGGTTGAATATGCTGCAGGGATTGCTGATAGCTCAGTCCTACCCCACAGTGGGCTAAGCTCATGCACATATCATAGGCTATCTAATCTCTCAGTGAAAGTGGTATCATGCTTCAAATTTACCATGGTATTAGCTACACCTCAGATCCCTCTTTGTAATAACAAGCACAGAGTGACCCCATTACACTTACATTGTTTAGAATCATAGAATCACAGAACGGTTTGGGTTGGAAGAGACCTCAAAGATCATCTAGTTCCAACTCCCCCTGCCATGGGCAGGGACACCCTCCACTAGACCAGGTTGCCCAAAGCCCCATCCAACCTGGCCTTGAACTCTTCCGGGGATGGGGCCTCCACAGCTTCTGTGGGCAACCTGTTCCAGTGCCTCACCACCCTCACAGGAAAGAATTTCTTCCTTATATCTAACCGAAATCTCCCCTGTTTTAGTTTAAACCCATTTCCCCTTGTTCTGTCACTACATTCCCTGATAAATAGCCCCTCTCCAGCTTTTCTGTAGGCCCCTTTAGGTACTGGATGGCCACAGTAAGGTCTTCTGGAGCCTTCTCTTCTCCAGGCTGAACAAGCCCAACTCCCTCAGCCTGTCCTCATAGNCAGTCCAGGACACGGTTGGCTTTCTGGGCTGCTAGTACACACTGCTGGCTCATGTTGAGCTTCAGCCAGCACCCCCAAGTCCTTCTCCTCAGGGCTGCTCTCGATCTATTCTCTGCCCAGCCTGTAGTTGTGCTTGGGATTGCGCCGACCCACGTGTAGGTCCTTGTATTTGCACTTGTCCTTGTTGAACTTCATGCAGTTCGCACAGGCCCATCTCTCCAGCCTATCGAGGTCCCTCTGCCAGGCATCCCTTCCCTCCAGCGTGTTGACCACACCACACAGCTTGGTGTCATTGGCAGACTTGCTGAGGGTGCACTCGATCCCACTGTCCATGTCACCAACAAAGACGTTAAACAGTGCCGATCCCAGTACCAACCCGTGAGGAACACCACTCGTCACTGATATCCACTTGGACATCGAGCCATTGACCACAACAGCTCTTCACTCCAGAAAGTATTTCTCAATAATGTTTTGACAAAGGTTTCTTTTGGATACATGCCACTTGTGCCTCTGGTTGCACTTGTAGCCTTGGAGAGATCTGACATATATAAACAAGCTGTGTGGGAGTCATCCCGCCTAAATTTGGACACTTGTACTGTAGACACCTACATCTGCTCATCACCTCAGCTTCCCCTTTACAGTTGGTGGAGGGGAAGAGATGTTTTTAGGGCCCAACTCATCTGGCCTATTTCAGATGATTATTTCAAGAGAGAACATTTCACACCCTAGAAGAGCAGTCCACTCACTGGAGAAGGAACTCGTTGGCTAGCTCAGATATAGATGTCTATGTTGTACAGATGAATCCACCCACGATTTTTAAGAAAGCGTATCGCATCCTTCTGTTTCTTGATGAAGCCTGGCACATCTGTAGTCTGTGGTGCATTGGTCCCTGGAACTATCTTTGTCTGGTAAAGTTTCCTGGTTTCAGTTTTCATGCCAAACCCATATTTCGTTGAAAGTCAGCTTCACCACAGACTGTTATTCCTATTGTTGCTGCCCATCAAGGCACCACCGGCTTTATCCCAATTAAAAAGTACCCAGTTCTTTTCAAAGCCTTGAGGGCAGCATATTCCTGTGACACAAAAAACTAAGGAACAGAGACCATGCTGCTACCTGATCACTCTGGATATAAAATCATATATATTTCCATACTTACTTGCTGCTGAAAATGTCCCACTTCAACAAATCCAACTTTTCTTCCATTGAATGGTATGTGACCTGCTCAGGGGGTGGTGTAGGCTGGAGAATTTGGGATTTTCTTTTTCTCCCACAAATAACTGCAGTTAGGTATGTAAAGTGGACTGTCAAACACTTTCAAGTCAATTTTCCCAATCCCTTTTCTTACTAAGCCTGCTCCTCATTCTTGGCTGCCGTGATTTTATTGTCTAGCAAGGTACCTTGTTTTTTAAGTGATTTTAAAGTACAATACTTCTCAGTTAGAGCAATCAGTTGAATAAATTACTTCCAAAAGTGAATTGGCACCACTCATGTAAACCGACAATCTCAAATACTCCAGAACTGTATCAAGGTCCAAAAATAATGAGAGAAGTTTTAAAATTCTGATTTGGATTTTTTTAATTTACCTTATGGACTGCAGGCTTTTTACTTTCAGCAGATGCATTTTAAAGGTGGTGGGTTTTTTTAGCAGCCACAAGATTTTAATTTTTTATCTAAATAAACCCCAGATGTACATCTAAGCCCATGATTCTGAGAGGCTTAAAGGAAAAGTAACGAGTGTCCTGAAACTCCTGACAAAATTAGTAAAGCTGGCAACATTGTTGATCCTTTTTATTAGACTTTGTGGTGGCTTATAGGTTGGTGGGACTGTAGTTATTCTGCCGAAATAGCAGAGATGTCACTCCAGGAAAGTACCATGTTGCCAAGTTATGACACTGTAGCAGTTAATCATTGTTTTCTGCTGGTTTACTGTGATCCCTTGAAATCCATATTTTGCGAACCACTGTTTTCAAGAATTACAAGGTGCATAAAGAGACAGAATGGGGTGTAACAGAAAAACTAGAAGTTTTTTGAACTTTCAAGCTGTCTTCACTCTGCCCTATACTTATGGGCAGAGATATATTTTTCCCTCTGTGCTTCTGATGTATGTCCTTTTCTTAAATACATCTGAACAATGGAAAGACTTCCAAGTATAGCAAACCTTTTATTATATATCTAATAAATTCAATGTGTGCATAATGAATGTCACCAAACAAACCTATCTGTATTTTCAGCAGCAATCAAAAAAAAAAAAAAGCTATTTATTTTAGAGTTAAGAGTTGTAAAAATACATCTTCACATCTTCATCCAAGAGAAATGCTGCCCATCCATTTTCAAGATTTACTGCTCAGGAAAGAAATTCCTCATGTAAGATATTAGGGAGTATGCTTAAGAAAAAATAAACTTAGAGCAATCCAGCAAACTTCCCATAGGTATTGGGTAGCTCAATAATGAGTAAATTAGGCACTTTTGAGTGAAGGAATATTTGTATCATATGAATTCCAGTGTCTAACTTTTTTGCTTCTTTTAGAAGCCTTTGCTTCCCGCAGGGTGAGTACAGCCCTCAGTGGGTGATTCTTGAGATCCCTTGGCTGTGCAGGAAACTTGTGTCGCACCAAGGCACCTCCTTTAAATAAGGAGTTAAGTAAGAGACTCTTTTAAGTTGGAGATTACTTGAGCAAGCTTTCTTCCAGAGCATTGATGGTTTTCATGTTAGACTCATAACACGTGTTTTGATTATTCATGTGCAATAGCCTAGTGGATCAAATTTAGGTTCCAGTTAAGGAAATTGGAGGCTTTTCACGTTGGCTTCTGTGGGGTTAGGTTATGGCTGGCCATCTACTCCATCATTTCTTTCTTTTGTGTTTTTTTGCCTTTCCTCTTCATTTTATTACATTCAAAATACTGATTGCAAGAAGCCCTAGAAAACACTTGCACATTATTCTGAAATAACATTGTCTGAGCTGTGGTTACATTTGAAATCATAATTATCCCACTTCTTCACTGTCCAAACACAATTATATTTTAGATGTTCTCTTATAACTTGATCGTGTTGTGACAGGAACAAGGAGAAAAACTAACAGCCGCACAATACGCACAAAATGAGCACTTGACAATACTACTGCACAACAAATGTTTGTGGGATCTCACAGGATTGTAACATCGATACCAGACAGATTACATGAACTGCCTGGTTAGCCCTCCAGCTCCCCACTATATGCCTCTTTGTATGCTTTTTAAATAGTTTTTGTATTTATTGTGATGTCGCAGAACACAAAATACATGTTCTTAGCTTTCCTACTCTCTCTCTTCCCTTAGCCTCAGCTGTACCCCTGCCTTTTTTTTCTTTTATTTGGAAACTTGGGAGTGTTTCCCAGTAAAGCGGATGCCAGCAGCGCTGCGTGAATCATCCTTAGAAATGATGAATCACGGAAGATGTCCTCCTTCCCAACCTCACTCAGAAACCAAAAATATCCCTGCTTGCGCAGCATGCCCCATGTCTCCCATCCCGCTGCACAGGACCAGGGGGTTGCCACAGCTTGGGGGTGGCTCTTTGACCTGTGGTACCAGGAGGGACCCAGCGTTTCGGTGTCCCTGAGGGAGCCTCATGGTGAGGGCAGCGGGGGCTCAGCACTAAGCTCATTGCCGTCTGTTTCCCTTTCAGCCCGAGCCACCCTCATCCAACAAGTGGCAGCTGGACAAGTGGCTGAATAAAGTCACCTCACACAAAGTACCCATCCTGACCCACCATGATGGCCCAGTGCTGGAGGCTCATCCCTACTATGGCCGCTTGAAGGGAGAACGACAGGAAAGCGAGAAGATCCCAGTTGCCGGCCCGGTTGAGCACCGCAGCGGGGAGGGCCGCGCCACTGCCACCACCGCTGCTGCCATCGGGGACGGACCACGGCCCAGGACCGCCAACAAAGCACCGGGCAGCAAGGGCAGCCGGCAGAAGTCACCCCCCGCAGCCGACGGTGGACCTCCAAGGAGGGCAGCAGGGAAGAAGGCACCACGGCGGGCGGAGAGGACCTCTGCCGGGGACGGCCCCCATTGCCATAGGGCGGAGGAGCCCCCTGGGAGCCACAGCTTTCCGGAAAGCACTGCTGGCGAGGCGCTGAGGGCCCGACCCAGCGGCAGCAGCAGCGGCATCGGCAGCGGCTGCAGAGCAGGGCACCGCCGGGAGCCCCGCTCAGCCGCAGCTGGAGAGAAACGTCGGGCTCGGGGGCCAAGCAAAACGGCGCCCAAATCCAAGGAGTTCATAGAGACTGAGTCTTCGTCCTCATCGTCCTCCTCCGACTCAGGCTCTGAGTCGGAGCGGGAGGAGCGCCCACTGCCTAAGGCGGCGGCAGCGGCGGCGGCGACCGGGGCCGAGCCGCACACCAAGGAGACAGAGACCGGCACCGCCAGCAAACCCCACAGCGGCTGCAGTGCCTTTGGCTCCATTAATGCCAGGACTAGTAGTGAAATAGCAAAGGAGCTGGAGGACCAGTTTTACACCCTGGTTCCTTTCGGTAGGAATGAGCTCCTGTCTCCTCTGAAAGACAGTGATGAGGTAAAGTCGCTGTGGGTCAACATTGACTTGGCTCTTTTGTCCAGGATTCCAGAGCGTTTGCCCGAAGAGCCGCTGGCCATGAGCACCGGAGCAAACCAGGCGGCCAGCCTCCCACAGGGTAGTAGTACTGACCCCCCCGCAGAGAAGGGTTTACCGAAATCTAGAAGGAAACGCAAGGTGAGCTTCAGGGGGACCTATTGGCATGGGTTGGGGGGCCTCTGGTATGTGGGAGGCAAGCATCGCTTGTGCCTGCGTCCAGTGCTCAGTGGTGGCGTCATCTCTGGGCCGGTACTTCGGAACTGGGCTTCATCCCCACTCGCTGTGTCGGAACTGGCCAAGCCCCAGGGGAGATGCCATCCCAGAGGGTGATGACACTCCTGGCCATGAGGGATGACAGTCCCTTGGAGAGGGCATTCACTGCTGGCACATGGCTTGGCAAAGGCACTGCCTTTTAGTAGGATAGTTTTCTCTCCTGAGGCTTCTCTCAAAACCTGAGCGTTTGGAGGTGATGCTTAGGTCTTCAAAGGGAATATAAACAGCTATCTTGTAATCATGTGCATGGTATCACTGCGTGTGTGGAAAAAGGAGAGGCAGCATCTTTTTTCCCCTCAGATTGTCAACAAGAGGCAAGCTCTTCCGTCCTGGCAGGGAGTCCCAGCTTTGTGGGGCAAGCACTTGCAGAGACCTGGGACCTGCCTGACTCTGCAACCTCCTTCCCTTGCACCGCTGTGGCCCTCTTTTACCTTGGGGCTGGCACACAGCTGTAAGAAGTGGAAGCGTAGTCCATTAGGTGCCACCACCCCAGCAGCACCGCCACAGCAGCTGGGTGGGCATAGCCTTCTGGTCACATCCACCCTCTACTCTGTCTCTGCCGCACACTCAGAAAGAGCCACCGGTAGTGCTGGGGAGAAAACTCCTTCCACCCCATGGCCCTAGCTGTCCACCAAGGAAGCTTTCTGGTCCATTTGTACCAATATGACCCCAAAATTCAGTCTGAACTGGTATCATCATCTACCCAATTTCTGGACAGTTTCACTGTGCAGTCATCTGTTGCCCTCTGAGGACTGCACATCTTCAGATTGATCTGTATATTTTCGAGGACTGTTTGTCTAAAACAGTCATTCCTTTTTTTATCTCTTTTCATTTTTTGGTTCTTTTTTTAGCATCCGAAAGGTGGCAAACCTGTTCTGGCCACTGGTAGAGCCATAACAGAGCCCTGATAAGCTTTGAAATGCATTTGTCTGCATTTTCTTTAGGAAGTAGCATGGAAGTAATTGCACGTTACAAAATGATGGGAAACAGGTCATGAAAGAGTGACAGAAGCAATATTTATGTTTTAGGCCATAGGAGATGCCAGCATGATAGTGCCAGGCTGTACACCCAGAAGGAAACAGAAGGACACGTGAGGAGAGCAAAATAAATGCATTCTAGAAATGCTCAATCCAACTTTCTGTGGCACACATTATCTTTTACTCTTCTGTCTTAAAGCACTGCTGTTGGTGGTGGTTTTAGTGGTGTGATAAATACAAGGCATTCCTGGAGTACCAAACTGTCCCTCAGCCTGGAATAAGACCCTCAATGGGACAGCTGCTATGCAAACTCCCAATATGTGATCTCCCTTCCCGAAAGACTTTGTCAATAAGACTAATAAGAACGGATTGTCAGGAATAACTGCAAAATTAGAAAGAGGTCCTTATCACTTCCACCTCTGTCATGATGTCAAGAAGATGGGCAGAGATGGATGAGGATGGTTAAGCATAGAGGTGCAAGATCTTCACTCCTGTGGAGTGTAAGCTACAACCTTAACCCTGTAGCAGCAGCCACAGTGGCAGTGGATAACACAGAAAAATATTGCTGCCATCAAGCCTGGCAATAAATACAGCAGAATCAACAGATCACAGGTAAAACTCTGCCAGCACTGGAAACTGGAGAAGTGTTAGAAGTGGAAAAGGATGTGGACATTGCACAAGATTGGGGAAGCAGAGCCTTTGGGAGCTGATGATAGAACCTAAGGAACATAACATGCAATTAAATAGTAGCATTGGAAGCATTGGTGATGTTCATACTAGTAGGCCACAGAGGGCCAGGGTGCAGTCCCAAGCAGTGGCACATAGTCACCTGCTTTGTTTAACTGTTAACATGCTTGCTAGCATGGGTTTTGGCCTGGGTCACCTTCTGTTCTTCCAGACAGTGTCTAGCCCTTGCTTGGGACCAGACCAAGATCCCTTCCCAAAAGGCAATCTGAATGCAGCATACTCTGGTTTGAAGGAGGAGCGAGATGAGTTGCATGGGTGCAAGCTGTGTCATGCTGGTTGGCCTCAGGTCCAGTTGCTGATCTGTTGTATTTACTAGTATAGTTGTAGCCACTGATGCCAAGAAAAGAGAGGGAGAAACAAAAAAGGTATGAAGTTGAGGATTAGGCAAGAGAAAAACCCACGTGAGATGGGCAAAGCGGGCAATATAAAGAAAAATATCCTCAGGTGCGGGTGGGGAGGTGGTTGCAACAATTCAAGTTTTATATTCTACTCCTTTGTTTCTACACTGCCTCTTTATATATTAGTTTTTTAAGACATGGACCAATTGTCTCTGATCCATGTTAGGTATATGCTCAAAGAAAGCATCATCATTAATACCAAAATGACAGAAAATACCAGCCCCTGACTTGTTGAAATACTTTTGGATCCAAAACCTACAGGTTTGTTATTTTTCTCTTCATTCAGTGTGAGAATGAGGAAGAGTGCAGAGACATCAAGAAGACTCACTTAGAGAGAGAGAGTTCTTCACGAATAGCTGCCTCTGCCCACAGCATCACAACAGCAAATCACTGCAATATGAATGAAAATAGGTAAGCATTTTCCTTCTTATTTACCGCTGAGTCATACAACTAGTTGCAGTTTAATGCAGTGTGTTATTTTTTCCTTTAATAGGATTTATTTTTTAATTATCACATTTCATGTTGAAAAATTACCCATTGCATTCTCCTTTCTTCTGGTTTAATGAGCAAGTTAGCAGCTCCTGACACATTTATATACTTGCATTTTTGTCCTATTGCACAAAGTTGTGAGTTCAAGTGTGAGGCTCGTGGAATGAGTAGTTATAGCTAGAGCAGTGCGATTGTCCGAGACTTACTCCCAAACACTGTGTTGTAGGTACCAATTCACATAGGCAATCATCTGACAGCCTTTTTTTCCTTACAGTGTTACGAGTTTCAAACATAAGGTTTGGCTGTATAAATACAATTATCTATAAACTCTATGGAAAAGATGAAGAAAAGTATTCATAACAACTCCTGCAATATTGAGTTCCAGAATATATTTGAGATCCAGTATTTTTGAGATTACAGGCAACGTATTGTGTGGAATTAGTAGGTGTTGTAGGACAAGGAACTCGGTCTTCTAAAAACAATGAGATTTTCAAAGGATGCAGGGCAGGAAACGAATGATGAATATTTAGCATTTGCTGGCATGGTTTATGCACAAGGACCCCTATAGATGTCAAATCAATCTTACTGAGTTTCTCTGGAGGCTTCCAGCAGCCAAACTTATACATGCATCTTTGTAGAGTTCAGCTGCATGCTGCTTAGTGCATGCTGGTCATTTGTTTTTTTTTTAAAAAATAATTTTCTTGTAGTATCAGGGTATCTCTTGGGGTGGAGCTGCTAAAATTAGACAACAGTTGTGTTTATTGTAGTAGACTCTTCTGTTGTACACCTCACTGATGAATTTCAGCAATTCTTGTCATTAATACTGGAAAAAAAATGGAGAAAACTAATATATATAGTGCTTATTCAAAAATATGCATTCAATTTCTTTGTCCTGACATGTCACATATGTTTCATAAAGTGAAAACAATACACAGAACAGTTTGTTTTATTGTGGGTGCTTGCATGCAGGCATGCCATTCCTGTTACCACAGTGTCATATGTTTTACGTCGCATTCATTTTCAGAGAATAGCATGGCTGTCATAGCTTGCCATGTCACAAGGTTAATTCTGTGCTTCCTGGAAGCAAAACTATAATATGTGTTTTGCTTAATATTATATTCGGTACTCCTGGTAGCAACTGTACATTAAAGAAACAAAGAAGGAGGTCTTAAACGTATATTTGCCTCCTAATTCTTCCCTGATTCCAAGATGTTTCTGGGGTTTATGCTGCTGTAAGACATGTTATCAAATACTAATATTCCTGGAGCTGAGAATGGGCTACTGAGGTTGTAGCTAAACCAGCAGTGCAGCTATCAGGACCTCCTGTCCCTCTTGCAACAGGCATGCTGGCACATCCCCCCTCCAGTTATGCCACCATAGCTGCCTGTGAGGGTCTCCTGTAAATTCATTCAAGAAAAACTGGTCTGAAACCAGAACTCTTTCTTCTTGTATTTCTTTTCTTTTCTTTCTTTTTTTTTTTTTATTATTACTATTCAGCTCCCAGCAGAGCTACACAGAGATTTTGTCAGCACAACTGAGGGCTGGTAGCAAAGAGAGGAGCGAAAAAACCTTCAGCCATGAGCACTTTCTACTGTGTAATTACAGCCTGAGGTGCAGACTGAGCAAGGCCCTGTTTGACAAGAAAGGCTGCAGTGTCAAAAAATGTCAAAACCCCACATCTCTTGCACCTACATTGGGTGCCACAATCTGCCCACTCCCTGCAGACCAGAGCTCACTGCAGATTGTTCTGCACAACTTCTCAATGTGCTTGTGCTGCTGTGGTTTGACTGCTCACAGTACACTTCGGTGGGCCCTACGCAACGTGCCAAAGGCCATGTAGAAGGTCTGCAGCACAACTAGAAATTACAGCTACTCCTCACAAGCTCTGGACCAAGCTTTTGAGGCTTGGGTACACTTCCAAAGTGTATGGCTATGGCTTCTCTTGGATGGGTTAGGCCTGCAGTTTGACAGTGATGTATAAACATGGTGTGGTGGGTTGCCCCTGGCTG
>VWZZ01002039.1:15617-45992 GCA_013399095.1 Psophia crepitans | reverse complement strand
TGGGAAACCTCTGCCACCAGCAGCCCCCCGCGGCCACCCCCCAGCGCAGCCCGGGGAAGGCAGGGGACGGCGCGGCGCTGCCGGGCTCCCCGCTGCTGCTGCTGCTCCTCCTCGCCTCCTCGATATCTGCTTGCAACGGTGAGGAGCATCCCCCTCGCACCCCTTTCCTGCACTGCCAGCCCTGCGATATTTATTTTTTGGGGGGTAGGGGGGCGAGCCCAGCATCCCGCCAGCCTGGCGAGGGGCGGCAAAGCGAGCCGCTGCCTGCCGCCGCCGGGCTGCGCGGGGAGCTGGTGCGGGGCTGCGGGAAGCGCAGGGGTGCGCAGGAGTTTGCAGCTGCTGGGCACGGTTTGGGGCGGGATGGGGAGTGTGTTGGGGGCTTCCTCGTCTGCCCCGGCAGGTTTACTCTGTGCTGGCAAAACTGCACTCCTGCAGCTTGGGGAAGTGGTTTTGTTAAAAGCGATTTCATTTTAAATATAATTTAGTCTGATATAAAAGCTAAGAAAAGGGAAATGAGATGCATTGTGGGACTGTAGGTAAATTTAGGACCCTCTGGAAGTCCCTTAGCCCAACCTGAAGCAATATTTATTACTTGAGGAGTCCCTAGGGTGGGATTAAGTGGGGAAGGATAGAGCTGCTTTAGGCATAGAGCTTCATTATGTTGATTTCACTTGAAATGTTGTGTGACACCTGAAAGTTGCTATTTTTTGTAAAAGGGAGTGCGTGTCAAAAAAGCACAGCTAATGGGCTTTCCAACAAAATATACTCTTTTCTATTCTATTTTCCCACTCCAGATAGATTATCTACTTATACCTTGTGGAGTAACATCGCAAAATAAGTTGCTGAGCAAGGAATAGTTCTGTTTTGTTTGTATTATGTGTGTGAGTGACTTTCACTGGCAGTTTTTATTCTGATATAGTGTGTTTTTTTAATATGAAGAATCAAATCTAAGTACAGTATACTGAATATTCTGTTAAATAAATTCTGGAGACATGGAAGAGGGGAGGGAAGGAAAAGGAGGGCAAGGAAGGGCAATGGCACGCAGTATTTCATCGTTGTTCTTACAGAAATGATTGCCGGGAGTTTGTGTAGGGGGAGCAGTGGAGGCAAGAAGTGAAACCAGGTTGAAAAGTGACTGAAACTGTGCAGCTGGCATTCTGCTGCCTTGGAAGAAATGGAGATTTTAGAAGTTGGCAGAATTGAAAGAGAACAAATATATCATGGACAGCATCAATTTTGTAGGTGGATTTCCTCCCCCATGTTCCTTTTGAATAGGATTGCTTTCCTCAATAGCATCCCCACTCCCCCACCCCCAGTTATTTTGTATATATTACAAAATAACTTACTGTTTTGCTGTGTGTAAATGAATGAAGTCCTGTAGGGACTGCCGCACTGTCTGGATGGGGTGACAGGGTGACATCACTCCGCACTGGTAGGAACATAGTCCTAGGTGTGAGCGCAGATGGGATTGCACATGAAACAAGAGTTTTGTGTGAATAAGTCAAGAAGGGTTAAGGAACCTTAGGAGCTGGTGAAATAATTACATCTCCTCTGTCCAAGAGTCTATGCTCCAGGTAAAAAAAAAAAAAACGAAACAAAAGCCCCTCCCAAACACACCAAAAAACCCAAACACAAAAAACCAAGTTGCAATATTCAAGCTTTCTTGCCTGCTCCCCTAAGCTTTACAGGCTATTGAATTTCTTCTGCTCCCCCTGGAAAGCCTCGGGAAGGAGGCAATGACAGAAGCAGTGTTCAGAGATGGGCAGACAAAGGTTTAATGGGGAAGGTGTGCTTATTTGAAGTGTTGCCTAGTTCCACTCTTTGCAACCAGGATACTAGTCCCAGGCAATATTCCCATTTGAATATACTAATTTAAGAAGAGTAGCAAACAAAGTAAGAGAACTATGGTACCTTTATTTAGTGTTTTCCCTGGAACTAAAACAAACATCCAAAAAAAGCAGATTTTTCATTGGAAATCAGTTTTCTTGTTATGTGAACATCTCAGAGATTTCAGTAATGTTCCACTTCTACATACTGTGAAATTAAGAGTCCCTCTAATTCTTTTTTTGGGGGGAAAACAAGCATCTAGACTAATGCTATCCTGACCCTCTGGACTAATGCTAGCCTGGCCCTCAGCGAAACCTGAGCAACTGTTTATTGCTAAGAGATGTGAGCGTCCATATCTACTGTGAACTTGTGAAGAAGCCTCCTGCTGTGTTGCTAACACAGAGCAGGCAGAAACTACTGGACAAACCCCACAACGCCCAGGGCAGCAGACTTCCCTCAACCATGCAGCTCTCAGGCTTTGCAGTAAATAAGCGTGCTAGGTATCAGCTTTTATTTAAGTCCGACACAGGTTACTTATTCAAATGACCTTTGCTGTACAGCATGGCTGAGCACAGTTTGTGCTTCCAGGTGCACCGATGCCATCCCAAGCACTCGAGGCAGATGAGGATTTGCAGCTGTGGAAAGAGGTAAGCATCATCTGCCATACGCTGTACTCCCATCTCTTCTGTGCCCATCCTTGCTACAGTCACACCTCACTCTCCAGTATTTCTCCCGCACGGAGTTCAGGTGCTTCTTCTTCCAGTCCTGCTTCTCCTGCACATCTCCTATCCTGACATCAGTGAAGAGGTGAAACATCTTATTTTCCAGATTTTCCAAACAGCGTTTCAGGAGGATGTTGAGGGTGGATGTTGAGATGTTCTGGGAAAAGACTGTCTTGGCTCAACGGAGAGCTACGTTTGAGAACAGTTGTCATTTAACTGTCAATGAGCAGGCAGTCACTGTCCCTGGAAGCAACACAGGGTCCTATCTGGAGGTTTAATAGTCCGTACACAATACACGTGAATTGTTTGAACTCATCCAGTCTTCTTACCTCTTGCTGCTTCTCTTCTTCCTGCAGACGTGGGACACTGTATTTGGTCCTAGCCTAGCCTCTCAGTTTGGTATGTAAAGGATAACGTGCTGTGCCAATTAGCCCCTCTAAATTTTGCTACTGATCGCTATCCTAACTTCCACTCTCATCTTTGAAACGAACATTTGTTTTGACTCTGGGATGGGATGCGTATGTTAACACGGGCTGTTCCCTGCCCTTTTGGAACAGATGGAGCAGCAGGGCATAACATGGAGAGAGGGTTTACCCTGCAACTGGCATGCCTTGGCGTTGCTGTAACCTTCAAATATTCCACTGGCATTTAATTTTGTAGCTTCTGATAACATTAGGAAGCAAGTGACTCACCAGGGGTGCAGATGCAGAGAGTAAATTTCTTCCTATTGAGGCCATTAGAGGAGACACTTCCCTTACTGTCAGCTCCCCTTAGTTCATATCGGAACTATTGACTCCAAAACTAACATATTTCTAGACTGGTACTTGAACGAGCCCTGGTGATATTATCTCCTGGGAAAAAGCAGTCTCTTGGGAAGTAAGATCCTGCTAGGTATAAGGAGATTTTGGAAATTAATTATTTACATTCTGGATTAAAAATGCTGGTTTATACATCTCTGTGTTTATTGTTAAGATTTGCTAGTTGTAACACAGCATTTGTCCCTATGGCGATTGGAAACAGAGGCAAACTTCCTGTTGATTTCAGTGAAGAAAAAAAGCACTTGCAAGATAAGAAATTCTGGGTAACAATACATAATGTAAGCAATATAAAACTTACTATTACGGAAAGAATAATGCAGGACTGGAGAGGGTCTAAGGAAAGAGAACGAGCTGTGTAGCTACACACCCTAAATCAACCCAGTAACAGAATCATGCTAGTTCACCAGCGCTTCCTGGAGTAAAAAGAATCAGCTCTTCCCTGTTTGTTACTTTACTAGCGGTTCATTTAGGAGAAGCCCTGCCTCTGAATGAACCTAGTATTTTCCAGGAATGGCTCTGAATATATAAATATGGAAATGTAGCTAAGTATTGTGTTCCTTTACTTATCTCTTGCATCCTTTTGTTCATCTACGTTATTTAAGCAACCCCAAACAACTCATAAGCTCCCACCCTCAGGCCACATTCCTGAGGTAGGAGAGAAAATTATGGAGAAGATGCATCGAGGGTGATAGAAACTATTAAATTTTTATTTTTTTAAAAAGGAATTAACAGACACTGTGGTTTTTCCTCAGCCCTTGCTTTGTCCATGAGGGTTTTAGCTGAGAGATGTGTTGCCTTGTGTTGAACACAAAGCAGTCTCTGGCTTGTCCTGCTACTGAATTATGGTAGTTCTCTAAGAGTCACAAAACAAGCAAATAAACCAATTAAAAAAAAAAAACAACAAAAAAAAAAACCCAAAAAAAAACCCAAACCAAAACAAAAAAAAATCCCTCACCAGTAAGAAACAGCAAATTTTTAATGTAGGCTTCCAACATGACTTATCTCATTCACTGCTGATTTCTCCCTCTACATTTTCTTACTCTGAAAATGGTGAAGCTGAACTGATATGCCCAGGAACAAACAAATGCAAGACGAAGGGAAAAGGAGAACGGAGAGGTTGTGTCACCAACAAAAACTATTTGAAAGGGGAATTCTGTGAGCTATTAGCTTTCCCACTCCCTCTGCTAATGCTTTCTCGTAGATTGTCTCCAGAGAAATGAATCATCTGTTGTATGAAGTACTCAGATATGCATTATTTGTTTGTTGCTTTTTTCATTTAATGTTTTCATTGCTAAAGAGTGCTGTTTTGGGCTTTTCACCTATAATAAAATCATAAGACCCATTGTATTGCCTACTCTTTATTTAAAGAAAACAAACCCCCCACACTTTTTATGCAACCTGTGAACATAATGGTTGGCAAAGCTTTTTGGCATCAGGATTAACAGTATCAAATATTCAGTGGGAAAAAAAGTAGTGCATACCAATGGAGGTTACTATTGATACAATTTTAAAGTTATATAATGAAAAGTGAAGCCTTTTTTTCATTATTATTAAACTGTACAGCCTCACTTGGAGTACTGGAGATTTTTTCTTTTCCTTACAGAAATACTCTTCCTCACAGTATACTTTGAGCTTTCAGCACTGGTACTATAACTTCCATGAATTCAAATACCCTTTATTTCATTTCTTCTCCCTTCTCAGTTAATAACTCCATTAAAAATGGTTCAGTATTATGGGATTCTTTCATCTCGGAAAAGAGACAACAGCAGGAGGATGTGATTAATTGTCTATACAAGGTTATGAACAGTAGGAATTTATTCATTACCTCTTGCAAAGCAAGATCATGATAGCACTGAGTGAAGATAGCTTTGAAAAGACTGATAAGACAAACAGAAGTGGTATTTCAGAGTGTTTAGGAAACCCTTGCCACAGGACATTGTGGATGCTAGAAGTTTACAGTGGTTCAGATTCAGAGCACAGAAATCCACTGAGCTTTAGACCTACTTTTGACTCAAAGTGCAGATAGCTGGTGGTCGGAGAGCACGGGCTTTACTCAGCCGCTGCTCTTGTCTTGGGCTCTTCCCTGCGTAACAACATTTGGCCATTTTTGGAGAACAGATGTAGAGCTAAATGGACTTCTTTTTTGATCCAGATGAAATGGGAGTTGGTACTTCTTAATTTCATTTGTGGATTTATTTGTTTTGGTTTTCTGTCACATTCCATGGAATGTGTGTCATATTCCATTCTGTGCTGACATGTCTAAGTGCATCAGCAATGACTTCTTCCACGGTCGTCTTTGAGTTTAGATCCCTTGAAATATATTGAATATATCTCTTGCTAATACTATGATTTAAAAACTACCTCCTTTAAACAAAATCTTGTAAGCCTCCTCATTTGCCAAAGAAATCAGTGCAAACCTCAGATATTGGCTGCTTGGTGACTCACACAAATCGACCGGCATGCATAAGATATGATGGTGTATTTTGTAATCACTCAAGAGATGCGTGTGTCATACGCCTGTAGGGATGCTGGAATCTAGTTGGAAGAGTTGTGTTTGAGGACGTCTCATTCAATCGCTTGCTTTAGTTTTGTCATTTTCTTTACAGTCACAGTTTTGTATAATTCAAAAGTATCACAGAAGAGATTTAAGTTCATAGTCCAAATCCCAGATGCTTAAAATCATAATTTAAAATATGACTGAGAAGGTTACAAATAAGAGGGGTATGAGGCGGGTAAGAGCATAAAGGACACAGATATGTATGTGTTTGTTCAGATCAAGCAAGTATAAATTATTTTATGTGGGTGAGGCCTTTCTTTTCCCCTTGAATGCAAAATATTTCATAAACGTACCCATAAGGATTCCTTATGGTGGACAACCTTGCCATGCCTTTAGCTGCACTGAACTTTTTCTGAGTATATACATATTTCACTTGTTTTTATTAATCTGACTTCTTAAAAAAGGACTGTGTGAACTTTTGCAGATAGATGATGCATGTTCTGCCTACCTGTCCACAGATTCTCAGCCTCAGGTGAGTAAGACAGAGGTTACTTTCTTATTTTGATACCGTTTGACATATGCAATAGGGTTGGAAGTGTGATACCTGAGTTCATGTTTTCTTTGTATTAGGCGTCCAATACCCTGGAAGAACTTTGTTTTTTGGTCATGGGATTTCTCCAGAAACCACAGGTAACACACAAAAGACTAAGTCTCGTTTCTGCAGCTTGTTCTCTCAGTGTGCCAAGGTCTATAATGAATTCTGAGGACCCAGTATCTGAAGTGTCCCTCAGTGCTGGAAGTAATACTACGAGTTCTTACTCTGAAATGCTGTATGTTCTAATCCAACACCTATTAAAGATAACAGGGAGAATCCAGCATTTGGAAAAAAATCTCCAGGTTGGATACAAGGTTTTAGGTGTTTTTATTGCTCTGGATTAGGAAAAATATGAGCTTTCAATGGAGAAAGAAATTTACTTATGAAAGTCTAGGGATATACAAAGGAGCATCTGCTAAACCCATCTACTCTTCCAGTGGAGAGTAATTAATGCTCTCTACAGAGTTTGAAAAGAGTAGTTACATTGATAAGCAAAGACATGTAATATATCTGTCAAGGAAGGATGATATTCGGGTCCAGTATTGAAAAGTTTATAATGTAATCAAAATTGTCCATTGCTCTTTTTTTTTTCTTTTTTTTAACAAATAAAAACCTCTCTACTGATTATTATTCCCACAGGGTTTAGATGAAAAAGACAACACCAAAAGGGTAAGATTTCTTATGTATGTTTTATAATCACACTAAAATTGTCAAGAAAATCATAACACCCTTGCCCTGTTTTGTAGTAAAACCCCACTTTTAATTTTTTTGAACAGTTCTTATTTCATTATTCTAAGACTCATGACTCAGGCAACTCAGACATCATGGTAAGTGGCTTAGAACCTCCTTGTGAACACATGTGTGCTTGTACGCAAAAACAAGGTAATCTGCCTTTTTGCAGTAGTCTATCCAACTGTATAGCAAGCTCAGAACTGGGAACTTTGTGTTTAAGGTATAGAATGTGTTTTAGTAACATGGAAGAGGATCATCAGTGTTGCCCAAGTGTAAAAAAACTCACAGAATCCCAAGCGCATCTTACTCTTGTAGCTACAACATTTAAGAATAAGATCAAATGCTTGTTTCTGGTACTGGAACACAACATATGCAGTGAAACAACATGGATTTATAGAAGCTGAGAACATGACCATAAACATCAAGAACTTTTAACGAGTCTTTATTAGTTAATAATTAAATTGTATATATTTATTTGCCCATGTCGTAAATATGTATCCGGCAAAACAGTATTTAAGTCTGACTCAGACTTTGGATTATATTTAAATGAAAAATATTATTTTAAAAATAGCCCAGTATTGTTGATATACAAATATTCTCATAAGCCAACAATACAAGCCACAGTACGCGTGGCCCATTCCTGCTTTTAAAGTGCAAACATAATCTGTTATTTCTGTGCATCTATGTGGTTTTTCTGTGCACCGTAGAATTTTGAGAAAGTCAAACATATTCATATTTTCTCATCTCTTAACAATCATTCTTCTATGCTAATGTCCATTTTTGCCTTGTTCTTTACATTTCTTCAGAAATACATGGTGTATTTCCTAGGAAGTGACATTGCTGATATTGGGGTCAGGGTTTTCATGACAGAGTTGCTCTGTGGTAATCAGGGCATGGTGAAAGGAGCTATTTCTGCTGCTGCTCCTGCTTGAGGTGACTGCATCCCCATTCCTCCCCCATCCCAAATATCTTTGTCCCTGCCTGCCCCTAGGGACTGCTGCTTTCTCACTTCTGATGCTGTAGCTGTTCAGTTGACTGTTTTCTAGCACAGTTCTCAGAGATACTAACTTAGGGGAGATCCACCATTCCTTGGCATTATTAACCTCTCTCCACTGACTGCAAGACAGAGCCCAAGTGACCAGCTGGGATGCCCTTTAACTCCTCCACTCACAGCAGACTTCTACGTTTTTTAGATATTATGATGCCACATTGCCCACCTTTAGGCAGACAAAATGGGCTCCGAGTAGACAAGTTCATATTAACTACTAAATACATTAAACCTTTGGTAACTCTAGTTATTCCATATATTATAATTCTCTTTGTTATATTGTTTTTCTAAGTAGTATTGTATCAAAAATAGATTATTCTTAAAATTATGTTTACATGAGTTGAAGGTTTAAACTGGTTGATGGAACGTGGTTTTTTCTACTTTATGTATTTCTCACTGCAGACCTGTCTCCACAAGCCCACACGGTTGTGTTTTGGTGGGAGGGGCACTCACGTGGCACGTAATGCCTCTGTACTTAACCAGGCTGTCTGCAAGCTTAAAGTCTCACTGAACATAAGGAATTTCACAAATGGAGCTTGTCATTTTGGTAGGGCGACCAGTGCCATGGTTACAAATTTTACTTGGGAATGGATCCCTCCTGCACACAGTCTTCTGTGTGCAAAAACAGAAATTATTTTTCTGTTATTTTAGCAAAAAAAATTATTTTTCTTGCTGCGATTTAAGTTACTTCAAGGTAGAATAAACTTTTCAGTACAATGAAGGTGGAAGCTGCTAACTTCCATAGTAGGTAATCACAGAAATGTTAGTAGGAGTACTGTGTGGCAATATTCTCTGTACCACTCACAGAGGCTGATCAAAGTCTGAATAAATGCAATTGCCTGGGCAAGAAGTCTGTAAAGAGTTCTGAACTTTCAGTGAGTACAGGTGAGGATGCATAGCTTTTCCCTCCATCACTCTGTGAGTCACATTCATAGTGTAAATATAAATGTTGGTACCTGTTTGTTGTCAACTCAGAATGTTAAAACAGTAAGTTTCTCAATTAACATCTTCAGTCCTTCTTTGGTGCATCTTTGGTCCATAAGCCAATACTGAGGGAAGAGACTTTTTTTGTATCATAAGGTCCAAATTTCATTGTTGTTCATGTGTCTGTGTTCGTGTCCTCTCAGTCGTCTGTCCTGCATCCTTTGCTGCAACTCGTTCCCCAGCTTAATGAGAGAAGACTGAAGAGATACGAAGTGGACGTATGTAACCTTAAACTCTGCACGCTTGCATTCTCACACTTTGTGATTCATTAGCTCTTCTAAAAATGTCCTTGTAGACATTTCTGCTCATAACATTTTTATTTTCACGATTTAATAACACACCAGTGTATTTTCATTAGCAACATGAGGGGTTTCTATTCTTTAATTACTGAAAAATAATCCTGTTGACATTTAACATTTAAACCCAAAAAACACTGAAGTAATGTACACTTGACACAGAACAGTGGTAGAACACAGAGCCTATGTGTCAAAATGGATCTGTTAGTTCTTTTAAAAAAATGAAAAATTCTTTCAAATTTATCTGTACTATTATATTACAGCCGAGTTATATTTTCTAGGGGAGTTCTTTTATTTCCCCCATTTGGAATTCAAACAGCATCTGCTCCTTAAACATGTATTATTTATGACCTCTAGCACTAAGAATTACCAAGTAATTTATAGGCAATTTTACTGTTTAACTTAAGATGCAGATAAGAAAGTTCTCTATGGAATTAATTTTCAATGGAAAAGTAGTATGTTTTGGAACAAAAGTTTCAGGTAGAGAGAAACATTTTTTCAAAAAAGTCATAAAATTTGGACCTATTTGCTGCAAATACAATTTCAAATTTCAAAAATCAAAAAGCAGGTGGCTATTAATATCCATCTCTTTCATGCAGCTATGGAGAGAAGAGAAAAATGCAGTCTGATATATAAGAATCTTTCTCTGTAAGAATACTGATGATTCCTATAAAGTATACCAAAATCTAAGAACTGGATTGTTCCTGTTTTACATTGACCTCAGTTTGGTTTATTCCTTAGATTCATTGATATGCTTCCTTGTATTCACTGATACACAAATTGTACAATAGGTGTACAAATGTGATACTTAGAACTCAGATAGTAGCATCCCCGTAAGTAGGATTTTTCCTTTATTAATCCAGATAATGGCTGTGGTGTTAACTCCCAAATTTTCAATGAACTCTTAATCCTATGACTGTGTATGTCAGCTTTTCATCTAGTCATGGTTGTACTATCTAGCCCTCTCTTTGGGAAAAGGAAATAAAATAAAAAAAAAAAGAGGAAAAAAATAATGCTATAGTCTTTACGAAAAAGCCTAGAGCAGATAGACATAACTTTGTTGCAAAAATTTTATTAAGTTGTTGGTTTTTTCTGTAATGTACCTGATTTTCAACAGATTTTTAAAGTAGAAATAAATGGATGATGATGGGTATTATGTGTTTCCTTAGACATCTTTTCAAGTGGCTAATTTTCAAAAGACGTGTCTTGTATTCTTTGAATTATTGTATTCATAACTAGAAGTACATGGAAATAGCAACAGTAAGAATTCCGACCATTCTGCAGTGTGATAACTAGCAGTCTGTAATTACATTTACGCTTACATGTTAAACCAGCTAAAAGCATAAGCACACGCATAACTGAGGTCATTATTTCAGTGGGACTGTTCACGCTCAGCACTAGGCTCTTTGCTGTGTAAGAATTGTCATTCCAGCTAAAAGTGTGAACACAGAATTTGTGGCACTTTCGACCCCCATGTTGAGTAACAGTAACCCTTATTTTGTGAACTACAGGTACAGGAATCCTCCAGATGAGTCAGTGTGATCATGGATAATTGGATTAAAGTAGACGGTGCAATAACTTCATCAGTCCTTAAACAGAATTAGGGTGGTAGTCTAAGTAGGATTTGTTTGAAGAGGAATGGAATATAGAACTGCCACAGTCGTATCACAGTAATGATTTTTAAGAAAGAAGGTGTAATAATAAAAGCTGCACCAGCTCAGGCTGCATTTTCATCAGTCCAGTACCCTGTGTCCAGCAGTGTCTTGCTGTGCAGACAGGAAAAAGGAGGAAGGAGCAGGGGAAGTGTGGAGCAATCAGCCCGCTGGGATACTCTCTAGCTTCTGGCAGGCACATCCCAGAGACCTTCTAAATTGAAGGCTTCACCTAGACCCTTATGTAAGATAGTCATTAATGGATTTAACCACCTGTGATTTTTTTTCCCTACATGTGTTTATTTGAGAATATTTTATCCCTAGGCATTTAAGCTTACAAAGTGAAGAGCTCATTAAATCCCAGTGAAGACACGCATAATATTAAATATGTACTTGCATACCTTTTCTTCTATACGGCTGAAGCCAAGAGCAGTAATGACATGACCAACACTTACAGAATATAGCCATTTTAAAATAGTCACATAAATCCAAGGAAACAATGAAAACAGCTCTCAATTTAATTGCATTTTATAGAAAGCAACTTTTTTGATTTCCTGATGTCAGTTCCTGCTATGAATACCAGTCACCTTGTTAAAGGTGGTATTTACTGCTCTACAGTCCATAAACACCAGGCGTTTACAAAGTGCTAGCATCTTCTGGAATCGATTTCCTTTGCAGACTCTTTTGGTTTTGGTACTTTTGCATGCACCTTATCTGTTTTAATGTCATAATAAATCTTTTAAATTCATCCATATTAACCTTATCATATTTGTTTATATGGCAGATTTCAGCATATTTTAGTATGAGAGTTCAAAATCTTCTCTAAATATTATTGTTGAAAGCCATAGCCATTGATAAGAAAATTAAGAAAACGATGAAATATTCTGCCATCAATAATAGAAATATTGCAATTATTCCCTGACTGTGAGAAGGCTATAAATCTATCTTTCCAAAAGACTCTACCAGATGGGCTGATGGACAAATAGCACAGGTAAACTTTAAAGGCAGTAGAGGATCAGAGCAGCCCTGTCTTAAACGTGCAGAGGAACTCCAATCCCCCGTGTTCCTGATAGTCCCCATGTTCCTGGGAGCTGCCCACCCTTGGCTGGACTGACTAGTGTCACAGAAAGTCCTTCAGGAAGGGTTAGGCTGCTGCTGATTTTTTTATTCCTCTTACTGGGAAGAAAACCAGAATCTGCTGTACATAAACACAACCCCTCTCTCCCCAACCAGACAAGGAATTGAAAAGGTGGATGGGTGAAGGAGGAAACATGCTTTATTAAATCCATTCTTTATTCCCAGTTCGGACTGCCACCAGACTTTGTCATGAATTTGAGCTACATCTTGGTTGATACAATATGATCCAAGAAAGAAGATGCAAGAGCATTTTGTTGGCAGGTCCATCTAAGAGACTGAACAAGATAACTTAGAGAGGGCAGGCATTAAAATAAAATCCTAAATAACCACACTTCTTCACAAGCGTGTATGTTTCTGTACACATATATACATGCAGGTTTGTGAATATACATTCCAGCATCTGTTAATTATTTTTTAACATCTCCAAACCCTTGGAAGTTTAGAAGGCAGGTGTTACAATGAAGTCAGATTTTAGCTTCAGTTGTTTTCCAACACCAACCTTCTGACATGAAATCAAACAAGAAACCTATGTAACCTTCTTTAAGAGTTGTCTGGCTGTGAGCAGAGCATGACCTATTAACACAAATCACAATTCCATATTAGCAATTGTACTCTTGATTCCTTTTATGTTCTAGATCAATTTCCTTAACTTGCAACAGCTGCCTATTTTGTTTTAGTTTTTATTTTTCTTCATACATCGAATAGAAAAAGTAGACAGTTGTTTCTCAAAGTGTGCAGCATGGACAGGATAGAGTATCATGAGCACTGGTCTTTGGGAGTTAATGTAAGAGGGGTGATGATGATACATCTCTGGGAACGGTCTGGGATCTCATTCTTGCGAGGACCCCAAGTGTTTCTGATATTTAAGCTTTGCATTGTTGTCCTGCGAGGTGCAAAGACCAACTCTACTGTATCCATAGAGACCCCACTACCACGAAGACACTTTGTTTGTGTCTGGGTAATGAAACCTAGAAAGTTGAAGGCAAAAGCTGATCATCGTTACCAGTAGTATACTAAGGCAGTCGAAACTGAGCCAAAACTTGAGGTGCAATTTGGCCCTCATTCATTTGTTTTCTGCTATTTCTACATGACAACATGAACTTCTTGTTACTGACATGGAGAAATACGCATAAAGCATGGCTTAAGGGGCAAGACTGTATAGTAGTGCTGAAGAAATACTTTTAATAAGTACATAAACAATCTCTATATATGTATTCATTTACAAGAGTAGATATGATCGAAAATACTTTTTTTCAGGATGAACTTCAAGGACCTGGAGGGATTCAAAGCAGAGGCTACTTTTTCTACAGGGTATGGTTCATCCAACTTTTTTTTCTTTTTGTGGTGAGCATTACAAAACAAAAATTAGAACCAGTGAATTACAGTAAGAATTACGGTGACTGAGGAAACTTGTTTCAGTAAGAGCATCCCACCGTATATGACTACTCAAGATCTGCTCCAGACATTTTCTTGGATTAAAATAAAGGCATAGTAGGAAGTCTTTGCACATATCTTAATGTTTGTGTATACATGATACCATCCTATGCCTTAATAAGTCATTGGTTATTACGTATATAATTCTCCAAGAAAGTTCTAGAGAATATGGCATCTTGGACAATCCTTCTAAAGCATTGTTCAACACAGTACATTTGCATGTGATATAAATACAATGCCATGCTTACACTCTGTATCAAAACAGCTACTGGGCCTGACCTTCCCACTTTCCTTGTGTTTTGACCAGGAAGATTGCAAACTAGATAGAGAAATTCTCATGAGAATGAAACTACTCTGTTCATCTTTTGTATCATAGGGTCATTTTACTTGATTTTAACAAAATTGAACAAGTTAGAGATGGCAACTCAGATGTAATAATAACCCTCTCGATTTTGGTTAATATTTTTTTACATTTAAATAAGGAAGTGGCTAATGGCTTTAAGGAAGACAGTGACTATGGTTGGACTCGATGATCTTAAAGGTGTTTTCCAACCTAAATGATTCTACGATGCTAACAAAGAGACTGCAAGTTTGTATAGTTACATTTCTTACATATCAGGCTTGGATCTTTAGAGTTCTTATGACAGGCCAAAGTTATGGGTAATAGTAACATAGGTGCATTCACGATGCCAGAGAAAAAACCAAGTCCTTATTAAATTCACTAAGAAATTTTTAATCGGCTTTAGTGGAAATTGTACCGGGTCCCTCAGTAGTGCAAAACATTTCTGACAATGACCATTGTGAAAAGGGAGAAACTTTTTACCTATGCTAAAGAATACATTCTAAGAAGAAAATAATTGAGAGTGACTTACATATGTTTGTTAATTGCAACAAGCATTGATAATGCAATAATAGCAACAACCTGAAAGCACATTTTAAGAAAATGCAAAAAAAAGGAGGGACAGTGACCTCTTTGACTTCTTGTGGCTTTCTTCCCTTTATAAAATCACACAAGATGGGCATAATTCATTCTTCAATCTCTGTGTAGCAAAGTTTGCCGTGTAATTCTTCTCCAGAGGTGGATATACATGAAACTATAACTGGTCACAGGTTTATCTGTAATGATGACCATGTTGACAGAACGAAGTTTACTGATTTCTTTACACAGAAATGCTTTGTTACTGAAAGCAGTCAGTTTTACAGAGCACTTACTGAATATTTGTCTTTCAGCCACGCAATGGAAGGAGATCAGTGGATTTTCGCTAAGGAGGTATTTATTTAGTACTTTTAATCATGGTCTACACTTAAATTAGTTTATTTTCATACAAACGGGCCACAATATTTATGTTGAGAAGTAGTCTCAGAAAGCCTTTAACTGTGTAGTCGACTTAGATTTCCACAGACAAACTTTTCCCAGATGTGTTAAATTCACCTATCTTCAGATGAAGCAAATAGAAGATGCAGTTACTCAGTTCTTAGAATAGAAAACACAAGATGTGTTTCTGGCAGCAAGAATTGGAAAATATCCCAGATTTGTAAACAGTTTGGAAAGTTACCAATGATGATAAGTATATGTCAGGAAGAACTGATTCAACCAACTGTCAAATACATATCAAGAAGTAAATTGACATCCTGGGGGTAATCCCCTAATCTTACACAGCAAAAATAACTCACACTGAAACTAAGTACAGGCTTCAGGATTTAATTTCAAAGGATTCAACTATTTGGAGACATATAAAAAAGTATGCCAATATTATAATGCTCTGTTTTCTAATGTATTTTATACCTCTATCATATTTTAAATATTTAGTGTTATATCATACCAACAGTTAATGCTTTTTTCTTATTTTTCAGGATTTTAGATTCCTGACCTAGAACTAATGCTGTGGGAATCCTGAGTACATGGACATACTGTTTTCCTTACAAAAATTATTCATTACTAATGTACAATTAAAAATCACTAGAATGTAAATGTTCTTAAACTAGATTCTGTTAAGGATTCAAAAGTTTCTTTAATTTCTTGATTATATTAAAAGCATATTAAAATTATTTGTTTCCTCGTGTTACGGTGTTTACAACTGTGTGTAATGCAACTGTAAAAAAGTCAGTGTGTGCATGCAACAGACATTGCCTCTAACAACACAGTTAGGTACATTTATTTTCCCTTACAAATAAAGGCACTCCGTTAGAGATTTGTTTTAATGAGAATGCTCGCAATGGAGACTATTGCATTTCTTCAGAATACATTGTATGTGATTTGTGCAGTCTTTAAAATCACAGCATATCTAGGCAGGCCAAACAAAAGATACGGTTTAGTTTTCAAGATGATATTCTCTACCCCGTCCTTCCTTCACTGTAGCCTGTGGACTTCTGGCAGTCAAGATAAGTGCTCTGCAGGTGGCCTGAAGAATTATGTTGATGCTAAAGGAGTTTGGCAGTCCTCAAAAAGCCTTAAGGTTAACAGTGTTTCACTAATTGGAAAAAAAAAACAGAATCTCTCTTTCCTTAACAAAAAGGAAATCGAACCAGTTGCATGTTTTGAAGAAACACCTTGACTTTAATTCAAATGAAATACAATGGTTTCCTTTTTTTTTTAGCTATTAAGAACACAGATGCAATATGGTTCTTATTCAGAAGATGACTTAATTGCATTATTTACATTCCTCCAAAATTAGCAGTCACTTGAAAACTCAGCCGGTTTTGATGTAGACTTAAAGAAACTCATAAGAACAAATTAGCCTCGCAATCTCTCTAGCTTCTCTCTCTGAGTTTGTTTTCACACCAGGGTTGTGTTAAAATTTGATATTGAGATTGTAATTACGTTGAAAGTAACTAAGTGGATTATCATTTTTAACATTGTATTGCCTGGTGAGGGTTTGAATTGACCTCAGCATTACTACTCTTGCTTGTGCAAGCTTCGATGTGTAGCTGAACTTCAGAAGACAGCTGGGAAAACGGATGGTCTCGGAGGTGGAAACTGGCTTAAGAAGTCCTTTTCCTGCCCTTGCCCACTTGTTTTCAGTCTGCAGTTTGCTGTGTCTCCAGTCGAACTGGTGCAATTATCTGTGAACTCAAGGTCCAGTTTTATATCACGCCTGGTCAGAACTAATGTGTGACCTTCTGCCACAAAATGCATGTTATATTGTATTGTACTAAATCAGGTTATTTTTGTAAGTTTCCCCCCCACTGCCCTATACCGCACGACTGACAGCTTCCACCCAAGCAGGCAGCGGGATGAGGAGGCCATGGCTGAAGGTCAAGGCAGGGAAGCAGGGCTGCCTCCTTCAGTCACACCCAGCAGCGCACCACGGCCTAAAGTGGCCCAGACTGAAAGTGCCCTGTGTTTGATGTTTTGTTTGTTGGGATTTTGTTTATTTTCGTTTGGGGTTTTTTGTGCGTTTTTTTTTCTGAAATGTTTTTAGGCAGGATCAGTTTTGTCAGCAGTAACCAACGACCGGTGGGGCAAAGGGCCAGGGCCCGCCACCACCGTTAGAGCGGGTGAGGGCAGGGTGGCCCTGCCACAACGGCCGCTGCCATCCTGCCACCATCGCGCCAGACTCGTGGCCTCCGTGAGGGGAGGCAGCCATGCAGGTGGGCGCAGAGGGTCACCCCAGCCCCGACCTGTCCTGGTGGGGCAGCAGCTGAGATCGAGGGTGACGAGGGAGTTGGGGCAGGGTTGCCAAGGAAATGGGGGAGGCTGCCTGTGGGCAGTGGCTGGGGTGGGGAGAGGTGCTGGGTGCTGCAAGAGCCATGTCGTGTGGCCTGAGGCAACTGCTGGGCAAGGAGAAGAGAAAGGCAAGGTGCCAAGGGGGGCATGAGCAAAGCTGGTCACCAGGGAGGGCTCCCCCAACACTGCCAAGCCGGCTGCAGGGCCCAGGAGGGCAGGGGGAGCCGGTGTCGCTTCCCGACCTGCAGAGCCTTCCCAGGCACTGCGGGGGTCCCAAGAAACGGCAGATGGGAGAGCAGTTTACGTGGGATTTTTTGTGAGAATATATAAGCGAACTCAGAGTTTCTAACGGTTAAGAATTAACCGTCTTTACTGTCCTGTAAGAATAATACAATACTACACTTAGATAGCTGGAAGATTGTAGGTATTATTTTAAAAACATCATTGAGAATTTGTTTCATATCATTCACCAAAAAAAACCCCAAAAAAAACAAAAAAGAAAGATCCGTAAATTAAATTTAACAGAAATGTTATTTACACTTAAGCACTGAAGTCATCCAGCCTGCGGGATATCCATCCCCCTAGCAAAGCTGGTGGTAACTGACATTATCATCGGCAGCAGCGAGAAGCGTCAGGACAAGGTGTTTCGCTTGGGATTGTGGCCTGCTGGTGGAGTAATACTGCTTCAGTAGTCTAGCTTCATACTCCGAAACCAATTTACATTGGATCACTTTTGCCATGGCTTGGCTCCTTTGCACTCTTACCATCAAATATCTTCTGAAGATTTTGATGCACATTTTCATTAATGTCATCTGTGCATATTACTGCAACCTTGAACGAAGCACTTCACACCATTTTTTAAAAACATTGATTTTACGTGCTAAAGGTTTGCTAGCTTCTGATCTTCTCTTCCTTGAGACGAGTTCAGATTTGTCAGACACACCTGTTTCTGTTATGCTCTCTGTGATTGAGAATTCTTGATCCAGCTTCTTTTATTTTTTTTTTGCTTTTAGATTTTGTAGATGTAACAGCATCTAGAAAATGTCCAGTGTACAACTGGTTACCCAAATGTTACAAACATTACATGGAAATAGTACGAAATATATCAATTAAGTAAAATACTATGGAAAGATTTTATGTAGGACCTCCATTTCCAAAAAAAACCACAAAATGCCAAAATCTTCCCTAGCAAAAGCTGACCAGAGCTTATCTTCTAAGTCATCTGCATTCCAATTCTGTTTCAATAGTCCTTTTTGCTGCTTGGTTTTGAAATTATTTGTTCAGTTCTGACAATGATTTTTATGATGTTTTTAATGCCTCATTATTCTTTGTAATCCTTCTGCCACAGACAAGGGTTTGCATTCTGTGAAGTGGGGAAATCTGATCCTGACTTAAGTTGGGAAATCATACAGCAAAGCACTTACGTGGAGGCTGAAGTGTGTGTGTATCACTCGTGTTTCTTCAGTGGTTCCCTTGGCAGACTACTCCTCTTAGCTCTGTGGATTTTTTGATACCCTGGCTGTACCTAAGTCAAAATTCTGCTTTGGTGAAGTGTTGATAAGCTGCACTATGACACTGTAAGACTTTTTTATGTACATAAATGGAATCACACTACAACAAAATCTTCATTTAGGTTTTTCCTGTTCCAGACCCATTAGTGACCATCTAATTAATTAGATTATATATGGAGTTTCTCTTTTTTTTTTTCTAATGATTTATATCAACTCTTTTTCAATCAAAGAAGGAGAAAACATCAGTTACTCTTAATTCTTTATCTATATTTTCATACGTGGATAAAATTAGAGTAAGTTTGCTAGTATGTTTGAAAGATTTGATGTTAAAATAACCATGTTGTTAGAAGTGGAATGTTGCAGAAAACAATTTTCCAAATATTATAACTAACTACAATGGAGTTGCCATTTCTAGTCCAAAATCTTGCCAGCTGGTAAGGCCAATGTAGTACTTATGGGCATGGTAGTAATCCATGGGTGGTTATTCAGGAAAAAAATTTGTAATGTCCTTTTTGTTCACTTGATGCTGCATTATCACGGAATTATGAAGATCACTAGGTATTTCTGATATATACATATTTATACAGAGAATTCTTTGTGGAGGTTTTCAAACAAGTCGTTATTTCAGGGCCAAAAATGCCACACTTTTTGATTAACAACCTTTTTTAAAATCTACTTTACTACTTTAATCCAAATTCGAGGCCTCCTAATGCATTGCTGTTCTACCATTGTAACAGCAGCCCAGCTACAATACCCAGATTCTTTTAATACAATAACTTCAGTAGATATGCAGCCTTGTAAATAGTTCCTTTATCTTAACCTTTTAATTAAAATTACCAGAAATATAGACTTAACACCTACAGAAGTTCTGTGTTATAAACATGGTGTATGAAGTAGCTTATGTTGACACATTATTATTAATAATTCATTTAAAATAAAAAGGTCTTTTCTTTTGAGTCTAGGCATGCTTTTACATGTTTATTCCCCCTTTTCTTAGTCGTAACATAAAAATACTGATATAAAAATCTTACCTGTATAAAGCTGTATTCTTTAGCTGTGTTTAAGTAAGGACTGTACAGTTTTGGGTTTCTGAAGTAGGTGTCCATATATCTTTTAGACAATATTTAGCTGATATTTTGGAGACTGATTATTTTATCTATGCTTACATTTTGAGGTGGGTTTTTTCTCTCATATTTTCTTGCTGTTTTCTGTTCAGACATGAAAAATGACAAATGAAAATTTATGATAGAGAATGGTCCACGACGGTATTACAGCCTCCACATAATGGTTTCCTTTTGTTACCTCTTTACTATATGCCCAAGTGAAAAAAGGCTGGTTTCTGTTTAAAAAAGCGCACACAAGACTGATTCGCTGATTCAGTTTTGTTTCATAATTTTAAAACAGGATCCAAATGAAGATACTGAATGGAATGACATACTGAGACGTTTTGGAATTCTTCCTCCAAAAGAAAAACCAAAAGATGAAATTGAAGAAATGGCTTTACACCTGCAGAGAGAAGCAGAAGGCAAGTAAAAATTAAAATAAATGCCATTAGTATAACACAACCTGAAAAGATGAGGTATTTTCAAAAATGCTTTATGTAACTTAAACATTTTACAATAATAATATTTTTATTTTAATGATTTACACTTAGTTGTTTTAAAAAGGATTCTGAATTAAACATACAACACAGTTCATGACAAACATTATGGCATGTAATGTAAGAATTAACTAATTTCCATAATTTCATAAAGTAACCAGTCAGTATAAGCAAGATTCACATTCTGAAAAACTGGTAGTGATCCACTCCTGCATTTCTGTATTTTCCTGCATAGTCACAGTTCAATAAATTTCATTTCTTTTCTTTTCTCCCTTACTCAGAGTTATGCCAAAGTTGACCGATTTTCTGAAACTAGTACATCTTTTTCTTTTATTGGTTTCATGTCTGTGTAACACTTTTCAAACATTTAAAATGTTTATAAAAGGTGATGAATTTTTTGTTTGTTGTTTGTAGTGAAACCATACGAAAGGATGAATCTTGAAGAATTGAAGGAAGCGGAAGATGACTTTGATGAGGCTGATAGGAAAGCTATTGAGAAGTACAGGTATAGTAAGATATTTCTATCCAGATTAACATATGCTATTGTACATCTATATGGTCCTGAAAAATAAACTCAGAATCTTTTGAACAGTAATGTCTGCTGACCAACACAACTGCTTTTTTTCACCTTCTGCTCCTTTGCCAGCAGATAAGACAGCACTCACATTACTGGTCCTACTCCTTCCCGATTGCCAGTGGCAAAGCGAAACAGTTTTCACCATATTTTACTTCAATGTTTTGTTAGACAAAATTATTCCTCCTTTAAAATACTTAATTTAGTCTGAAAGCTGGATATTTAAAAGAAACAGAATAGAAGGAGCCTCAGTAGAAACTACTATTGCACATCCTTAGTTCAGCTGAAGATATACTGTGCTGCTGTATGTTTAGAGGCACTGGCTGTTTGAAGCATTGCATACTCAACATTTATCTCAGTTACTCAAGTCAGGTTCGTTCTCTGTTTTCCTAATTAAACTGTACCCCTCACTCTGTACTCCGAAGATACGTTCTGCCAGTCTTTAGGAGTTAGAGCAGTGATGATAAATGTTCAAAGAAAGGAGAAGTTCTGTATCCCATTTTCTTCTCTTCTGGATAGCGTTTTCTGCAGATTTTAAGCCAGGAGGAAATGGACAGTTGGTAAAATTTATTATGAATTACAGTTTCACTGTATCATATGCTACATTGCAGTTTCTATGCTGGAATGGTGGTAGTTGATAAACTCGTGTGGTTTTGAAAGATGTTTATCAAGTCAGTTGTGGACCCCTAATACACAACTATTTTGCTTCATATCTAAGACTAATTTTAATGGCTTTTCTATTTTTTTTTTTTACTTCATGAAAATATTCATTTGGAGTTTATATTGAAGGATGGCTCAGGGGAGATTTAACTGATGTCTGTAGATATCTGAATGCAGGATATAAAACAGCCAGAACAAGGACATTTCCAGTGGTGCCCTGCGAAAGGACCAGAGTCAGCGGGCTCTGACTGAAACACAGTGGGTTCCCTCTGAACTTTAAAAAAAACCTTTTTTTTTTTACTGTGAGGGTGACCGAGCACTGGCACAGGTTGCCCAGGGAGGTTGTGGAATCTTCATCCTCAGAGATGTTCAGAAGCTATCTGGACACATTCCTGGGCAACCTGCTCAAGACTGACCCTGCTTGAGCAGGGGGGTGGAATCAGATGACCTCCAGAGGTCCCTTCCAACCCCAGCCATGCTGCCACTGTGTAATTCTGTGACATACCATAAACCATTCCTAGGCGTAACTGTGCTACAACCTTACTACCAAAAAGGGAGTTGTGGTGAGCTGGAGGTTGGCCTCTTCTCGCAGATAACTAGCGATAGGACAAGAGGGAATGGCCACAAGTTGCACCAGGGGAGGTTCAGCATGGAAATTAGGAGAAATTTCTTCTCGGAAAGGGGGGTCGGGCATTGGAACGGGTTGCCCAGGGAGGTGGTGGAGTCACCGTCCCTGTGGGCGTTTAAAGAAAGGTTGGATCTGGTACTTAGGGACATTGTTTAGTGGGTAATAGGGGGTAGGGGGATGGTTGGACTAGATGATCCTTGAGGTCTCTTCCAACCTTAATGATTCTATGATTCTTAATCAACTACTTAATTGGAGCACACCAATTATTTTACTTACCATACCATGCAGAGTCAATATGTTTTATGTATTCAGTTTCAGAAAACTTTGGCAGCTTGTATGGAGACTTAGTAATTTTAGCTATACTGGACATTCATAAGCATATTTTTGTAGGTATTTTACAAAGTACTCCTCTGAACTGGGTCTGTTTAGCTTGGAGGAGAGGAGGCTGAGGGGGGATCTTATCAATGCTTATAAATATCTAAAGGATGTGCGTCAGGAAGATGGGGCCAGGTTCTTCTCAGTGGTGTCCAGTGACAGGACAAGGGGCAATGGCCATAAACTGGAAACCAGAAGGTTCAACCTGAACGTAAGGAAATACTTCTTCACTGTGAGGGTAACAGAGCACTGGAACAGGCTGCCCAGAGAGGTTGTGGAGTCTCCTTTTCTGGAGACATTCAAAAGCCACCTGGACTTGTTCCTGTGTGATCTACTCTAGGTGATCCTGCCCTGGCAGGGGGGGTGGACTAGATGATCTTTCGAGGTCCCTTCCAATCTCTACCACTCTGTGTGAGTTCTGCGGAGCTTTGTGTTGTAGCTAAGAAAAAAATGAGACACGCAGCTTACACAGAATAAAAATGTTAATACGATCAACACATTTCCTCTGTCTAGATTCTACCTGTACTTACTGCTTTTGCGTTGTTAAAATGACTAAAATAATTCTAGTGCTAACACTGTGTATCTAGCATTGCATTCTCACAGGAAGATAATAATTCACATAATTACGTGGAAGTTGGGAACCTAAATTATCAAGCATTGTTGCTAGAGTATAATGACATTGCACACATTTAATCTTTTCTGAAAAAAAGCCACTTCTACAGTGGCTTTCAGTTAGTAAAATTAATAGCTGCTCGTCGTTCAACAAATGTCAGCGAGGCATTTTCCTTTTCTACCTTGCAAATATTTTTATAGATGAAAGGCTGCCACCTACTGTTTTTACATTCCACTTTTCCTGAATTATTTTAAAATTGTCTCATAAGTACTGGTAGTTCTGACTCAAACTAATCTCATTTTCAGAATCAGAAAGACCATTACTACCTGCTTTAATTTTCTCTTGCTGTGGACAAGGAGGGACGGCTGCAAGTTGCGCCAGGGGAGGTTTAGGTTGGAGATGAGGAGAAATTTCTTCTCGGAAAGGGTGGTCAGGCATTGGAATGGGTTGCCCAGGGAGGTGGTGGAGTCGCCATCCCTGCGGGTGTTTAAGGAAAGGTTAGATGTGGTACTTAGGGACGTGGTTTAGTGGGTAATAGGTGGTGGGGGGACGGTTGGACTGGATGATCCTTGAGGTCTTAATGATTCTATGATTCTATGATTCAAATGATAAACCCTTGTGCAACATGTTTGTTACTCAAGTTTCCCATACCTGATACTAAGGAACATTAAAAGAAGAAAATATAGTTATCTTACTGAATAAAGATTAGCATAGAAACCTTTCCAGCTCTGAAATTACATCAGAAGACCTTGAGCTAAAGAGTAACTCGAAGCATTTTTAAAGTAATTGAGAGAAATGCAGTAGACATTATTTTAAAATGCATTTAAAATGTTCCAAAATCTTATTTTTATTATTACTTTTTATTAGGCAGCAACGCTTGACAGAATGGAAGTGTCTTCACAGGACGCAAAAGTATGGGGAGCTAAGAGAAATTGGTGGAGAGCAGTATGTAAAGGAAGTTACAAATGCTCCAGAGGATGTTTGGGTTATAATTCATCTTTATCGGTCAAGGTAATTAGTTTCTTGTTTAAGATATTGAATACTTCACAGAGACAATTGAACAGGTAATTAAAAAGCAATACCAAGAAAAATGAAATACAACAGACTCATGAAATAGCCGTTGTTTGGAGGCAATGGAATCACAGAGCACAGGACCTCCTTGATTTATTAATTCACTTTGTGGGAGTTAATCACTTCACTTTTGTTCAATTACATGAACGATTTCTTTTGCTGTGAATGTGTATCACCATATACTTAACCACACCGAGAGTTCTGAATTTCACTGAGAAAGCAGGGGCCGCTGTTTGCATTAAGGGAAGTTTGTTTGCAGATTCTTTACTCAGCAGGAGTGCTCCAACAGGATTATTCTGCCTTTATTTCCCCTTTGACTTGAGCAAATCAAAAGCCCAATAGGAAAAGCCTCAGTTCTGAAAACTGAGAAAAGCTAGGGAATTTCTAAGTTTATTGGACCCCCAATAAACTCTCTAACGGTAGCAGAAGTTGTGACAGGATCCAGCAGAAATGTCAAAGGACTCCCATGATCAGTTCAGCATACATTAGCAACTCTAGTAGATATTTTTCAAAAGCACTGAGAACTAGTATGGAACGTTGAATGCATTTTTTAGACTTAGACCAGCTTTCTCTTTTCCTTCTCTTTACGCATGTTGGGAGGAAGCTTCTCTGATGCTTCTCAGTTGTCAGGAATTGAGTATTATTTCTAAGAGCAATATGATTAGGTCAATCAAATGAAATTACTCAAATTACAATAATTTCAATGTACCAATCTGATGAAAGAACATAGCAGCTTTTCTTGCTTTTCCTTGTTCTTGTTTACTGGAGAATCAATTCTATACTCTGCAATTGCATAAATACGAGCCTGTGAGGAGACTCAGAGTTCCTCAGAAACGAATATGAAACCTCCAGCGTCACTTATGGCTAGTAACAAAACTGCCTCATCTGCCTTTGGCCACCAGAGGCTGCTGCTGGAACTCCTCGAGGGTTCATGCGCTGAATCGGCTGCTTTCAGTCGGTTACAGAATCTCACATTAGCTTTTTGGGGTTTTTTTCTGTGTGTGCGTCCTGATGGTTTTTGTTTGGTTGGTTGGGTTTTTTTAATGAGGTTTATTTAGTGATTGTACTGCAAATAGTAGCTATGAAAGTAATGAACAGCCCCATGCTGGTAATATGACTGTATTATACAAAGGTTTCCCCGACGCTTCTTAGATTTTACTACAACAATAAGGAAGTAATTAAATGTTAAACAGAAAACCAGTTCAAATAAAGTAAAATGTATATTACAGATTAAAAAATCTCATTTAAACTCTACAATAAATGGACAAAATGAGCTTTAAAATCTTAGTGGAGAACAAAATAGAGACACAGCCTCTAGTATCTTTACTGACAAGTTTTATAGACTCTGCTTCTTACGTTCACTTGGACAGCTCTTTAAGTCACAATGATCTTACAAGAAGCGAAATAAATTTTGTGGCACGATTTTTATAACAAATTAAAGTAGAAGCAGACTATGGGAAAAAGTACATTTATTGTTCAAAGGCTTTATTTTTAGTAACTTTAGCTGTTTTACGAATCATTTACACCAGAAAGTCATACTTTCTTACTCTTTTCTAGCATCCCAATGTGTTTACTGGTTAATGACCATCTCAGCCTGCTAGCCAGAAAGTTTCCAGAAGTCAAGTTTCTCAAAGCCATTGTAAACAGTTGCATTCAGAATTACCATGACAGATGCTTACCCACAATACTGGTATATAAAACTGGTGAAATAAAGGGCAGGTTCATTGGAGTAGCTGAATGTGGGGGAACACATCTTAAAGTGGAAGGTACGAGAAATATTTTTTTAAAACTCAAATTACAGAAAATTTTATCTTGCTTCTAACCATCAGATCTAAAGGTCACTGCTTAAAGGTGGAAAAGGTTTTTGATCATTTTTGTAGAAAGAACTCTACAAAAAGCAAAGAATGAATGTATGTAATTCTGCAGTAAAGACCAGTGGATAAGCATGGATATTTTGCAGTTTCACAGTTAGATATTTTACTGAGAGAAAGCTGGGTTGTCGCAAGGACGGCTCTATTTTATGCCACTGTTGAGATGGAACTTGGTCTTTAATAAAAGTACTTTTCCTCTTAAGTGAGAATTCATTGCACTTATCAGAATAAATTGTAATTTGTTTTTACAGAGCTCGAATGGAAACTAGCTGAGGTTGGTGCAATGGAAACCGACTTAGAAGAAAACCCCAAAAATGACATTATGAATATGATGACACTGTCAGTGCAGAACATCTCTGCTCACAAAGACACCAATACACAACGCAGTGATGTGATGAAACCACATATTACTTAAGAAAATTCTAATGCAGCTTGTCTGTTCTGAAATAAATCACCTTGGTTTTTTACTTCTTTGGTAAGCTTGAACCACATAAAAACAAAACCCGCACAACCTTTTGTTTCACCGGTGTATTTTTTAGTTTTGATTTGTGGAAGAAAATTGATGCAGTAAACAAAAGCCATGCTTAACTTTAGATAGATACAGATGGCTGTTGTTGACATGGAGAGTCTGGATTCCCCATTTCATACAAACTCTGCTTGAATGGAATTGGAAGGCAGAGCTGGTGGGCTATAATCTGTACTTGCTTCTTCCTTTTATCCAGCATGGGTGCAAAATACTCCTTTAATTCTCAGTGAAATGACTGGAGCAGAACTCTGCTCTGCTAAGGACCTTCTCAGTTCCCTCACTGAAAAGGTGACCCAAAGACAAGGATGAGTACAGTGATAGAAAATCAAGATTTCACAGAATCGTAGAGGTTGGAAGGGACCTCGAAAGATCATCTAGTCCAACCCCCCTGCCAAGGCAGGGCCACCTAGAGCACATCACTCAGGAACGTGTCCAGTCGGGTTTTGAATGTCTCCAGAGAAGGAGATTCCACAACCCCTCTGGGCAGCCTGTTCCAGTGCTCTGTCACCTTCACAGTGAAAAAGTTTTTCCTTACGTTAACCCAAAACCTCCTATGCTCCAGCTTGAACCCATTGCCCCTTGTCCTATCACTTAATGAGACCGAGAAGAGCCTGGCCCCTTCTTCCTGACACTCACCCTTAACATATTTATAAACGTTGATAAGGTCACCCCTCAGCCTCCTCTTCTCCAAGCTAAAGAGACCCAGCTCCCTCAGCCTGAATTCAGGGATTTGGCCCTGAATCTGCTGACAAACAGTTCCATTTGTCTGACAGCTGTTCAAGAACTTTCTCCAGTGTGAAGGATAATCTTCCCACTATTTTAGAATACTGACAGCTGGATCAGTTGTTCCTTCCTAACAAAAATAAGTATATCCCTAACAAAACAGTTTACAGTACAACTGTAGATAACCAAAACTACATGAGTGAATGAAGAGCCCAGGCTCTTGATTCAGCATTATTATGAGTAGTGAAACAAATTGTATAATTATTTTTCCAGTGATTTACCAATAAAAAATACCCAATCTCAGTGTGCTAACTAAGATTTAGTATGTACAGTTGATGTGGTTAATAGCATCAGGATGAGGGGAAAAAATGAAACAGAAACAGTACACTTAACACTTAGCAAATAGATACCCAAGAACAGCAAGAAAATTAACATTAATCTTTTTTTCCCACCCAGCAGGATACAGCCATGATAGAGCAGATACCTACTGGCAGATACCACTTCCAGAACTTGTGTGTTGCAGTTTCAGAGAGAACTAGCCGATGCATTTGAGAGATAATGGCTTATCAGCCATTAGCTGCCACCTCAAACTAGAAAGCTAGCTAGTAGTTTTAAATGTAAATAGGTCATCAGTGACTTTAGATATGATTCCACATATCACTACCACCCGCTTCCTCTTTTGACTATGCCAGTGAACATCAACAAGGAACATTCTGAGCAGATGATTGCTCTGTGGCTCTGAAGTATATCATGCACAAGATGGCGATGACAGTTCTGGAGGACGCATGGCTACAGTTAATGGAAGCGCATTGGAAATGTCTGCATTTCTGGCCCAGTCTAGTCCCATCATTCAATAATTCACAAAAGACTTGCTGCTCATAATCTGGCAATGTCTGAAAATTATGTTGGCTCTCTTGTAACCTTTGTGAGTGAAAACTGTCATTACACACCAGGGCAAACTCACACTGACGACAAGAGCCAGAAAAATAGTATTCCTAGGTGGAGAATAGTTTCAGAAAACCACCACACCATTTCTAAGCTTTCTGTCCTGTTCCTTCAGCAGCCCTTAAAATATTTTCAAAAGCAAAGCAGCATTAAGAAGATGACCTTGGATAGGCCGTAACTTCGGCAGAAAATGCAAATGCGTGTCATCTCCACAGCTCTGTTGCCTGTTCTGATCTAGACGCACTCCAAAATGTTAAGATGTGCAAGCCACAAAGAGTAATTTGCTACTGCAACATTGCAGTAGGTAGGTGTTACGCTCCCATACGTGCAAGGTGCGAAGAGGGACAGTACAGTACCACTACTTCATTTTTCTGAACTACAGTAACTACCGGTTACTACAGATCTTGTGGCAAATTTGAAACATACAGCTTGATGCTATTTTTAAGGCGTATTGTAGTTCTGGTAATTATGCAGTTTTGCTGCAAATATTCCTGCTGTATCCTATTATATTCACTATATTTCATCATAGGAGCATTATCCCTTGCATGACTACTGAAATGATTAGTTTTGGTTAGATCACATTTTCCTCAGTTGAAAGCTAGAAACAGAGTATTGTGAATCAGTAAGTAAAAAAGTCAGGTATTTTTACTAATGCTTTTTCAAATTCTTCCAGTGAAAAACTGAGCTCACGGTTAGCTCTTTAGCAGCATTACCGTCCCTGCAATACCTTTGTGTAAGACTTTGGGCACAAGGTGAATCAAATGAGGAAACTGATATACCTGAAAAACAATCCAGAAAGGAAAACACATCAGCCAAGTCAAACTCCTTACTTCATTCTAGACACAAACACTAATTAATCTTCTATAGACACACTTTTGTAATTACACTTTTAGATATATTGCTGTTTAGGAGATCAAGTGGAAAACACGCATCCTTCTTTGTAACTGAGAAAGAAAACTGGGAATATTTACATCCTATTACCACGGAGCGATGTTTTATTTTACAGAACACAGTTTGTTCTGCTGCATGCAGAACAAGTTTAAGCTGACATAATCATTGCACATTTAAGCATATTCCAGTCCTGCTGTAGGCAGTATGGCTGGAATCTGGTACAGCTGTACGTAAAGACTGTGCAGTATCAGTCAGTCATCTCTCTGACTAACTCCAACACCTGATGCTGCTTCTATTTATTAGCCGGGCTGCTTCACAACTTTCTCTTCAAAGTCAGTAACACAGGCACGTCCTACCGTGTTTTTAAGCGTTACCAACACACAATCACAAGAATGCTAACTTTTATTGTCAGAGATACCGTCCTGCAAACTCCTACCACAGCTGTGTCTTCCAGTGCTGAAATGGTTAAGTTTTCTAAACAAACCTATGCCCTAACACTGCACAGTCTGCCTAACAAAAATATTTCAACCCTATACAGCACTCTTTGGTTTATCAAGTTCACAATTACTATTTTACAATTATTTTTACAAGTGCAAATTATCTTGCAGTCACATAAAAAAACCCTAAACTGTAAACATCAGCAAATGAGAATGGATTTAAATCGCTGCTTTTCAGCCAGAAAGCAGGAACCTTACTTGCTGCGACCCTTCCATCAGTTCGGTGGTCCAGAAATCTCAGACCTCAACCGCCTGTATTAGCTCTGTATGATACAAACTGTAAAAAACATGCACGATTCGTACCGCATTTTAGAAGTTACAGGATTTTATTAGGGGATGAGATTTTAACCTGAGCTAGGCTAACTTCTTAGTTTTAACATGAGCTAAGACAATTTTATACAACTGGTGCTAAAAGGACTGTGCACAGACAGAAGGACCGAGCCGGTCCCGCCTGCCCTCCGCCACTCCGTGCGGTTTTTAC